>CM076091.1:28250158-28850158 GCA_038088585.1 Chrysina gloriosa
TTTCATTATCTTGGTTTTCTCTGGGTTCATTGATTTTCCATATTGTTTTAATGTATCTTTCCATATATTCATGTTATTTTGTAGATATCGTTTCTCTGTATTCCAGGTACAATGACTTTACTCTATCTCTACATTTTTGCATAATTTCGTGCATGAAGAGTAGGAACTTACTTCTCATTGTCTGAGTCCTTCATTTGTTGCCAATTGTTGGTTTCTAGTTATCACATAGTTTACATTATCGTCGTACAAGGTTTTTATTGCTGCTATTAATGATCCTCCAGCTTCTTTATTTTTCAAGCCTTTCCATATCTATTCCCTTTTAACTCAGTCATGTCTATAAATACCATACACGCTGTTCCCTTCTTATCGTTGGTCTTTTTAACTGATTTCTTGATATGTGGTCTTGTGCACTTCTCCCCTTTCTGAGTCTACTTTGTGCTTCATATAGTGTTGTTTTTGTAATTTTTCCCATTCTTCTTTCTAATATCCGTTCATAAACTTTCATCGCATTGCTTAGTAATGTTATTACTCAGTAATTTTAAAACTATTTTGGGTCTCCTTTTTCAAAGATCGGAATTACTGGTACCACTTTCCAGTTTTGGGGTATTGTCTTTTCTTTCTATGCTTTGTTCAGTACTTTCAGGAATAGTTTTCATTTTAACGTTCAGTCTACGTTTTGACCATGGTTTTCAGGTCTCCACATATTTCAGTTGATCTTTTCCATAAAATATACTACGTTTTAATCTCCTATAGCTATATACTTTAGACACTAACATAAGTGAAGGGTCATTTAGCCATTTTTAAAATACAGGTGAACAAAATAAGGAAAATGCATAAGAACATTTTCGTCTTCTGGCTATGACATTAGTTTAAATTAACTTCAAGGTTGACTCCCCGAATATACACTTCATCCGTCTCTGAACAAGCCATGCTTCATTACTAATTACATTACCCCGAACTACAGGCTACAATTACACTGTTTTATCCACTTATCCACAATTATTAGACACGAATCTGTTTATTTTCCATACGGCACAAGCTAAAATTGTAATTTCCTTCAGTTGTTATTTCATCGCCGTTCGGATTGAATCTTAAGAACGGGCGGTACAAGTTTTGACTGACGAAACGTATGTAATGTATTTCCGGTTGTTAAACTTCGTACGGCATGGTAATTGCTACCGAGATGGAAGAAGTCAAAGATAGCGGGTTTTCTCACATTTGATAAAAGATGTCAGGAAACTAGCTTCTAGCTCCAACGATAGTTATGACATGTTTTCAAAAATAAACCTTAGTTCTCTTCGAATCCTATACTCGAACAATAAAATTGGGGAAGTGAAGCTTCCAGATTTAAGCAGCATGTAAAACTTTCAAGAGTCGAATTTCCGTGTATATCCTCGATAAACGAGACTTAAAAGCGAAAACGGAATAACTTTTTCGCGGAGAACGATCTGTTCATTTGAACGTTGCAAAACAATGTCAACAGTTGCACCAAATATGCGCGAGTTGTATCAGAAACTCAGGAAAGTGGGGCGCCATCTACGGTAAAAGTTGGAGCGAAAGAGGGAACAAATAACAATACAGAAAACTGTAACACTTGGCCGTAACAACCTAAATGAAGAGAATCGTACGCCAACGGATTCCTACACCTGAGGGGTGCGAAGCACTGTACTACATTTCGTCGAAAGGTCGATGGTCACGGAGAAAACTATAGAAAAATAGCCCTTAAAAGAATATCTAACATAAATCATGTTGTAATTAATTAATCCAATGGCCATTGAGGCTGCTGTTTTTAGGGTAACATTGCCCACTACCTAATTACAGGATTAGGTAATCTGCTGGAGACACGGCGAAATTCCATGTTGCCATTATAAGGTATAACATACTAATTGTGAGATTCAGCCTCACTGTAACATGCACAATTAAGCTCCTTCTTGGATTGTGGTGGATATAAGTAAAATTTTATACATATTTAGATTATAAATTTATGCTGCTGTACTGTAGGCTATAAATGTATACATTATCGTAAGGAATGTAGTTATTTATAATGTTTGTGCCAAAATACATATATGCTTTGCAGATAAAGGATTTAAACGAAAAATCACCATATAACTGGTGCTTTATAGCACATATCACCACGGTTATTGTTTCACCTACATCCCCTAGTGCGTAACAAAACACGAAAAAGACACAATATACATTCTAATTATCAATTTAATTACGCATTTGCGCAGATTAGAGAATTTATAATTAGTAGCCGTACGTAATGTCAGTTTTCTGTTGTATAATCCTAATGGCGTTGGGTGTCGTAAATTTATTATAAAGTTCATTATTTGTTGGATGTGTGTTACATATAAATCAAAACGTATATTACGTTTATGGTGAAGGGGGATTAGGATAATGGGCACGAGTGTACTATAGAAAGAGCATTTTGATTGAAGTTATCTGGGCTATATTTTACCGTAAAGTGTCGTACGTTAGTCTGTTTATAATTGCGCAAGTGGTTTTGATGTAAAGCTCGGATCGCCACATCGGTAGGGTCCGGACACTATCAACTAATCTTAAATGACGAAAAACTGCATAACGGTCAAGGGTTGGATGAAACCCGAGTTATTTATTTACGTATTTACATTTTACGATCTTTCCGTAAAATGTTTACAGATTTAGCGATTTAGCCTGGTAATTTGCTGGTTGACAAAAGCACAGAAGAAGGGGCCAGTTAGTACATGACCAACAGTAAACTTTTAACAATTTGATATTTTTCTGTTTATTCCAGTTTCATAAATAAATACTATGTGAATATGTTGGAAGTTAACTTATATTCACGCAATTCTGACAGTAAATCCTCTGCAACATTAATAATTCCTATGGCAATTTGTTTTGAATAACTAGAAACGAACCTTTACATTTTTGCGTTTTAACATTTGAAATGGAAACCAAGTTTTTTTTTTTAAACATAATCGGTCTGATTACTGTATCTGAATTAGTCCACTGAAATTGTGCAGCACGTCAAGTATTAAAGTAAGTTGAAATTAAATGGTTATTTATGAATTTATTGTGAGGGAAAGGATCTTCTTCTATATTTGTGCTAGGTTAATATTTCGAACGGCTCTGACAAAATTAATTTTTTTGCGGACCTGTAGATGGACACGTACATTGGATCACTAATATCCATGACCTATATTATAAATTCAAAGTTGCATATCTCAGGTAAAAGGAATCGTAAAGCGGCAATCGAAAATAGATTTTAAAGTTAAAGATTAGTGCTATACCATGCCGTTTTCGGATATATAAAAACACTCACCTCAATAAATTCATCAATTAGGCCAAAATTGCAATTTTTAACCATTTAGTCTAATCTTAATTGTAATTGTTATTGAAATTGTGTTTGTTTCCTTTTGGAAATATCGTGAAGATTGTTTCTTTGGATTTGGGGAATGACTCTACAAGTCCTGAATTTACATGAAAATTAATCTGTAATAAATTAGGATAAACGTACTTACTGTGTAATTGTCTTCTTCTTAAATTTTTAATTCTGGTTGTGGCCAGTAGGCTGACGATATTGTGAATCAATTTATTCCTTCCTGAATGTGAAACTCCATTTGTCAAGTTATATATCTTATTCTTCTCATTATAACTGAACTATGAACTAGTACTAGTATATTTTACTTTGCCCAGTGTTAGAATTTGTATATAGTTATATATATAAGTTTTGTTTATACCTTTGTAATTTCCTACTGGCTTTTTCGTTTTTCCATTTCTTTGTTAAGATTTTGTTTTACTTTCTCCATATTTCTTATAAATATTTCTACCGTATAAAATTGTATATACCTAAATACTTCTTTAAGCAATTTATACTGTTCTGTGTTCGTTCTACTGTCCCATCTTAGAGCTCTCTTTGTTTTCTTTCGGACACTCCTTTTAAAATTTTCCATTCAGAGGTCTTCAAGCTTTATTCTATTTTATTATTATTTATTATCAGTCACACATCACATCATGTTTCCGGGAATATGTTAAAATAGGCTTTCATCGTCAACTTTGCCTAGGGCGGCATAATGTGATATTTTGGTTATTTTTTGTTTTAGATCACATTTTGTTACTTCTTAGGCGACTTTTTAGTTCCAAAGTATGTGTATATATAACAATCGCATAATACGACATTCCATGGGGCTGTAATTACTAATATTGCCTAAATGAAGCAAAGAAATTTATTACCCTACACATTCTAAATGGCGGAACAAACTCAAATGGTGTATTTCCATACTCAACTTTTACAGATTGTGGATTAGATCTTGGTTGAATTGCTATGGTAACATACCCTGTTTACTAATTTGAAACTTGTTTGAAATTTGTGTTTACTGCGTTTTATTAAAATTTATGAACAACAGTTTAATAACCCAATTCTTTTCTACATTCTTTATGTATATTATATAAATTTAAATATCGTATACTTTTCTAAGGTAAGAAACTCGTGCTTTAGAATTATATAGGTAATAATTCATATGAATATTTCAGTCTATCCCATTTAATAAAAAATGCCTTTATCACATCTGAAATGTGCTGTGCAAAACTGTTCTCGAACGGAAGAAGTGACAAAATTTTTTAATTTTCCTAATCCTAAGAAACGCGAGCACATGCTTACGGAATGGATTAAATTGGCAGGAAATAGTGAATTCCAGACTATTTCCGGAACTGATATGTATAAAAGAGAAGATTTGCGGAAGACATTTTATTAGTGATGATGTACCAAATAAAAGATTGAAAGATGGAGTTGTACTTACTCTTCATCTACCATGTAAGTAATTCTATATCACTTAAAAACATATTTCATACAAATTTTGAAATCTGTGTAAATAGTTATATTAATTTAAATTATACAAGTAGATTAGATTAAAAACATTGAAATTGTTTAACAATATAAGAGTGATTGTATAAGTTGTCAACAAAGAATACATAATGTTTATTTAAATATAAAACATTCTGAACTAATTTGCATAAAATATATCTATGCAATCATGAATTCTTTATTACTATTTCAAATGTAATTTTCCTATGCTTAATGCAACCTGTTTTTAATATATAACAAATTCTAAAACAATAATTACAGCACCATTAGAAGGAAGATTAAACATTCATATGTGTTCAAATCTGAAGAAATCAGATGTTACATTGGCTACTAAATTTCGAACTCCTGGATCATCATCGACCTGCTAGAACTTTTGAGACAATTTGTAATGAAACCACATCCCCAATAGATATTAAACCGCTACCTATTCCTACAATGTCTGTTGGTAATAAAGACCGTGAGGGACAAAGTAATGTAACCGAAACTATATCTGGAGGTTTGTAGTTTTGAATGTAGGAAGGAATGTTGTTAATACAATATTGCACATACTTTCAGGTTCAGAACTGACAAGATGGAAAAGAAGTAAGGTGGTTAGAGGTAAATTAATTTAAAAATGTCGTCAGTTAATACTTAGAAAAACCTTAACTTGTGCAGTAGGATTTTTGAGGTTTGATATATTTTTGCAACAATAACAAACGATGTTTAGAGAAAGAGGTTTGAAGTGTACTGCTCTGTTACAACAATATACATCAACTGTACATTGTTATTTCTTGTCTTTTACATACATTATGTACAATAATACCAAAGAGATTTAAAAATGTTAATAAGTGAAATTAAATTCTTTAGCTCTTAAAAATTGGCTAGTATTTTTATTTACTTTCGTTACTGGTAAGATATAAACTTTCAAAATATTTAATCTCAGAACAAAATAATCCATTTTTTTTTTGCTGGGATAATCAATCAATCTTCTTATATTTTCACATATCGATGACATGCTTTCGAATTACCATTAGACTTCAAAGAATAGAACAGGAATGTCAGTATCAGGTTCAAATAGTAGTACATTAAACATAAATATACTTGGTAGTAGAATTTGTATCTGCAATTTCTTATAGAACACATTTAATGCAATAAAAGTTGAATATCAAACTGCAATAAATGCTTTATTCTTCCAAATCTAATGGGAATTCAAGCACATGCTTATATAAAATACGGATTATGTGAAAAGCGCAATTACGTTCAAATATGCCGCCAAAAAGTAATACTTTCGCTACACAAACTAGATGGCGCAATTTGGCTCAACTTATTTTGCAGTAGGTTGGTGTTCTCGAAAGTGTATGTTCTATGACCACATTCTACTCAAACTAAAGTGTTGAACAGGTACACAAGATTGCTAAACCATATCTATCCATGCCGTAATTTTATTGCATTTTGATCCACAATATGGTCTCATTCAATTCATTGTCTTTTACGGAAGAACGTAACAGAATATAATAATAAATTCTCCCATTTTGGTTTTTACAATAGTGCCCATTATTTTTTTATAAATCTATACTACTAGCTTTTAATTTAACTAATAGAGTTTGAAATGACTAATGTTATGAATTAAAACACATAAATAGTCTTATGTCTGCCCATGGCTTATAATTAGTGGTGATTACAAAGTAATGGTACAAATTGAAGATACTTAATGCATTAGTCATTTGTAATAAAAGTGGAAAAGAAATAACTTAATTATATCTAAATCTATATATATATATATACATATATACATAAATGGATCGTGGTTTGTTCGGATGCTTAAAACTTGAAAACGACTGGACCAAATTGGATACTTTCTTCGTAATTGCTACGTGAAGGTTTAGGGAAAGAGAAAACTATTAAAACATTTAAAAATTAAGAAAAAAATGAGAGATTAAGCAAATTGATGACGTTTGGTGGGTTAGGTTATGATAGTTGTCATGGTGCGAGCAAAGACAGTTAAGGTTATGACATTTGTGATTATGCGCGCATGAATAATTGTTAGGTCATAATAGAAGCAAAGTCAACAATATCCATCACAGTCCTATTTACAATGCTGAGAAGATCGAATCTTTTACAACGAAGCCGTAATGCAATTTGGCTGCGAAATATTGCGAATCAATCCACTGCAGATGAAAAAGAAATCGCACGAGAGAAAGGCGCCGTGTTAATACGGCCCGACTTCGTGTCTCACAAACACAAGAACAAAGAGAGGCTATACGTGAAACGCCTCGGTTGGCAATGAGAAATCGTCGAGTACAACGAGATCAACAACGTCGAGCCGCAAGAAGAAATGCTTCAAGTGTTAATTTGAATCGAGAAGCGTTTCAATACGATTCCACAATTGACTATAGCTCGCACGCTTTCGTTAGAATTGGCCGTATGAGGTTGTGTGCGTCCATTGCGGTGCATTGAAGTTCGCTGGAGAAACGCCTGGATTGTGCTGTTTCAGTGGAAAGATTAAATTGCCATTGTTACCTCCGCCACCTGAGCCATTGCATTCACTGCTTCATGGCGATGCTCAAGAATCACGATATTTTCTTTCGATCGCTTAAAGGTACAACGCATGTTTCCAAATGACTTCATTTGGAGCAAATATTATTGCAGAACGCGGATTCAGTCCGACATTCAAGGTAATGTTTGTTAATAAGAGAGTAACCTTTTTGGTGATCATAAATTACTAATTATCACTTCCCTGTCGACTATATATGTAGATACAAGTACAAATTCACCATAGAATTGGATCATTGCCGCCGGTTGAAGACACACAGCTTAACATTGTTACAAATTTACTTCATGGCCAATATGGAGGACCAACTGGATCGGCGTCAAACGATCAATGACGCAATGAAAAGAGAAATTCTTCAAGATTTGTAGGAAATACTTCATGAACATCATGCATTCATTGGGTTGTTCAAAACTGCATTAGACCACATGTCAAGTGATAACTATAAAGTGGTAATCAGACCAAATAAACACCCCGCTGGAATACAGGAACGACAATTCAACGCTCCGACAATAGATAAAGTCGCAAAATATAGTATATCACAAGGTGCTTCACTGATGATAATCGACACGAGTGCAACCTATTCAGCAAATAGTTTAACAGAAAGGTGTGCTACAAGGATACGCGAATCATTTGGTTTACATTCAATAAAGCAAATACTTTGCTCCCACGTGAATTTGCTCCTTTTTGAACTTTTATTCAACTTAATTAATTTTATCTTAATATAAACAAGTTAATAAAACTCAGGTAATAACTTAAAACAACATTTATTAATTCTAAGGCGGTACGAAGTTCGCTGGGTCAGCTAGTACTCGTATATAAATATATGCTCATATACTAAGAATGAACCTAAATTCACTAGTCAAAAGTTATAGAGTTTGGGAAAATAAGAACATGAAGAAAGGGGAGATCTCTAAGAAGATGACAGTACTTTCATTTCACTTAGTATATATATATATATAGGAGTCTTTGCGGTTGAGAATTTTACATTTTTATATTATATATATATATATATATATATATATTATATATACAGTCTGTCCTAAGACAGAATGAACAAGAGGGAAAGAGTCTTTGTTTATACAATTTTTAACTTGTCACAAAACTACCAATTTTAAGAAAAAGTTTAAATATTCACTTTGGCAGTTGAGAAAATTAACAAAACGTACAGATAAAACAAGAAAAGTTTTTTGAGTTAAAGAAAAACATTTTATTTTATTCAATGTGGCATCCTCAAACCCTGACACATTTTTGAGGTCTATTTACAAACTCTTCATAAATGCGCTTAGAAATCGTTTCCTCCGCTTTTTCGATATCTTAGTTTTCAATATAGTTGTCAAATGTAATTATCGATTGTCGACCCAAGGTCGCCAAATAGTTAGGGTTTTCATCTTGTGTTTAACCGACGAATCAATTCAAGGAAACGTAACATTGCCTGTGATAGGATTGCTGTAATGGAGCATCATTTGGCCACAGGAATAAGTCGGACCTCAATACGATCAACCAGTGTGACGTTTAGGGAAGCTTTAATTCGTCTCGACGACCACCTGTGGGAGATAAGATTTTAAAGAGTAGGGAATTTACTTTCTTCCCAACGTTCAACGATCAACGACTTTGGAGATTCGGTGTCATGTACACATTCTCTTTTTTGTCATTCGCCAGCGACGCGGATTTTGTTCACCGTTGTCAATATTTTGAAAGTTAAGATCGATACCTTTTGGTTTCATCCCTTTTGTTACTTTAGCGTCTAAGCGTCCACTTATGAAAAATTTGAGCTTCGTGTAAAGGTCATTTTATAATTAGAGATAAACTCCGACAAGAAACGTACTAGTTTACTTCCAAATCTTTGACAGGTGTAACTGTCGACCCCCTTCCTTTAAGCAGGCATAGCTCGAACGTTTAGAATACCAGACTGACATAAGAAGAGAATTTATTTTATTAAATGAAAATGGACATGTCTCATTCTTGTAGAAAGATGAAAGAAAATGAAAAAGTAGTTAAATACTTAAGTAAAATTTCTGGGAAATGCAAGGAAAAACAAGAAAGAAAAACAGAGAAGCATTAGATGTACTCAATAAAGGTGATTGCAAGGACTGTGGTGTAATTTACTGACACAAATATCACATCAATAAACTCCTCACCACACAATTGTTTAATAAAATCGGTGACACGTGTTTCGCTAGCTCGAGGCAAGCATCTTCAACAACCGTATAAACCGAAGTGGATGATAAGCATAAATTTCAAGTTTGCATAATTTTAAAGAATTAATCAACGAAAAGATGCCTATAATAATGAATATATGTACTGTATTGAAATACAGCATGCAAACAAACGTAACTTATAAAAATGTAAACTTTATGCTGTTTCTTGAATAAGGAAGTGAGCGGTCTGCAATCTGACACCGGGAATTTCTTGACAGCCAGTTAGTTCCTTCGGACATCGTGGACTTCGAATATCAGAAGTTTGGAAATGGTACGTTTTATTGTAATTCTAATAGAAACGATAATCCGACGAGAAAACTAAAAATGATTGGGACACTTAAGTACAAAGAATGTGACAAAACAAACTGGTGGAATTGATATGTCGCTCAAGAAAAGGTTGAAAGAAATAAAAGTGAGACTGAGAATAATTTGAAGAGTTGAAAGAGAATGAACAGCCGAAAAGAAAGGAATAAGATTATGTGTAAGCCTTTCTATATTATCGCATAGAGAGGCTTATTCAGAATGCGAAACGTACGTACGTGCCCGTAAAATTTAGTAAATTTTATATTTTCTTCAGTTTCTTTTAGCTTGCTGTATGCTAATTAAGTTAAACGGATTATCATGTATACTGAGAAGTCTGGCCGAGCATGTAAAGGGTAAAAACAAATTCGAAGAACCTATAAAACTTAAATTTTCCAGAATTCATTGTTTACGAATTAATGAACTTTCGCGGAAATTATTGTTTTGAGAACTGTATCAACTCCTGTAGTGCCCTAAAAAGTTTTAGAGGTATCCTAGTATTACACTGGACTTCTTACAGTGAAGGGTGTTTCCTTAATAACGATGGAGAAATATCAAAAGTCAGTTGAGATTATTACGTTGCAGGAACACGAAGCTGGTCAGAGCGAACGTACCAGAGATTTGTTGAGACCGGATCTCATCAACGGAGACCCGGTACGGGTGCCAAACGAAAGACAACAGCTAGAGAAGATCGTGTTCTCAGTGTTGCTGCATTACGAGACCGGACGCAAACTGCTAGAATGCTCCAAGGCCATCTTCGACAATCTCAATCAGCGTTTCTACTGTGCACTGAAGGTTAAGGGAACAGGGTTTGACAGCTTGCAGTCCAGTAACTGGCTCATTACTGACTGCTGCTCACAAACGAGGCAGACTTGCATTTGCCCGTGAACACGTCAATTGGACAATCGATGATTGGAAAAAAGTATTGTTTACAGATGAGTGCAAAATCACAATTTACGGAAAAGATGATCGAAATAAAGTCTATAGGAGGATTGGAGAATGGTATGCTGCCTGCACTCGGTAACACCGGGTTGCCTTTGGTGGCTCAGTAATGTTTTGGGCAGGGATTTCTTTTGAAGCACACACGGACCTTGTCCTGATTGAGAGAGGCACATTGACAGCACACATATACCTAACCGAGACTCTACAACATCATGTGATGCCATATGTTGGATTTATTGGTAATAGCTTTCTGCTAATGTAAGATAACGCGAGACCACACAGGATTGTAACACAATATCTTGACGAGGTTGGTATTCCTAAAACGGATTGGCCTGCTTAAAGTCCGGACATCAGTCCTATTGAGAACATATGGAGCGTACTCAAAAGCCGTGTAAGACGTCGCGTACCTGCTCCAACAACATGTGAAGAGCTTCGAACGGCTCTCATTGAAGAATGGACCAATGTTCCCCAAAGGGACATCTAAAATGTAATCATTTCTATGCCGAATCGAATGAGAAATGTTATCCAGATCCTAGGTGGCAACATACGTTATTGAAAAGTAATATTTTTCGTTTTTGACACTTTAGTTTAATTTTGTTGTGATAGCTGATACAAAATTTCCTAAATTTTATGGGTGCCCCGTTTTCTCTGACGCGCAGTGTATATCCAAAATTTCTTAAAATCTACGAATTGATAATGATTGATATAAGATATTTCAGCTTGATATTCTTTCCATTTGTTGAATCACTTTTCTCAAGCGATGAATGTCAGAATCTTTTCAGGTTTCTGTGGTTTATAAAAGATTCGCCTAATTAACATGACTGGATGAATAACGACCCCTGGAATTTCATTACAAATCCGGTGAGGCTAAAAAGACCGAAAACCGTTGTTAATGCGATCGACATGAGCCCGCCTCGCAATCCATTTGATATACTTGCGTCCAGAGATGGAATAATAACTCACGCCAATTCCAAACGCCATTTACTTTATTTATGTGGCGTGATTCATCATGCACTTTGATTAGTTTATGGCTTTTATGGCGCGGAATGTGAGTAGCGCTGATGCGAGTATTTCTACACATCAGTGCGCCGATCGACTGATTCTCTACCTCCGAAACTTTATCAGTATTTATTGCCTACTAATGGTGCGCATTACGTTATTTGCATGATTGTAATTCGCTCCGTGTAGTACGCACGTTAGTATGTCTGTGTACATATGATTATAATGACCACATGTGCGTGTCGTATTATATTTACATTTGTTTGTGTGAGCGTAGAGCTCTTTTCATAATGCGCCATTATTCGTCCACATAATTTAAGCACTGAATATATTATGATTATTGACTGCGTTGCGTCGCTGGAATTACGTTGAAACTTTATTATGGTATAAAGAGATATTTAGGTACGGATCGGAAATGATGTACGTCACCATAATCCAAAGAAATAGTTCAAATATACTGTTGTAGTACTGTAGTAGTACTGCTGTAGTAGAAGCTTTCGAAGCAAATTGTTTCCATGAACGTTAGACACGTTTATATGTACAGTACCTAAGAAATATATATTTCTAACATTCTGTTGATGTATATTTGTTTGCGTTAACTCGGCTGTGGTAGCTATATGAGTCTATCTATTCCCTTATCCATGCATTCTTTTCATTATTAATAATACAGCTTACTCCTAATTGTATCCATACTGTTTTCTGTACTTTGCTATATATTATTATATAGCAACGGCCTTCTGTCCGAAAAATTGATGAATGAATTTTATACCAGATTTTGTAGAAAATTTGCGAAGACACGTACTGTTACACTTTGTTACCTAAAGTTACGTAATTTCCTCATCATTTTAAATGCGCGATTAAATTATTTTTCTTTATATTTTAGCCAACATCTGTGTGTTACATTCAGTTGAAGGAAAGTTATTTAAAATTATTTTTGCAATTTTGTGTTTGCGAGTATACGTTCGTGATCTTTTCCCGACCGTTAGATCTCCTAGTAAACATCGCATACAAGCTTCGAAGACCTATCTTCAAGCTCAGATACCACGCAGTAAGTCAGCCCCTATCGTTCTAATTTACCTAATTTATCTCTCGCATTATTACTCCACTCCACGCATTCACATATTCACACACAAACGTGCGACCACGCATTTTCTAAATTTAAATCGCATTTGATAATTTTTTTGCTTTAATTATTTAACGATTTAATTAATATAATTAATATACGTTTTCAAAGGACAGTGTTCGTTTTATTTACCAAGCAAATAAATACGTGTTTTATTTCAGCTTATTTTAACCCTTTTGCACTTCTCCACGTTCACTTTCACCAAAATCTTATTCATGTTATTACGTAAGGGAGGTGTCAAGCTAGCCGCTCAATTAACAATTAATTATCAACATCATCATTTTCTTTACAATCAATCAAATTCCTGCAAATCAACCCCCTCACCCAACTCAACCACCACCCCCGGTAATTGGCAGTACTTAAAGTTACAGACCGTATATGAGAACGAATGCATGAGCCGTACATATAAGCGCTTCAAAGATAGCTAAGAATGTGTTGAGAGTGATGCACGTTCTGGGAGGCCCGTAACTGTGTTTTTCGATTGTGGGGGAACTGTATATCACGAATACGATCACTAGGTCAAACAATAAATAAGGATTACTATTGTCAAGTCTTGCGCCGTTTGAGAGACGCAAAACGTCGTAAAAGACCGGAATTGCATGGAAGTGGCGAGTGAAAAGGCCAACATGACAACGTACTTGCATACTCATCTCATGTTGTGCAGGAGTTTCTTGCTAAACATCACATTCCACAGGTCCCACAACTACCACATTCGCCAGATTTCGCACGCTGCGATTTTGTTGTCTTCCAAAAAATTAAATATCACTCGAAAGGACGAATATTTTACGTCGTTTAGGAGATAGAACACAATGCGACGTGGCAGCTGTTTCCTATTTCCGAAGATGACTTCAAAAATTGCTTCGCGCAGTGGAAACAGCGCTGCTCTAAGCGTCTGGCATCCGAAGGAGACTACTTTGAAGGAGGCTAAATAATATTCCTAATGGTGTTGTATTTCACTTGTAATAAATACAATGCGAATAGATTTTGATCATACCTCCTATCAGTTTTTATTCGTTTTGTTGGTCTTTTGTGTCGTTTGAGTTTATCCATAGTCCTTTTCCATTGTCAATCCGTTATCAACTTTGCATTGCCTCATTCATATGGCATTTACTTTTTTGAATTCTGGAGTTGCTTTCCCCTCAATGTGTTCTTTTCTATTTTTATTCTCTTTCCATTTTTTTGTCGTTTATTAGGAATTTCTCCTAAACCATTTTCGTATTATTTAATTATGTTTAAGTACCAACCTCTTGAGCGTTCTCACTCATTAATCTGTTTTACTGAATGTGTATTGCCACGAAATTTCTACACCTAGAGTAGAACATTTTCACGAAAATTGCTTGTTTCAACCCTCTTATCGAAATATAGATAAGTAAAATCACGAATATGAAAATCCTTGAGCAATAAATTACAGAGTAAGATGATTCAATTTGGGTCAGGATTTAGTCTGTCCATGACACTTTCTTCATTCACTCGCTGGTTAGTGTGTTAATTTGTTCTTTCCTTTCTGTTTAGTTATTGCTTAAATAGATAATCGGCTTCGTAGCATGTCCCAGGTTTGATTTTGCTTTTAGTACGTTTAATTTCTTTTCACAGTTTTCCATTTCCTATCCTTTTCAGGTTCCTTATTTTAGTATCAACTTCTATGACCCTTGCTACGTATTCTAGTTTGTACCGTAGGCCAGGCTTATCGTGGATGGAGTGAATCCGGTTATTACAAGTATTTGTCTTTCTGTCCTTCTCTAAACTTTCTATCTTTTGATTCGTATTTTCAATATTCTTCCTTGTCTTCTGCGTGTTTACGAATTTTTTATTTTCCTTGAGAATTACATCTTTTTTGTTGCTGCGTGTTTCTTTTTAATTTGTTTTGTAGTTCTCATTATTTTAGCTCAGTTGGCTTATTCATTCTGACTGATGTTGGTCTTTTTCTGCCATTGCTCGCTTGGTAGGGTGAATACAGTTATTAAAAGGTTATTTCTGTTTTTTCCCTTCTCTAAGCTTTCTATCTTTGGATCCATATCTTCAATTCTCTTTTCTGTCTTCTGCGTATTTACGTAATTTTTTATTTTCCTTCAGAATTAAATCTTTTTTGCTATTTTCCTGTGTGTTTTTCTTTCAATTTGTTCTATATCTCTCATTAGTTTAGTCCAGTTGGTGGGTCATTTGTTGTGACGCATTCGCTTGACATGCCCGTACCATTGTAGCGCCCTATTTTCCAAGGTTCTAGCGATTGAGCTAGTTATTTCCATTCTTCTTTAAATCTAATCAGTTCTCAGTTTGCCTCTTATAGTTGTTTGTAGGCATCATCGCATATAGTCCAACTCTACTCTGTGGATTTTATCTCTAAATTTTCTAGAGAGAGGTCACCTTTCGGCCACATACAAAACTATATTTTCGATTATACTGTGAAATATTCTCGTTTCACATCTTGTCTAATATTACCATTCCACAGCATACCATGCAAAGTATTTGTTGCCCTTTTCCTTTATGTTAGTCTAGTGTGCTTCGTTTTATCGATGATGGTACTAAGGTACTTGAAACTTTTAGATCCTTCAATCGTATTTGTCTCTATTGATAGATTGTTTATCTCTGCACCCATACTCATATATCTGCTTGTTCCAGTTAATAAAGAGACCCCATTTTCTAAACTCCTCAAGCTTTCTGAGCATGTATTCCACATGATCCTGATCTTGTGCAAAAATGATCTGGTCGTCAGCAAAAGTAACAAGTGTAATCTCATGTCATTCATTTCAATTCTCATATCTGAATACTTTCTGTACCCGATCATTTATTTAGATTCAAAAGTTATCTTAATGCAAAATCAACGTTATCAGTCTTTTATTAGCTGTTTTTAGTTGCTGATATGTGTATTTGCTCTCAAAATCAAGAGATAATTTTCTGGTTTAACTTATGTTTAACGTTCTCCTTACCTTTCCGGGCACTTCAATTATATCATGGATTTGTTGGTTTCCATGTTTGTAGCGTGAAATACACTTTCGATGGTCGTGAGATGTTGGACTGCGGAGGTATTTTACACACGTTATACTCTTTTGGTCGCCATAACATACTTGTATATAGAATATAAAAAATAATATCATAGCTGGACGAAGTTTGTCATAGATCTTCCTCGGATCGCAAATTTTGGAATACCTATTCCGGGATTCTTATAAAAGGAATTTTACAAAATGGATGCATCTTTGGGATTGTAGAAAGCCTAGATTTCGAATTTTACCTTAAAAGATTGGTTCCAATTAGTCTTACAGCTTCGAAAAGATATTCTTGCCTCATTCTTTTAATTTGGTAATTAGTACTAAACTTACTATTACAGGTCTAATTGCTGTTTTCAAACTTTTGTGAAACTTTCACATATTTGGACGTTATCATATCGCTATCAAACTTTACAGGTTTTCTTGAAATATGCTTACAACGTACTTTTATGTATATTTTAAATAAATTCAGATTCACAGATATAAGAAACTTAGCCATTAGGATATTCTAGAAAATAAAAAACTACGAAAATTTGCTCGAGATGCAAAAAATATGTGTGTGGCAAATGTACATTTGAAAACAAAATAAACTGTAAAAAGTGCATTGAAGCTGAATAAGATCTATATTATGTACATACTGTGTGTTCAGGATTCAGTGGGATTGCATGGGTTACTTTCTTATTATTGAAGATGGAGATTTGGTTAAATGGAATATATTTTATAGCTTTATATGTCGATATAAAAACTGTTGAGAAAAACTGTTTTTTCAATTAAAAGACTTGTGGGTTAATTATGGAAATGATTTGTATATTAAATCAAAGTACAATCGATGCCATTAGTTATGGAATACGACGTCGTTCAGATGTCCGCCCCGGAAACGCTGGCACGAGTGAATACGCTGGAACCAATTTTCCATGACTCGAGCACACAAACCGGCTGAAATACCACTAATTTCGCGTTCGATGTTGGCCTGCAGCTCTTCTATCGTTGTTGGCTTGTTGGCATAGACCAGCGATTTAGTGTAACCCCAAAGAAAAGAGTCTAAAGGGGTTAAATCGCACGAACGAGGTGGCCATTCGCGAGAGCCGTTGCGTGAGATAACTCGCTCGCCGAACTTGGTCCTCAATAGTTCGATTGTGTCGTACGCTGTATGGCACGTTGCGCCGTCCTGTTGGAACCTCATATCGCCCAAATTCGTAGCATCAAGCTGACCCCAAAAATACTCCGATATCATGGCCCTGTAGCGATCGCCGTTGACGACTGTTGGCGCGCTGTTTTCATCAAGAAAGAAAAATGGGTCGATGATGCCGCCGGCATGAAAACCGCACCAGACAGTTAATTTTTTCGGATGAAGTTGCACCTTGTGCATCACTTGAGACTGCTCACTTGTCCAAATGCGACAATTTTGCTTGTTGACAAAGCCATCGAGCCAGAAATGAGCTTCACCCGAAAAGATGATTTTCTTGTGAAAGTCCTCGTCAGCTTGCATCTGGTCCAGAGCCCAATTAGCGAATGTGCGACGCTTAAAATGGTCGGTTGGCTTCAGTTCCTGACTCAGCGCAATCTTGTACGGGCGGAGAGCCAAATCCTTCGGCAAAATTCGCCACAAACTGGCCACACTGATGTTTAACGCCTGCGATCGGCATGGAATCGACATGCTCGACTGTTCACGTACACTCTCTTGAACGGCAACGATATTTTCTTTGCTTCGAGTATTACGTCGTCGCACAGGTACTGGGACATTATGCAATGCATAAGTTGTTTCGAATTTTTGCACCAAACGTTCAATAGTCCGTCTTGTTGGACGGTTTCGTCGACCGAAAATTGGCGTAAGCGAACGCAACGTAGTGGCGATAGAACGTGAACTTTGATAAAAAAATTAAATAACTTGCAAACGTTGTTGAAGCGTGTATCTCTCCACGATTAAATGGCATAGACTGACGTTTCAAAATGTGAAAGAATTACGAAGCCAACTTCACCCCTATTCGAGAAATGTCAAAAACAAAATGCGTCGCTCCTACTGAAAAACCCAAGAGATACAAAAAAATTTCATATGAAAGTCACTGCTTTTGATAAGGCCAATTTAAAATTGATGTCAAAAAAGAATTAGAGGTGGTTGCTTTTGAGGTACTCGTATCAGCCTTTTTGAATTAAATGGAAGCCATATTGAATTTTTAGGTTACCGAGGAGAATTTTTCATTCTCTTTTCAACGATGCAAGATAAACGTATGATTGAATAATAAACCCACTAAGGTTTTTTGTTTTTTATGTTTTAATTAAGTAGGCTTACATTTTACTCTATGTGCATGTCACAATAATTTTGTGTGCTAGTAGGAAAATATTTTCTCTTACAAATTTTGTTTTATTTGTTGTCAACTTTCCTATACTGTAAATGGATGCCAGGCCAGGATTTTTCTCAAATTATGTGTAAAATGGATTTATAAGACTATATGAAGTAAATGTAAGCCAATGAATGTAAAAGAAGCCTATTCTACTTATATGTTAACATTCTATCTGGCGAGTTGTTCGCATCACACACGTGATGCGATATTTGTAGAATACAGTTTCTGTATATCCGTTATCAGGAATGCAATCGGTTCGTAGTACGCTCGCAGATACGTTGGAAATATTCGAGAATAGAGTCTCTAATTGATTAAAACATAATATAGGTAACATCTTAAGCATATGGTTCAATTTTTACTTGCGTTTACATTTCTTTGTCTAAACACATCGGAGTGTAAACCGGAGTGATGGTGTTCCTCTTCCGAAATTTAATGCAGCGTCTTGAACATACATAAGTGAGAACAACCGGTAAAGTGACAACGTCAGTCAGGTTTACACGACTTAATGATAACATATCATGCACTCGTTTGTCGAACCTTAATAATAACTTAAAAGGCTTGAGTTGAATGAACTCAGCGCTCAATGCACAACATTGTATGGTATATTATATCGCCTCTCTCTCTCTCTATGTATATATATATATATATATATATATATACATCTAATTAATAAACAAAAGCAATGGTAATTTCAGCGGTAATCCAACGACTCCTTACGATTTTCTTCCGAAATGAATTTTGGCATTTCTGTAACAGAACGAAAATGTTTTCTCCAAATTTTGTTTTACTTTGTTTTAGTTTCTTTTGCTTTAATTTGGTGCACAAGTTGTGAAAATAACTGTATACGTAGTGTATATATGTATGTGTTCTTCTACTGTAGTTTCAATATCTGTAATTATATTTGAAATTTATGTTAATAATACATGAAATAAACGAAGTGAAAATGCTATAATCCAAGTTATCATTTCATATTAACTTAGAGTTTAATGTACTCGGAAAATCTGACGGAAGCGTGTGTGAACGCGCAAAGTTTTTCATTGCGGTCAATTACTGTAATTTAAAAAAGCGCCAGAAGATTATCGACTCGGGGTCGTTATGACCGCGGCGGCAATGTGTGCAATTGCGTTGCGTAGGATAAAAGGGGCAAATATTAACTTGACGCCATAGTATTAAACATATTTACTTGTTAACATTAGCGGCCACAATCCAATATAGTTTAATTACAGACGGACGTGCGAGATCGTTAGACTCGCCTCTCCTCCGCATTCAGGCAAAAGGCAATTTCAATAAAAATAAAATATAGTCCAATTTTTGTGTGGTGGCTGTTCGTCGGCTTCTATTACTCTCTTTCTCGTTCATTTTCCTGCTCTCTTGTCCTCTAACATTGTGATTATTTAACTCGGCCTCGGTTATTAGAATGTTTCTGTGTGTGTCAATTTAATTTGAAATTATGCACGTATATCGTTACGTTTTACAATTTTTCGAGAGTTCTTTCGTAATTGTTATTTACTGCCGACGCAATGGACGAGTCAGAAATGTTTGCCCGGTTATGTGGAAACAATGATGGAAAGACTTGGATGGATTTTAACTACATCGGGCATGAGCTTTGATTTACGTTATTCTGAAAGTCACGCGCTGCCACCAAACAACCATACATTATCGAAATTCATACTCACGCAAAAGTGCCGTATAGGTTGCTATTTAAAATATAACCATACTTCCAAGAAACATAGACAAGTTAACTTTACGGTAGTCAATGTTTATAACTACCATTGATAGCTAGTCGTGCTGGTTCTAGATCATGGCGATTATTTAAGGTGTAGATATTGAAACTTCAGTAATCATCCTGAATGACATAAAGGCGATACCCCAAGGTAATGAATTGATAATGAAAGGTGTTAATCTCGTCATCTAAAATTACCATGATTCCACTTTTTATCACTACTTCTACATTTACTATCATTCTTTATGCTATTCTTAAATTCTTCATTAGCTTTCATTTTTCCTTTCTATTATGATGTTTCATAAATGCTCATTATTAGTTACATTCACAGTTCGTCACATTTACAAGTAGTAAATTATAATCAAATGAGGTGTCGGATTTGAATCGGCTATAAAGTGCTAAAATTTCAATTTTGAACAATAATCATTTCAGCTATGAAGAAAACTTGAAAGTAAATATAAACAAGAGATGATCATAGACTGAAGCGCTATACTAAACAAAATTGAAAAGGGCAACTGAGCTGGTACGGAAATATACACACATAGCAAGAATAAAGAGCTTAACAAAGAAAGTAATAGAGCAAAACAGAGTAAAAGTGGAAACCAGGGAAGGCCAAGATAGATTGACACTATATCACATCGGTAAACTCCTAACCACACAACTGTGTAATAATAAATTTTGTGACACGTGTTTTACTAGCACGAGGCAAGCATTTTCGAAACCGTACAAAACCGATTTGAGGACATTATTTTTCAGTACAGTATATCGTTCTGCGAGTACACAGTAAAAATGTCCAGGTGATACGTCGATATCTCGTTGAGATGGATATGGTCATAATAATGACCTCAACTCCTGAGCAGGAGAAATATTGGCATACCCGGTTACATCGAAATCAAAGACGAAGAAAATAGTGAACTCTCTTCGAGAGCGAAAATTTTAACAAAACAAAATTTCAATAAAATACAATTTTGTATAACCAGAAATTAAATAGAATAAATGCGAACTGGAGAAAATGGGTGAAGGGTATCATAAATTCCGAAATAGCCCGACTTCCAACATCGAAGTTTTAGTCTTCAATATTCGATCAATTATCTGGATGCATTACAAACATTTACTTCTTAGCTTTCTTTTCTATAAACTGTTAGTAGTTAATTAAATAAACTAACATGTTACTCAAGTTCAAGCGCAGAAAGGCTTTTAGGGTCCACATTACATTTTTATCCGTTTCTTGGCTGTGTTAATGGTCAGCGGTTACTAATAATGTTACAGATTCAGTTGACACTGTCTGACGTATTATTTAATACAATTTAGTTGCGACGATAATTATTAAATTTGAGTATACTTCACATTTACTTCGATAAATAGAATTAAGAGCATTTGCATATATGTACATAAAGTGCTTTCAAATTTAATTAGATCTTATATGAAATAAATACATTTTGTGTATAAAGTGCTTTAGAGCTATAAATATGAAGAATGATATGAGAATGGAATGTTAATTATAACATAACGAGTACGATAACACCATATGGAAACTGAGACGAAAGTGGTATGCACCGACTGTACAGTAATTTAGTTTTGCATTGCAACACTACTTCACACTTGCTATTATTTTTTATAAGATCCGGATTTTAAATTCGTTAAGTAATATAAAAATGCACTGGCGTAAATAAGTATAATGCAGTTTATACCGAATACTAATACAACATCCCTATAAGGATTTCTTCTTAGCAAAAAGAGAAAATGTTTACTGTTTGTATGCAGTAGTATGCAAAAGATGCACGGCTTATACCTGTCAAATATTTTTATGACCAAAAAGGTGAAAAGATTTCTAACGTGATTATTGTATTTTTTCTCAATAGAATGACTTTAATCCATGCCTTTATGCCCATTCTTGTAGCAACCGTTCTCAAAACGCTCAAAACACTGCTCCGCTGCTGTAATAAGTTCGTCATCCGTCCGAAATATCTTTCCAGCAAGAAAAATTTTCAGTTTGGGGTTTAAGTAGAAGTCATGTGGAGCTAGATCTGGCAAATGGGGTGGGTGAGCCACGACCTGAAATCTGAATTGATTCAACTTTTCGCGGATGACTTCACTGGTATGAGAAGGCGCATTGTTGTGATGAAAGAATACTTTTTATGAGTCATTCCAGGTCGCTTTTTATAAATTACTTTCTTCAACTTCTTTTCACATCCCAAGAAATCGTGGCCATAACTTCATTCGCTGATGAAAAGGTCTTGGCTTTGTTCGGGAGAGGGATACCACCATGTGTCTACTGTTGCGATTGCTGTTTTGACTCAGGAACATACTGGTAAAACCAGGTTTCATCAACCGTAACAAATGTTTGCAAGAAATTATTTGGGGTTTTGTCAAATAGTTTCCAATTATCGCTTGACGTTCGAATTCTCTCAGGTTGTTGATTACAATTTAAAATTCGCGCCATCCGCCTTGCTGACATGTCTAGGTGTAAAATGTTATTTGAACGTTTAATGAATATGTTCATGTATCCCCTTGATGTGAGTTCTTCGATTGTTTAGAAAAATAGCGTTAATTTTATTAATCATTTCCGGAGCTGTTACCGTTGTTGATGTTCTTGATCGCACATCATCATCGATGCTTATATCACCACGTTTACATTGCGTAACCCAACGAGAAATTGTGGGTTTCGAACGAGTATTACCGCCCAAAGTTTGTTGCATGTAATCTGCAATTTCAGATTTGTTAGTCCTTCTAGAAATAAATATTGGATTGTACCATGAATTGCCAGTTTGTGTATTTTAGGATTTCCCATTTATAACAATTTTTTACACTACTGGTATTTTCAAATCAAGTGAGACCTCCCACCATAAAAGACATGGTTGAATTAGAATATAAGGCAACATTTTTCCGAAAGTTGGTCCTAGTCAGTGCTAGCAGTCAAGGCTTGCCGTCAAATTATCCTCGTATATTTTCTTGCTCTTATAAATATGATAGTAGTGTACGAAAACAATATGATTAATAGCTATAGCATGAAGTGATCATACGTCACAGATTATTCCGTATATTATACTAACCTGAAAAGAACCGACAGATGCGCACCAATGCTGTTTGTGCTATAAAGATTTGACACTGCGCCATTTTGTTGTGTGATCAATAAGTGTCAGACGCGCACGAGTGATAAATTGCAAAAGTGTCTGCATAATGTTATGTTGTTGTGTTCAATACGTCGAAATTCAGCTGAATTATATCCATTACTTCGAAAAGCTTATGGTGAACATGCTCCATCGCAAGATATATATGAACACTACCAAAATAAGTAGAAATAAAATTTCTACTTACTTTGGTAGTATTTAAAACTCTCTCCAACCTCCAGTAAACTATTTTGTTCAAATATATATGAACGATGGTTTCGGCGTTTCAAAGGTGGTGGCTTCCGTGTTGCAGACGCGGGACGGGGAAACCGCCAAAAAATTAAGATGTGGAATTGCAAGCACTGTTGGACGAAGATGATTTGCAAACACTAAAATAATTCGCCGAGCAATTGGGCGTTAGTCAATAAGCTGTTTCCAATCGACTACAAGAGATGAGAAATATTCAGAGGACCGGTAGATCGGTACTACATTAGTTGAACGGCAGGCCGTTACCAACAACAATTGATCGATTTGAACTATTTGCTGTTTGAAAAGAGACCAGGATGCCGAAAGAGGCAACACGAAGTCATTTTAGTTGCATACAGTAAAACCGGTTCGCAGTAGGTTGGAAGTGCTCAGCTGGGAAGTTATACTCTATACGGCTTACTCACCAGACTTGGCTTCTTCTTACCACTTGTTTGCATCGATGGGTCACGCATGTGCTGAGCAGAGCTTTGGTCTCTACGAAGATGTGAAAAAATAGCTCGATGAATGGTTCGCAGCAGAAGGGAAAGATTTTTACTGTCGTGGTATTCACAAATTGCCCGAAAGATGGGAAAGATATATAACAAGCGATGAAGCATAATTTGAATAAAGCACTTTTTATCATTCTTCCGAATTTAACATGTTTTGTAAGAATAAATCCGTATTTCATATTTGTACTTCTGGTAATAGTATGTAATATATATATATGTACATATTACAAACTCTATCCTAGGAATGAGAAATTATATCGTTGTTATATTGAAAGGTTGTTTGTAAAAGCCCCGATAATTAAGAAAACAAAACAGATTAAATGTACGTGTCTTTACAACTGTATCCAAACCTGGAAAGATAAAGTATGACGGTATTCGTAATTACTTTGTTCTTCCGTCCAGAGGCCCTACTCGCATCATATATCATATATATAGGACTAGTGAATCACATTTAATTCTCCTCGGTGTCTGCTTCTCTTCAATAAAACAAAATAGTTTAGACTCTTATTACGCGGTGTCATCTTTTGAACGGCATTGTAATCCCAGACATTCTGTTTATACAGACACAAAACATTACTTTTCTGGTCTTTATGTTTATCGAAATGGTTATCAGGATACATAACGAAATGTATCTGACCACAAGTTCTGGGATTCCGTTCCTGGTTAATTCAATCCGTTTAAGTAGCACCCCTAATTAATTGGTACATGCAATAATAGTAAGTCGGTACAAGATCCCCGTGTTGAATATAATTTAATAACCGGCGGTGCATCTGTACCAAGGAGTAGTTTCTTTTTCAGGAGAGAATTATCCATTACCTATGTGAATGTGTACGAAATTAGGTAATTACTGGAAACACTACGAAATCCATGTTCTAATGCACTGTACATCAGAGCACGGCTTACTGTTACTGTCTCGTCGCACACTTTCCACAGGTGTGGAATCATGAATTGATTGGGTGTAAAATGTAGACAGTTATTCATGTTCATAATATTCGTATGATTTAAAACGCTTTAATTACAGCATCACTTCTTGAGGTTGGACTAACCGTTAGAATGAATACGCTTTCAGCAGAGAATGGGGTTCACCGGTCGCTATGAAATGTCGTAACTTTGTATACTTCGTCGTACGTTGTTTGTCTTAGGCCAAATGTTACTAAACCACACATGCATGACATATTTGAGCATTTCGAGCATTTTTAATAGCTCTTATTGTTAGTAAAAGAAAACTACGGCCCATTCAAACTCTTTAAAATATTACCCATTGTATCTTTCTTGCCAACTTTTGCATTTGGCATATATTCTTAATATATATATATATATATATATACATATACTTTTGAAAAATAAATGTTTGTTTATACATTTATCTAGTTACATTTTAACTGAAGAAGGTGTTCCGAAAAGTTATGTAAACGTTCTGGAAATTCTACTATCATTTGAACCAGTCCTGTTTAATTGACCTAACTGTGGTAGAGAACTATACTGTCAAATTTGAATACAATGCAATACAGACAATTAATTTTTCATTGTATCAATCTTTAGCTTCCTCCTCTATTTTTTTCCGTTGGTGCATGTATATATTTGTATTTATGTTGTATATTATGTTGATACAGAGATAACGTAGCCATAAAGTCAACCAGACAACAATACTTGCGGCCGTTAGATACATTAACATCATTAAAATTTGGACAGTTACAATCACCGATTATCATAGTCTGCGTGTCCGTTAATTGTAGATTCAATAGCTCAAAGAAATAGTAATAGTAATAGGAGGTATTTGATGCTACGTAAATGTTAACAATACCACCACCAGATGCACGTCTCATCACTTTCCGTCGGATCGAAAAATATTAAAAGGATGGTTAAGTCACTTATTTCTGTCTCCAACCAAGCCTCTGATACGTACAACATCAGCACGAATATTACTACTGTTGGAATATATAGTATCTAGTTATGTACAACACCCATGGACATTCTGGTAGTATGTATATATTAACCGTTGGAGTAGATCTGTTGGGCACGCTTAATTTGATGAATTTGCTTTTATTCGTTAATAGTCAAACCAGATTCTCTAGCAGCGAGACGGGAGTGAAGTTGCTGTTTTACTGATTTGTAGTAGTTAATTTCAAATGGCACTCGAACTTTAGACATTGAAATGGATTTGTATTTATGATCATCCACTCTCCAATTCAGGTAAATTAAATCCCGCTGAGTTATTCTTTGTCTCATTGCTATTTCATGAGTAATGAACAATACTTTCACTAGTTTTGAATGCTACGTGCGTCAACCAATGTGAAAGTTCCCATTGCTTTGTTCAAACAAAGACGCGCGCGTATCTATTACTGAGGGGAGAACGGCTTGCAGCTCTTTGGCAATTCACCAATTTTGTTGCTCACCGTCTCACAAAATGTAGTTTTGAGAAAAATGCGTTTAAAACTTCAGCAATAGAGAAAATGTATTGAATTTTTCTTTCTGCTTGTATGGTGTCACCTATTCCTAATTTTGGAAATTGCTATTGCTACTAGAAGAGATGTTGTGTGGGTTTGGAATAGGTCACACTATGCAAACAGAAAGAAGAATTGAATACATTTCCTCTATTGCTGAAATTTTAAACGCGTTTTTCTCAAAACTACATTTTAAAGACGGCGGGAAACAAAATTATATTTTTATATAACTCTTGTACTTATTTTGTACATTAATATCTCACCCTAATCCGACGCTGAAAGGCATAAGGATTAATGAGAAGAAGAATAAGAATATCTCACCCTTACTGGAAGGATTTGTTTTAAATGTATTATTCTAAAGACCAAAAATCTTTTCTTAACGCACCTCCATTTTATCTCTAATCAATATTATTTTAACCAAAGGAGCGGGCACTAAATACTGTCATATATCAATGAAATTATTTTTTGTTTTCCGATTTAGAATGAATTCTTGTTGAGCTACGGTAGTTACTGCAAAACAACCGTTTTAAAACACCTCTGCAAACACCGGCCATAAATTCAGAATTATTGAACGTATAGATAACTTAACGCTTTCGGACCTATTGGGACATATGTGTTCCACTGAATGTTCACTGGGCCCTAATGTTTAAGTTTTTTACTTTAAATGATTCAAAAATGTCCCATTTAGTTATTTAGAAGTTTAAGTAAAGTTATTGAAAAAAAATGTTGCATATTATCAAACACTTGTTGTTTAGTCATACAGCAAAGTGCAGTGGTATCAAATTGTTTCCGTGTTTTTTTATAAAAAGTTAAAACCATTATTGAAAAGTGCAAGAAAGCAGTAAAAAATATTATTGAATGGTGTAAGGTATCTTCTTGTAGTTATATTACCAGTTTGCGCAAAGGTATGAATAAGATTTTATTCCTTTTTTATATTTTTTCTTTTACGGAACATATACATATGTCCTATTCGACTAAAATGGACTAAAATTTTATGTCAAGAATGTCAACTTCCGTTGTTTGTTTTGCACCATTTCACAAATAATTTTCAAATGTTTGCCTTTTATTTGGTTTTTGTTTTTAAAATGTACACAATTTTGAAAAAATAAATAAAAACTCTAAAATTTAAAATAACATTAATATTATTTATTTATGTATATACTCTTTTATGTTTAATATGCATATATCTGTTAAACTAGCCCATTATAATAGTTTGAAACTAATTAATCGTCTCCCATACCGAAAGGGTGAAGTCAAAAGACTACGTAGGTTTCAAAATATTTATCATAGTACCACTACAATATTGTACTGTATAGTATTCATATACATATAACTTTATTGGATATTGGATATAATAATAATAAACTTAAACATAGTTGCATCTGATTAACATTGCTGCACTGTTCGGGTCTATTTGACCCAAACAGAATTTTGTTTCGCTGTAATATGAATATTTGTCAAAAATGTTCATGGCGTTCACTGACTTTATTTGTTACTTTGTTTACGTTAATATTCCATAAACATTTTTCTTTTTTTATTTTTGTTTGAAATATTTATTTATATGTTACCTTTATTACGTTCGGGTCAATATAATCCGACAGTCATCTACGTTATATACATATGTATTTCTAGGATATGTTTTTCGCATTTATATTGCTTATTATTATATACAACACAATTGTGCATATAATAACGACCCATCACTGCGCCTAATATGTTAGAAAGTAATAAAAATGATTTATTTGTTTTATTTTTTTTGCTACTTGACTATCACGTATTACCTTCTTGCATGTTCTTGTTTACGCAGGGTTATTCAAGCTCAAACGTGTTAGCGTCTGTTTTTGGTTTCTGTAAGGGGACGTCTCGGACGTTGCACTCAATTTGCTTGTTAGTTTCACTCTCGATTTCAATATGGCTAGTCGAAGACCACTAAGTGATCCAGAACTGCAAGCTCTTGCACAAGCTTCTGATAGTGATGAATCTGTTTCTGAATTTGAAGATCATATAAGTGATGTGTCGGAAAGTGATAGTTCTGATAGCGAACAAGACCAAGAAAATCTTCAAATGCCCCAGAATGTTCAGACAATTTTCTCGAAAGATGGTTAAATTGAATGGAATTTACTTCCACCTCAGCCACCTGGTCGTTTTAGTTCTGGCAATGTGATTCGCACTCCTGCAGGAATTACAAGATATGCATGTGCGAGAATTATAGACATAAAAAGTGCATTTGAAATTGTATTTTTTCCTGCGATCGAGAAGGAAGTGATAATGATGACAAATATTGAAGGATTACGGATTTACGATACAAAGTGGAAAGTTTTAGATAGTACCACTTTTCAAGCCTACATTGGTCTTTTGTTACTTGCCGGCGTCTACCGATCGCAGGGAGAAGCTACAAGAAGTCTGTGGGACAATGATATAGGTCGAAGCATTTTTCGAGCAACCATGTCTCTTGAACAATTCAGCACGATATCTCGTGTGATTCGCTATGATGACAAGACTACACGCCAGGAAAGAAGACGTGCTGATAAATTAGCGACCATTAGAAACATTTGGGAAATATGGGTAGAAAATCTTCCCCTGTTATATAATTCTGGAGAAAATGTAACGGTGGATGAACAGTTAGTTGCATTTAGAGGTCGCTGCCCTTTCAAGCAATATATACCTACTAAACCAGCGAGGTATGGTATCAAAATTTGGACTCTCTGTGACAGTGAAACATCTTACGCATTGAAAGTACAAGTTTACAAGGGAAAGGAAGAGGGTGCTCCACCAGAAAAAAATCAGGGCATGCGGGTGGTTTGCGATCTCACCAGCGAACTAAGAGGACATAATGTGACGTGTGACAATTTTTTCACATCATGCAACTTAGGACAGTTACTGCTGAAAAGAAAACTTACGATGGTAGGAACTGTTAGAAAACACAAGCCGGAACTTCCTCAGGCAATAACTAACAAACAAGTACATAGCAGTTCTTTCTTTTTCACAAATGATACAACCGTCGTAAATTATGTGCCAAAAAGGGTAAGAACGTGATCCTTATGAGCACATTGCATCACGACAACAAAGTCGCTGAAAGAACTGATCAGAAACCTCATATAATACTAGACTACAATTCAACTAAAGGTGCCGTTGACACACTCGATCAATTAGTGGGCACATATACTTGTAAAAGGAAATCCAATCGCTGGCCTATGGTAATTTTTTATAACATGCTAGACATTTCGGCTTACAACGCGTATGTATTATGGACTACTGTGAATCCAAATTGGAACAACAATAAACTAACAAAAAGAAGATTATTTCTAGAAGAATTAGGAAAATCACTCATAAAATGACGTATGGAGTCAAGAACGTACCTACCCAGGGGAGAAGAAGCTCGCAACATGGTGGTAAAAGCTCAACAAACGAAAAATCGAAATATAGCCTTAACATCAAATGAACCCTCAACAGCAGCCAACATTAATGCAAAACGTGCACGATGCAAATTTTGTCCGTCAAGTAATGACAACAAAACAAATATTACTTGTGTAATATGCAATAAACATATGAAGAAGAAGCATGTAATATTCTTTTGCCCAATACTCTTTTTATAAAATACATTTTTTTATTTTTAAGTGTAAATGTTTTTTATTAGAAGATGTAAATTTCTATTTTTCTATAAATAAAATATTTCTTTTCAAACAGTAGACTTATTCTTTGTTGCAAATAATGTTTTGGGTCATATTGACCCGAACGATATACGTGTAGAGTAAATTTTAACAGTACAGCAGGGTTAAGAAAGATCGAGGGAATCGCTTTTTCTCTAATATCATTAGACCTTTTTCTCACCATTTTGGCTTTCAAATATCCGCTGACGCTTTCCAATACTTCTAATAATCTTTTTTTTACTTTTCAAAGCCATTGATCTCATATCCACTCCTCCCCATTAATCGCCATCTTTTGGAATCCCATATTGACAGAATTTCTTACTTATGCTTACTCATATCAGTCACATGTACAGTAAACTCTCGATTATGCGACTTTCGACTATCCGTCATTACGCATTATCCGACCTTTTTGTACTTTTTGTACAGTAGTGTTTGAGAAATGACTACCAAAAGGAAACCGCGTTCTACGGTTAGCACAACACGGTTCCCTTTTGGAAAGAAAAATTTAGCGCATTAGAAAAATTAGATCGTGGGGTATCAGTACACCGTGTTGCAAATGAATATGGTGTCGACATTACAACGGTGAAAGACCGGAAGAAACACAGAAGGATATTAAAAATCTTTTGTGCCAAATGTAGTTCCGACAAGGCCATTGGGCCACGTTCAACTATAAAAAGCACCAAACTTTAGAATTTGGACGAGGCACTATGGGTTTGACTCTCACGAGAAAGAAGACATGGAACCCCAATCAACGGACCTATATTAAGAGAGAAGCTTCTCTTAAAAAATAAACAAATGAAAGGGGACGAGTGCTTTACAACCAATGAGGAATGGCTGTCCAGATGTATAAAACGCTATGGTGTTTATTAACCAGTCGTTTGCGGTGAAAAATTATCTGTGGATGTAGCGGGCGCAGCAAATTTCAAATATGAATTTAACTGCTGAACAAGTGTATAACAAAAACGAAATCGGCTTTTACTTAAAATATTGCCCGAAAAGACTTTGACGGCTAGAATAGATGGCGGTCCTTGTGGCTTTAAGAAAGCAATCCGACAAGGCCATTGGGTCACGTTCAACTATAAAAAGCTCCAAATTTGAAAATTTGGACGAGGCACTATGGGTTTGACTCTCGCAAGAAAGAAGACATGGAACCCCAATCAACGGACCTATATTAAGAGAGAAGCTTCTCTTAAAAAATAAACAAATGAAATGGGGACGAGTGCTTTACAACCAATGAGGAATGGCTGTCCAGATGTAAAAAACGCTATGATGTCTATTGACCAGTCGTTTGCGGAGAAAAATTATCTGCGGATGTAGCGGGTGTAGCAAATTTCAAATATGAATTTAACTGCTGAACAAGTGTATAACATAAATGAAATCGGCTTTTACTTAAAATATTGCCCGAAAAGACTTTGACGGCTAGAATAGATGGCGGTCCTCGTGGCTTTAAGAAAGCAAAATAACGGATTACAGGATCCGCTTGCAGTAATGCTACTAGTACTCACAAACTGCCTCTTTTTGCAATTAGGACATCGTCTAAGCCGAGTGCATTCAAAAATATTTGTATGTCATCCTTGCCTTATATATTGCAAGGCACGGAAGTCTGCCTTGATGGACTCTATTTTATTTGAAGAATGGTTCTCATCTAAATTTGTTTTGGCAGTTACAAGGCATTTGGAGTGAAGAAAACAACGCCCCGTACCATCCAAATCTAAGAAGTTTAAGGAAGGGGCAAATGAACGCCATGTTTTTCCCCCAAAAGCAACAAGTTTATGAACTGAAGAGTTCCCAGATGTCTGAAGCGGCGCTACAGACGACAATTTTTGAGTGAAATTCTAGGCAGAGTCGATAGGGTACAAGCTTACCTGAAACCCTTGAGACCATCGCGGTAACGGATATTGCCTACATGTTGGCAAGTGTTTTGGGAGAAATACCAACTTCAACTATAAGTAGATCATGGGTAAAATTTTGCCAAAGCAATACAGCACAAAACGCGCACGTTGACATGAATAACGTTTTGAATGACTTAAAAGATATCACTGGTTCCGATAAAATCGAAATGGATCATGGAAAATGACATGTTGTATGACGCTGAAATTATAAGGGATATTGCTCACCCAAAAAAACAAACACCCAAAATAGTGCCGACGAGGACAGTGATGACGAGGTGGTAGTAATAGAAAATAGGATATCGTATGCGGATGAAGAAAGTTCTTAGATTCTGCATTGAAATATGTATGTAGAGCAACAATAAGAATCTACGTTTGTTGACATTTTAATCATTAAAAAGGGGAAAGACATCGCCACAACAAAGCAAATAAATGGGATGAAGCAAAAGAATGATTTCTTTTCACAGAATTGAAATATGTACATAAGTAATACATATGTATGTTTTATGTAGGTGTGTTTGGTCCTCGTTCGATCCCTCATTCAGAATTACATTTGTAGGTTTGTGTGTACATTAAAATAAAAATTCATATTCATTTGTACGAATATGCGTATGTTTGTGTCTCTATATATGTATGTGTAAATCATGGATCGGTTATGTTATTATCTGTGTAAATGGTGTTAATTAGGACTGCAACACCCATTGTCGGTTAGCTACCTCTTTCTTGAAAGTTAGTTAAACGAAATTTGTGTATTGGTGTATCCGTCACATGGCCGGACCCATATAGGTCGAATAGTCGGGAGCCCGCTGTGCTTTGTACTCTTTAACATCTTTCTATTTAGCTTTGTTTGGGTTTGTGTATATCCACTGTACAATCACCTTATTTCCGCATTTTCCGTTTTCATATGCATATGCACATAAAACTAATAGATGTATAAATTTATTATAGATCTTATGTACTAACAAATCACTGTTAGTTATTATGTTGCTAGCTATGAAGTTAAAATCAAATATTGTGTTTATACAGCATTGAGAACTGAGAAATGCATTCTTAATCTGTTTCTAGCGTGAAACTCATGTCGGGGGAAGTTAATCAAATCGATATCATTCAAATCCCACTTTTGTCAATTTTTTAAGCACTTTTCATGCATTTATCGCTAGAAATGCATTCTCAAGCTGTTTCTAGCGTAAAATTCAGGTCGAGAAAAGTTTTTACGAAAACGGTTTGTATGAAATATAAGCTGTTAATATGACGTATCTTTCTTATTTGACCTAGAAGATGGAGGAGGTAACCCGAAAGATGAGTATCTAACTAGGTCATGAAATATATATACATTTGGAGCAATTCAATATGCACGTTCTTCATTTGCATCGAAAACTAAACCAGTATATACACACAAATAAATCGTTTGTACACTCACATCTATTATGACCAATGAAGTATAGGGTTAACTGGAACGCTGACGTTACACTGAAAAAATGAGACATTGCTGCTAGAAAAGGATTAACATACTTTAAGGTATCACTATCCTTGTTGTACTCATTCAAACATATGCAAGATAATTGAACCTGGCGCGATAATCTGAAATAACGCCGCAACAGGTAAAGCTGCAATAATAACAACAAATAATAAAGCTAACAATACAATATACATAACATATATGTAGGTATACATACATAAAATATTAAAAAACTACCTACTAACTACATGACAATAACAACCAAAAATTAAAAAAACATTTAATTTAGCTATATACATATAAAATAATTCGTAATACTAATGCTATACGTGGTAGAATAAAATAGTTTTGTGCAACTTATGTCTTATATTCACCTTGTCGCCTAATATTTGTAAAGACTTTTTTTTGCATGCGTTTGGATTCTTACATCAGCGTATATACTGCTCACAAATTTTATGATCTTTTGAAATATCAACTGGATGTGAAGTATAAAATAATGTTTTTATTTCAGGTATGAATTGCTGTTGAACTAAATTTATAATCCTTTTTTAAATAAGGGTCTTTGTATGTGTCCCAAAATAACTTTCGCTTTGAAGGCTTTCTCCGTAAATTTGACGATGTTGAAAATAACTATATCGTAAATATCTATATTGTTCAATTTTCAATGTTTATTTTTGAGATAACCAATATCGAAGTTAGATAATGGGCTGATAACTATTTAAAAAATAATTGCCTGTGCAATTTGACATTTCCAGAAGGAGTCCATGCATTTTTACAACCATATGCACTCCAGTGTTTAACTATTTTCACTATTAAACTATAAATATTGCAAAACCAAATCCTAGTCGGATAGACACATAACAGTCAATAAGCGAGAAGAAGATAGACCTACCTTACATATATCTGCACTCTTCCAACACAGAAGGCACGTTTTTCGTTGCATAGACACATTAACGTGCGCGTTCCATTACTACACCCTCTGTCCCAAAAGTAACCGCAATGCGTCTATAAATCAGAAACCAGTGGCGTCATCTCTTGATAGTTGATTGATTATTGTAGTGGGACTCTTCCTTACCAACCTGACAAATTTTCATGACATTTGGTGCATAGTCAGCTGATACATCACGCATCCTGTGAGAGTGTTTTTCGTAAACGGTCAGAAAATGAGTCACGAACAACGAGTCAATATTAAGTTTTGTTTTAAACTTGGAAAAACTGCAACCGAGACGTATGAAATGCTGCAAATTGTTTATGGCGACGATTGTTTGTCGAAGAGGCAAGTGTTCGAGTGGCATCGACGATTTCGTAAAGGCAGAGAAGATGTTAACGATGACGAAAGAGCCGGTCGTCCTTCGACAACTTTGGCCGAGGCAAATGTGGAAAAAGTGCGCGAATTTGTGAAAATTTCGAAGAAATCGTCAGTGAGATTTATGGAAATGGAGCTTGGCATCCCTAAAACAACTATTCAGCGCATTTTGACTGAAACCCTTGGTTTGAAGAAAGTCAATTCGAAGTTTGTTCCGCACAAATTGACCGACGACCAAAAAACGCTTCGAATCGAACACTCCAAAGACATTATTGCACGAGCCCGTGCAGATGAAAACTTCTTGAAAACGATTGTGACTTGTGACGAGACGTGGTGCTTTCAATACGAACCAGAAAGCAAACGTCAAAGCGCAGAGTGGAGGTCACCAGAAGAAGGAAATCCGAAAAAATCACGAATGGAGAAGTCGAAAATCAAGTCAATGCTGATTTCATTCTACGATTCGAAGGGAATTATCCATAAGGAGTTCGTTCCATATGGCTCAACGGTTAATGGTGCATATTACCTCGATGTTATGAGGCGTTTGCTGGGTCGCATTCGTCGTGTTCGGCCCGAATATCGCGAGCCAGGCAGCTGGAGATTACTGCACGATAACGCACCGTGTCATCGAGCAACGATTGTCACCGATTTTTTGGCGAAAAATGAAATATATTCGATACAGCACCCACCGTATTCGCCTGATCTGTCCCCATGCGATTATTTCCTGTTCCCTCGTCTTCATTTGAAGCACAAAGGAGTTCGTTATGCATCCGTAGACGCCATTCAAAGATCGACGACCGGCATCCTAAAGGCTATCCCAGAGATCGACATGAAAAAGTCGTTTGAAGCACTCGTTGACCGTGCAAATCGATGTATTGTAGCACATGGAGAATATTTCGAATAAATACAATGATTTTTGTGGACATAACATACATAGCGTGCTTTATTTCGAACTATTGCGGTTACTTTTGGGACAGAGGGTGTATATCTATTTCAATGATTATGACGAAGCGTGTAGTCAAATGCGGATAAAATAACGATTTTTGCCATCCTTCTGCATATACATATGTATAATTGGTGAGCCTTATCTTCCTATTACATCTAGTTTATACAACCAGAGTTCGTTGTTCCAGTGCCACACCATTTCCGCTTATACTTTAGTTTGTCTCCCGTATCTGTTGTAATTAAACCAGCAGCGTTAAGTTTGGGAAATATCATATTTGCATGAGGAACAAATTTTGGAAGGAAACCGAATGTGACATGGTCACACTTCCTTACGTTTACGCATCTTTTTCTAATTTAATTTTTGATCCCCTTTCGCCCTTGTCAGAATAAGTTACGGAGATTACGCAAATTGTTTCCAAACATTTAACATGACCCGTACATTTGCGGAGCGTGTACGTCCGTTGTCAGCGTTCCGTCTACATATTTAAGCGATTATCTCGTGTTTATTAAATGTCATAGGCGGTCGTTGTCAAGAAGCTCCACATTGTAGGACATTGTTTACCGTCGTCGTCGTCGCTAATTTGATTCGTCTAACCGTTGTCAGGTCGGATGGGGCACTTCACGACACGTGACGTCAGTAATTTGATCAGTTTTCCGAGAACGGCCGCGGGTTGGCGTTGCCGAAGCTCACCGCAACGTCCCGTCACATAGGCAACACGATGATTACACGAGAAAGTCCTAATAATACCCCATTCTCTATCGTTCCTGCTGTATGTCCTTTGCTCGGTTAACAGAGAGAATGGGCAGGATAGATCCGACCGGACCATACTGTATTCCCTCCGATCCATATAGAAGCTACACCTCGAGTTCGGTAAATATAAGAATGTTAAACTCCTCGAACCTGCAAATTCAAGAAACTTGTAGATTAGTACTGATTTTTCGTATAAGTGTAGTTCTGTTCTAGAAGCGAAAATTACCTCACAAAGTCTGATTTTCGTGCTGATAATAATGGTCGTGGTATTAAATTACTTATTAGAAAGTGTGTGTAAAGGCATAATGAATAAAAGGATCACATTAAAATTTCCATAATTTTTATAGACCAGCGCACGCCATTCAGTAACATCCACAAATCATACGACGAGCTCGAATTTATTTGTCACCGCAAGGACACGGATGTCCACGTCCATAAATGTAGAGATGAATGGCTAGTCATCGAAAATCGGTATAAATAGTCGCTGGGAATGCTTGTGCAAACTACAAATTATGTCCAGCAGATAAAACAGACAGGTAGTCTGCGAGCGCGCTTTATGAATTTTAAACATTTCCATAAACATCTTGTTATCGACGTCTATGCCGTAAATGATGGACAACCTTTTCCTACAAATTTCGCCGATTACGTCCACATCGACAATGTACAGGCAGAGCGGAGACTGATTGATGGCTGACGTGACCGATAAGCTGAGTTCGTAAATTCGTGTTATTTATGGAGAGCATTTTAGTTGCCAGTGGGAAATGAGACAGGCTGTCACAACCTAATTGTTATTTGTTTTCCATTTCTTGGATCGTTGTTTCGTGTATCGATGAGATTTTTCTGGATATATGGCACGTTGGTAAATAAGCAAGTTCCATATACGTATCAATACGTTTAGTAAGGCTTGAGTTCATATCTTGTTAAGGTGTGAATATAGAGAAGTTACTGCCAGATTTTTTACAATATACATACATACATAATTCTTCAACGGTTACTGGATGCCAAATCAATAGAAATACCGACCTTTTCACAGCTTATGCATTAAATTAAGACAGCATAAAGTTCAAAACTGAAAAAACTGAACTAAATATAACCAAATTTGTATTTTGTCTTTTAATATCAAGTTTCATACGGAAGATCCTTAGTATTACTTATTATACCTTTATATTTACACGTAAAAACATAAACAATCGGGCGATATTTTCAAATTCAGTATTAACCTTCCTATACTCACGCATACGGTCTGTGAGACCGATTTATATAGTATAGTATACGTCTTTCATTTTGACGTGAGTATAGGAAGGTTAAGATACCCGCATTGAACGCAGGGAGTTCATTCAAATTCGAATCATTCACTCATTATTATTTCATACGAATGTGATTGCAAGGACAATCACAATTGTAACCATTCGGTTTACGGTTGTGATAATGCCTGCCTCGAGCTAGTGAAACACATGTCCGCATTCATTATTTAAGCGATTGTGTGATGAAGCGTTTACTGATGTGATATCGTGTTATCACTTCATGTCACCTTAAATAACTCCTAATGTTTACAGTTTAGATAAAGAAATGCAAATATAAAAATCGGATCATAGGGTCTCGAATCGTTTAAACGTGTCTACAAGTGAGATTTCCAACTAGCCGACGTTTAAACAGAATAGGCAATCTAACTTTTTTTGTTTAAATTTATTGACCTATTTTAACTCCATATAATCTTATAATTTATTTGACGCATTTCTTGTAAAAGATCCAGGTCGTTTTCACAATTTATGCATCTAAATAACATAAGAAATTCATCACAAATAAAACGCGTTAACGTCGAGTGCATATAGGGATATAATACAACAATGATTTCAAAACAAAGTTTATTTGTCAATCTTTCACTCGCGTAATAGCTATACGATTTAAGGAACATGTGGCACATTATCCCTATGGTAGGATAGAGTCGGCAAGTATCGCGAAACATATGCATGACGCGGGTATGGACGTAGCTAGCGAGGGTCAAGGGTGTGCCCACCCTAGAAAATTTGTTGCCCTACCTACAAAAGTCCTCTGACATATAATTATATATATACATATAACGGGGACTGATTCAATCTAGTTTATTTCGATTATTAGAAACAAATGAAATAATAGTAATAATAAGTAATAAAGTAATACTGCTCATGGAAGGTTTTTTAGTACTTTAGCTTTAATTTCTTTGGGGAATTAACCACACAATGATATTTGTAAAATTTCTTAACGTCCAAACGTGTTCGGTTTTAAGCAGGTACGTTTTTCTTTGACCGTCCACTTTATATAGTATTTAAATTAAATATTTGATTAAATAAATTGTGTGGTAAGGAGTTTAATCTTTTACTCGTTAACTTGCTTTTACCTCACACAATGTTATAAATACATTTGATGCATTAGTTATGAAATACCCTGTAATTTGCTCATTTGCACTAACTAAAAATAAAAAGTGCAATCAGTCGCGTTTATTAAATGTGATATCATTGAGAATTTACTAGTAAATTTCACATATTTCGTTTCAGGATACTTTTAGAAACTCTATAGGTATGAACACAACTGGAAGAAGTCAGATCAATCTACAGTGAAAATGTTAAATTAGTAACACTTGTCCGAAACTTCCGCCAAATTTTACTAACAACGTTTTAATGAACATTTAGTAATTGCCGTTATAAAGAAATGGACGCGGTTAGTTTGACGTACAGTTGAACTCTATACCATAAACTGGTAGTCCTTATCGTGAACCTCCACCAAAATTTACGGTCAGTGTAAATGGGTTAGAAGATGTCATATGCGCAAAAGCCAGGTTTGTCGTTTCATAGAGATAAACTATCAATGGCAGTTAATGTCTCTAGCCCGTTAATTATTATCAAATCGATATATATCTAACAAATATTATTATCAAACGTAACGAAGTGTTTTCAATAGTTGCTATTGCAGTTCATCGCAAATGGAAAAACTTATAGATTCAATCAAAGTGAATATGATATCGAATACATACCGGGTGCTGTTGCTGATGCAGAGATGCATTCGGAAAGACGACCGTGAAATAGGGGATTCGCTATCAGGGCCGCTGTTAAACGACTTGAACAACTCAGACAGTAATGATTATTGTTTATTGGATCGCAGAACTTGAGAAATTTATGCAGCACTTTGAGCGGCATATTGCCCCCGAACTTGCTATCGGAATAACTCAACACATTTCATGGTTATGACTACCAACTGCAGAACGAAAATATATATTAAGGAAATTTACTGTTACTGAAAAGTTCAGCGTCGTTCTTCGACTACGATTTCGCTCTCGTCATTCAGACTTTCACGTCTCACTGTCGCTGATTGAAGGGAAGGGGTTAAGCTCGGAACGAGCGACATTAGAATAGCGACCACGTTTCATTTTTCTTATGCGTTACCAGCGGAACAAGAAAATGCCAACTGTCCGGAATTTTATTGCGCTACTCTTAGTGCTACTGCAATGCAGGCAGTTATTTCTACGCACATATATTGACGTACATATTCTTTAATTAGTAAATTAGCAATGAAGCCAATTGGAGAAATACAGCTGGTGAATGTAAACCTCTTTCGTTTGTTTTCTACTTTTTTAGTTTCCATTGCTGATACCAACTAGTATTGATAAATAAATAAAAAAACAGAACATCTACATAGCGATTCAAGAATCGGCCTATAACTGAGTTGTGCAATTGCTGCACTGCAAGAGCACACTGCACGCGCCAATTTATTACACTCTACTGGGCGAAAAGTTCAATATTGATGGGTCCTGGGTAGAAAACACAATTCGAGTACGCTGAATACAACGCTGTTGGCCGTTTTGCGAAGTTGACTCTAGTTGTCGAGATATTTACGAGTAAAGATTCTACAAAAAATACACCAAGAAATACGTTTTCCCGTACATTTCAACCATTCATTCATCAAATATCGTTTCAGTTCGACAAAAGTTCGTTTCATGAAAGACTTTTCACTTTTTCTAACTTACCAAGTATTCAAGACTGCAGAAAGTATATGATAAATCTATTTGTTCCAAAAAACTGCGTATTTTCCACATTTAAATATTTTTATGCTAAAAGAGCATCCAACTTTTTCCCACTATACCAATCTTTGAGTCTTGCCGTCACTTGGAAGAAATTTCGTCGAACTGAAACGATATCTGATGGATAAAAGGTTGAAATGTGCGGAAAAACGTGTTTTTTCTGTGTTTTTTTGTATAATTTTTACTCGTAAATATCTCGAAAACTAAAGTCAACTTCGCAAAACGGCCCACAGCATTGGATTCAGTGTATTCGAATTGTATTTTCTACCCAAGATCTATCGATGTCGAAAAATAAGTTCCCGGTTCGAGCACAGTGTTATTATCACGGAGAGAATCGTGCTTTATCAATCATAGTCAACTGTTGACTAGTTTTGCCAGAATTCGTCTGTACGGTATAGCATTCCGCGATTCAAAAAGCCTTAGTTTTTCTATTTGTTGCTCGTCCTAAGTTACGATGAATCCGGAGCGTGCCAATATTATCGTAGTTCATTAGATGGAGCCCCTGCTGAAATCTATTGCTATGATGACCTCTTGTAGCATACAGCCGAAGCGAATGTTTTTATTAATCGCCGAATGTTTTGCTATACTGAAGAGTTCTAATAAGGATATAACTTCTATTAGTATTGATAATCTATTTTGTTGTAGATATTTTAGAAATAAGAAGATTTTAAGTACTTTGCTTGAAACGAAAATAATGGATGTCTGTTCCATAGTTCCCTAAAAGTTCAAAAAGGGGAGACTATACCCAATCTGCACCTTCCTTGTTGTCAATAGCGCCGTCCGAATATGTATGTTAAAAAACAGAGACAAATAAAGGGAGCTGAAAGGGTTTTACTGTATATTATAATGCTGTATACTATAATTAATTAAATATAATTAAATTTTGAGTTGCAATTACGCGGTATGGAAGTTACAAATCTACGGTGGCGCATGTGTACGCTATCTATGTTTTCTAGAGAAAACCTGATCTAGAACGTTAGGTGCATCTTAATAATTGTTCAAATATTAAATTACTATGCTCCTTAAATCAGTTAGCTTAATTTAATACTGAATTACGCCATATGGTTAAATGCCCCTAATAATTACTATAATTAAATGAGATAAATTACATAATTGGTCGAGTGGTCTTAACTCTCAATTACTAATCTTAAAAGTAGCTTCTACAACCGGTGACAAGTGGTAAGCTAAACAAAGGATTGACGTTGTTTGAGGTTTAAACAAATTGTTTTGTCGTTTAGCGGGGGGGGATTAGAGGAAAATTCGTATAAGCAGGCGTGAAACCGGACCGAAGTATGGTAACGGGCGTTGTATGTAATGTAGGTCTTAGATTTTATTAAAACGTCAAATATCTCAACAAGTGTTAGTATTACTTAATACTCTATGAACAACAAGTCGTAGTAAAGTGAGCTAAAGCGGTGTACCAAGTTAGGATGTGAAAGGGTGTCCCACCATGCAAGACAATAATTGACATTGGTTAAATCCCAATAAGGTTATGGAGATATAGAGCATAATTTTGATTGAATGACAATTCAAGTAATTCTGGCAGGATAAAAATCTATTATAGAAGTATGATTAATAAATCAAGATTACTCGTGCCAATCCGATAAAAGTTGCTAATCGTAAAAGCTTTCCGCGTCAGGATTTGCAGATATCCTAATCTCAAAATGTTATAAAGGTGGTTCTAGGTGGTGTTTGAGGATCTGTCATAAAAGCAGTGAATTTGTTTACTCATTTCTGCTTATGCTAACATTTAAAGGCTCGCGTGCACGTACCGACTACGGACGGCTACGACCCACTACACTATGGACGGCAACTTATCCTTTGCATGTGTATTAATGGAGCTGAGCTCATTTGTTGGAAACAGTTGCACTTACGACACTACGGAACAAACGGAAATCTGCCGATAGAATACTTTTGCCGTTGCTGTGTGTTCCGGGGGATTTACATTCTAAATTTGGTGTTTTGCTTCTGTTATTCGGGCTGAAGAATCGATAAAAGTTCTTTGAACTTTTCATAGTTCATCCTAAAGTATTAGAAGATTGGAAGACCTGATTTCATATTAGATTAGGAAACAATGTAACATTACTCACCTTCTGTATGTCTTTTTCTGTATATTTTATGTACCCATGTCCTTTTGTTCTGTTCATCACATAATAGTGCTTAATACAGCAACAGTCCTCACATCTAAAATACCATACATATTTGTGGGCTTACGGCTACGGAAATTTTGCCGATGTACGCGTTAAAAGTAAAAATTTCCGTCCGCAGTGTAGTGGGCAGCAGCCGTCCATGGTCGATAAGTGTGCTCGAGCCTTAATGCTTCTCTTGCCCTCCACTGTTGTTTGTTTCATTTCGACTTTCTTTTCTCGAGATATGCTGGTATTAATTTTTACTACTTCGTAAGCATTAGGTATCGTCGCCTAATGTCCCGTCCTAAACTTAAAAGGAATCGGATCGAAACAAACGAAAATGGATATTGGGAAAGCAAAAATGAGCAATCAAATTCGCCAAGGTTAGGACGTCCGGTTAGGACGTGGTAGAGCAATTATACGGTTTGCGTTATCCTCCCGAAACGTATGTAGCTCCCCTGTTATCATATGACTCAATTCACTCGAGTAACGACATTTCCGTGAGATATTTCTTTCCGTATCGTGATAGTCCCACCATCAGTTTATTATCCCAACAAATTTAACTCTTGCTTAAAAGTGCGCGCACCTAGCCGGCCCATTCAGATTGGATAAAATGGTGTTACGCCATTCGTTTGTACATCAAATACACTAGTTTGAAGAACCGGAAGAAGTTACAATTGAAATAAAAGACGAAGCTAAGAAACAGGTGAGCACATACAACTACTATGGAATAACAGAAGTTGGAAGAAGGGCACTCGATATCAAATAAAGATTTGCAGAGAAAATCATGCTAGCTCCAATAATATAAATCTGTATTTAAGGAGAAGATTAATAAAAGAATACAGTGCATAGTTACATACTGTTCAGGAGCTTGGAAAATTTAACAGAAACGCTATTGCCTTTTTTCAAATGGTATTGGTAAAGAATCCTGCAAATTTCTTTGACGGATTGTGTTACCGCCATCAAAATTTTACCGAGAATTGGTTGAGTGAAGACAGAAAAAAATTGACACTACATAATTAAGAACTAAGAAATTAATTCAAGGTAGAAGACACGAACAACTTTGTGATACATATTGATGAGTAAGAAAGATAACGACAGTGAAGACCAGGAAGATAAGAACCACCTTTGGACTCTATGAAACAAGCAATATACGCGAAGATGAAAGGAAAAGTAATAGGAACAGATGGAGAGCTGCAGACTAATCTACGGATTGATAATGGAAGAGTGAGAAAGAGGGATGCCATCGTCTCATGTAGCCGTCATTTTGGTTAAAATTTATTTTATAGTTCGAATTAAAAGTTATACGATGAAGTAGTAGGCGAGGCTATTGGTTTCTTGCATAATTTTGTAAACATTTACTACAGCTTCTCAACTGAAACTGTATAGTCATAATTTTCCACGTTAACTTAAGAGTGTGGATATTAGTTTGGTCCATATTCTTGAGGTTATTACCTAACTTTTATTTATTGTTTGTTGTGTTTAGTATGTACCAATGTGCAAGTGGACTTTAGTATATATGCAGACACTTCGGTACTATTTGCAAAATCGAAATGTAATGTAATGAACGCTGATAAAGTAGAGAGGTGTCAGGAGTGGCCCATTAGCACGTGACACACGAACCGCTCGCAATTTTGTCGACGAGCGTTCGCGCTTTTTTCGACGTTTCACTTTGGTTTTTCGAGCGCGTCCTAATGCAACCTACCGTTCGGCGGGAACAGTTGGCGAAAAGAGAGACAGCAAGTTTGCTGGAAAAACGAAGGAGCGAATGAACGTGTTCACGTACGAATAGACAGACGTGCATTTATATATACACATACACACGTGTTACGGACACGTGTAGAAATCACAGCGAACCAATAAACAAAGGCGGCGGGTGTGGCCAGATAAATTGAATAACACTTGCAAATAAGCACTAACACATACCGAACGAACTCGGGACGATTATATATTATATCGTGTATAATAGTGAGTGTGTACGGCTATATCTATGTGCGTACCGTGCCGTTGTTGCTGTTTCGGCGTTTTGATACAAGACAGCAACGATATATATATTGATGCAACAGCCGTCGACTATTACCCCCGGTTCTGAATTTTATGGCGGGTCCTAATTACTGGCAATGTTCTAAATCACATATGAATATTGTATTATATACACGCTGCCTTTCTACTCTATAACGCTGTTAGTGCCATTATACGTACTTCGCATATATACATAGCTCTACTGCTAATCATCTCCACCGGGCGCGCTTGATATGTTATCACGGAACATCTGCTTTCATTCCATTCGTCTGTACTGATAATTTGCAATATTGTTGTTGTCAATTCGTTGAAAGCTTGATTACAATTTGTTCTTTTTCCCGTTATCTGACTCCTTTAGTTCTACTTAAGGTCTTGAGAATGATTAGTCTAGAGTTTAGACAAACAGTGGTAATTACGAAATAAGTTACGACAGGTTACATATACACATAACTACTCGTATACAGCATTGGACTAGAGTGGGGAGTCGGCGATGCTGTCGTAACTTATTTCATAATTGTACGCTGTTACCGCTATTTGCCCAGGCTAGGAATGACTGCAAGGACTGTAGTGTAGTACTACTGACACTATGTCACATCGGTAAAACTCCTTATCACACAATAATTTAATTAACCCTTCGGCGGGCGCGCCTCTTAGATACACATCAGCGGGCGCGCCGCGGCATATACACCGCAGCGTTCCCGCAGTATCTATATCGCTATAAATGTGAAGAACTAAAGTTATACAGGTTTCTAGCTCACGAATAACAAAGAAATAGTAGTAAAGTAGTAAATTACAAAATTTTGATCTTCTCTTGCCATCCGTAGACGTACGTTTCGCGGTTATACCGCTCGTCAGTACGGCTTTGCAAGAGCTGTAATTTCGTATACAAATTTTATATATATATGGTCTGAACATTTATGTTTGTACATGTGAGAGGGATTCGATATGAATTCTCTCACAATGCACGTATTACGCATTTTTACAGTTATTTTTCTACAGAAGTGGACAACTTGCGTTGCCACAGCCTCCTGCAGTAACTGCAGTCGCGCTCTTCGGCTACCCGCCGTGGGAGAAATGCAAATTACAAAATTTTGATCTTCTCTTGCCATCCGTAGACGTACGTTTCGCAGGAGGCTGTGGCAACGCAAGTTGTCCACTTCTGTATAAAAATAACTGTAAAAATGCGTAATACGTGCATTGTGAGAGAATTCATATCGAATCCCTCTCACATGTACAAACATCAAAGTAAAAGTAGTAAAATAGAACAAATACACCACGCTTAACCATTTTATTAAAGTAAAGGATATATGTATATGAATCGTATAAACTAAAATATAGACTTTTAAAAACCAAAGGTATTATACAACTTCCATTGGTTCACACTGCTCACATTCTAAACACTTAACAGTAATGTTACTGTGCTTCTTACACACGTTCTTTCCACAGCGTTGACAAACTGACTTCGTTTTATTATTTTTGTGACTGCCACAGATGTAACAAATACCTGGCTTTGTTGGTGGTTTAGTTTGTAATTCATCCCCTCCATATTTAGATAAAATGCGGAGATATCTTTAGGGAGGGACTTTATTTGAGCCCTGTCTTTCAAATGGTCCTCCATCAGTTGTAACGCAAGATTTCTTAAAATACTCTTCTTCTCTCTTTGTTATCAATATTGTTGAATTTGAAAACGACTCTTGAATTTATTCCACATATATCTAGATGTCTGAAGAAAAGTGCAAGCGGCCATCTTCTTGTAATTCTAGACGTACTATAAGAAGCGCGCGTTTGGTCGACTGTGTCGACACCTCCTTTGTGGCATTGTAATCCAAATTTACAAGTGGCTTTTTGGTTTCATCATCTACATCAGAGAGGAGCTGTGCATCGTTGAAAGAAAAATTATTGCTTTATTCTATTTGGGAACAGTTGAAACAAGACAAGCATCATTTTGGAAGCCAAATTCAGATGATCGCAATTCCCTATTTTTGTTTGGTAGGAATTCTAAAGGTATTTCTTTCTTATTTTTTTCATTGTTCCAAGCAAAGTTAGTTGCTTCGTTAACAAATATTTTGCAAGTGGATAACTTGTATAATAGTTATCTGTGGTAACGTTTCTTTTTGATTTTTCTATTGGTGCGACTAGCCTCTTCACAATATCTTCGGCTTTGTTTGATTTCTGATACGGTCCGGTTACTTGTTTTCCACTATAAATTTCAAAATTGAAAGTGTAGAAGGTCTTGGCGTCACATAGAGCATAAATCTTAATGCCATACTTCGCTGGCTTGTTAGGAATATATTGTACAAATGAACAGCGACCTCTAAATGCATGAAGCATTTCATCAATTGTTACATATTCACTTAAATTAAAACGAGTCATACAGTTATTGACAAAGTTTTCATGAAAATTTCGGATTGGAGCTAATTTGTCAGTTTGTTTTCTTTCTTCTCTAGTATGCAGATTATCGAATCGTAAGGAACGAAGTAAAAATTGGAAACGCTTATAACTAAAGAGAGACCGCAAAAGAATCATTCCCGTACCATCTGAATCCCATAGTTCTAAGCAGTTAGTATGATTTTTGTCCCAATTAAATATAATGCACCTAACAGAGCTCTAATTTCAGTTTGTGTAGTGTCTCTGCAATCTCTCTCTCTTGAATAGTCTACGTCCAGTCTTTTCTGTTCTATATATATGTTTATACATCTTACTGCGTTGTCAATCATTTGGTCAGTAATAAACAATCCAAATGCGTCAATTTCTCTGTATATATTTTTAGCACTTGCTTTTGGACCAGGTAATGTTTTTATGATATTCTTGGCTTTTATTTTTGCAAATGAAACAGGTTTACTTATCCAAAGTGTTTCATTATCGCGTCCTATGAAAAACCGGTAATCATAATCAAGTTGCCCCTGATCGTCAGCTTCTGAGATCTCACCGATTTCTTCTGCTGACTGCTCAGAATCGCTGCTGTATAAATCTTGTGTTATCGCCTCTTCTGTGTCTATTTCGCTATTATTGTCATCACTATCAAACTCAAAATTTACTTCTTTCCTCAGTTCACACTCTCTTTCTTCCGCTAATTCCCTAACGACGACTTCTAAAGCTTTTCTAATTCATCGGGTGTTAATCCTTTACTTGACCTAAAATTCAATACAATCTTGCTATTTACTTTATAAGTTTAAAGTATATATGTTAGAAAACACAATAGTACACGCACACATGCATGTAAATTACACACTACACAGTATTATGAAAAATTTAGCAGTAAATAAAAGTTACATGACTGGGCGCGCAGCGGCAAACACACCACAAATTCAACCTGCTTAGAATCTAATCTATGTAACAATTGAGCGGAACTAACACATGGCACCAAATCTGTGTGGGTAGGCGGAGCCAATAACATAAACAAGGAATACCTAGACACATAATATTATAGGGCTCACCATATATTAGTTATAAGAATAAAATGCAAACTTGCGGCTTTTGCCGCAGGCGCGCCCTCCGGAGGGTTAAATCTACTGGTAGGTACGTATTTTTCTAATAATGAGCCCAGCATCTTCGAACACCGAACCGAACATCAGTCATAAACAGTCATAAAGTTGCTTAGTTGAAATTTCAAATTTGCGCAATGAGTTCAACACCAGCTTTAAAATCTCATCGGCAGTACAATTTACAATTATTTTGGAAGCAAGCAAGATGGAGGATGATGGTTGATGTGGTTCCATTGTGCGCACCATTACATTAAGCACAGAAGGATTTTTACGATCTGTTGGTTCCTCCACACACAACCACAGTTTTTAAATCTTTCAATTGCAATTTCATGCTTTTTTCAATATGTTCAGGAGCAAATGTTACTAAATTTCGTATCGATGCCAGGTTAGGTAATTTACAGTACGTATATTTATTCTAGAAAGAGACAAACGCCTCTTTGTCTAGTAAACGATAGGATAGGTTACATAAAATAAGCGTAACGCATAAGTCAAATTAAAATTTTTCTTGATCTCGTATGCCACTTTTTGCAAATTAAATTTTAGCGTCATAATAAATTAAGTCCGCCATGTCCACCTTAAAGGTTTTAACTATGACATTTTTAAAGCAAACATAAGCGTACAATTACAAAATAAGTTACGACAGTCTACATATACACAGCATACACTCGCACACAGCATGATTTAGTATTGACGCTATGAAAGCGTGAAATAAATAATCGCCGACTCCCGATCCCCTTATCTATTATACTGACTGTTACCGCTGTTTGCCCAAAGTAGAAAATTGGAAAGCTAATAAAATGGGTGGATCGAGAATTAGATACCTACCACATAATATATATCCATTCCACAAATTCGCTTTAGTTAGTATCCTGCAAAACCGCCAGTGCAAAAAGTTCAAGATGTCATTAACTAATTGCTTAATGTTGATTGTAAACACATTCCAAATTTTAGAAAAAATGGCTTTGAGAATATTGAAAGTTTCGAGACATATCCACATATGTATGTCCATTTTCTAACGGTTACTGAAACACAATTTATTGAATTAATAAGTAAACAAAACTAATGCGCAGATAAAAATGGTAATATTCGCTATATTTGTACTAAACTTTTCTACATAGGTAGTAAACGCACATTGGCCATTCAACTAGTCACTTAGACAAGGTTAAGAAAGTTTCATATGAAACTTGAGTGATAATACATCAAAGTATGCATTATTCTTATTGAAACATTTGCTAGTTAGAATTATTGGCGAGAGAGATATTGAATAATTCAGGTACATATCTTTCGTTGTGGAAGTTGGGTTCATAAAATTTTGGTGGAGGCGCCAGGTGCACATGCCATTCCCTCATTCCAAGCTGCCCAACATTTCCTGATCTTTTCTTCTATATAGCAGTAGTAGAAGTAGTTGTTTATACTCCATATTTTTCATTGCTTTTTGGTAGATCAGGTGAGATCATTTAAATTTTTATGCAAACATTTTATATTTATTTTTGCCGGTATGCCACTGAGCTTAGTGTCTACATATTTTGATAAATGTTCAGTTATATTGTGCAACCTACAATTAATCGCAAAATTGAGCGCACACCTCTGTTGTAATTCAATTTTATTTCCTATTCTATCTAATTAAATGCTTAATTTGGCGACCCACTTCGAATAAAGGAATACCTATTCTAATAAGAAGGATGCTAAAAGAAAATTCAGTGTTAATCACACATTTGGTACTCTATCTTGACAAGCAAATTGAGAAACGTCACGTCCAACACTGCTATTCATATAAACCCCATAATTTCTTCGACGTAAAATTGAACCTACAGAGAAGATTTTCATAATCTGTATGTGTAAATGTGCGGGAAATATTGGTTTCAACTACGAGAAATATCTTAATCTCAAGGGTACTTATTTCTTACTCGTAGAACAACTAACATCAAGATATCTGCCTATCAGATGTATGTATATAGGGGGAAGATGAGGGAGTGACGGTCACTTAAGGGAAATTTCAAATAACTTAAACTTAATTTTCAGAATTTATAAAAATTGTTTGTATGCTTTTATGGTGACTATGCTCAACCAATAATTAATTAAAAAGAAACAGCATCTGATTTCACATAAAAATTGTAATCAATCCAATGATCGGCATCCTCCTCGTAGAGGATAATACCGGTCAAGCTTAGGGAAATCAATCAATCTTTAAGAAATCAATAGACTAAACCTTTATAAAGAAATAAAATAGATTATCGGTTCAAAATTTTAAACTAAATACACAAGCCAAATATATATATACCTATAAGTATAGGTACTATATGTACTATAGCCTTCATCAAGTTTTGGTATGATTTTGGCTGCAGTTGTCACGTTCGTACTTACTGTATGTTTTACTATCGCTGCATTCAGTATGAATCCAAAATCCACAAATTGGGGGTCTGTACCACATTTCGCTGTTACCAAATTCCCCACATATGATACTAATTTCAGAGTCGATATCTTCATCACTATTATCAGCGCATGCTTAATTGCTGAGAATGCTTTCATTTTAGGAATTGGATCCATGCGTCTGGGTTTAAATAGCCGTAATTTCTTTTTAGGTGTGTGTTTTTGAGTCGGTAACGTCTTGTGTCCTTGTGAGAATGTTGAAAAGCTGCTCTTTTCTTCTCCTTCCTGTTGAAAAAACCTAGAAACAACGTATGCTATTCTTTTCTTCTCCTTGCTGTTGAACAAAATGTTCTGAATTGCTGTTATTAAACAATAAGCTTTGTTGAAAATGCTGATCTATGTAATAATTTGGTGTTATTTACAGGAGAGCGCGAGATTAAATAAAAAAGGACACGCTCTAATCTAAACGCAGCTTTTAGTGGTTCATAGAATCTAACATCCAATGGCTGTAGCAGAAGGGGATGTGTGTGGTAGTATTGGCATCACAATTCAAACATAACTAATATGATTGTCAAGGATTAGAAGTACTGGTTCTTCAGTAGTAATTTTCACATTGTAATAGAAATATTGTAGCATACAACAAAAAGTTCTAAGTTGGTTCATTTATGTGGATTTATGGATCAATGATACATTTACATAATATCACGTGCAGGTGATGGCCATTAAGTAACGAGTATAAAATTATGCGTGACGTAATGGCGGTAAAATGAGCGGCATTACGCCCTCGCGGTGACCGGTACAACCTCGTTATACCAATTTTGGTTTCTTACGTTTGGCATGAAAAATGTGTATAGTAAGAGCTCTGACTTTGATACAAATTGCTTAAAACTGAATACGGAGACATTGTGATACCATCATTAATGCAATATTATACAATTTAAAGCGCACCTGCTAGTTTGATTGGAAGAAATACTACATCGAAATAATATTAAAACTTATGAGAAAACTGACTTCTTTATTACAAAATCTAGGCGTGCCTGCTCTCGATTTCTGGATTACAAGTTTGTACGATAGTAGATAGAACTAAATAAAGTTCACTGTCACTTTTCTGTTATAAGATATCACACTATACGGGTGGATACGGGTGAATCTAAGGATCGGTAATATATTAAAGTATGCATTATTCTTTTTGAAACACTTGCTAGTTAGAATTAAGGAGGAGAGAGAGAGAGAGATTGATTAATTCAGATACATTCCTTTGCTTGCGGAAAATAGAAAATTTTGGTGGAGGAGCCAGGTGGCCACGTATAGGTTAGGTAAGTTAATTTGTATGTTTACGCTTTATGCTTATTTCTGCCCGTAAGTATGCCACTGAACCTAATTTCTGCATAATTTGATAAATGTTTCAGTTCTATTGTGCTAGAGGTAAGAATTCAGGGTTAATCACAGATTTGAGATCTTTATATCTTTTCTTTGAGAACCTCACTTCCAACAATGTATATACAACTAACTACTAATAAATAAAGAAACATCACCAGCATGCACTATTGTTTTCAATATAATACACATCCTTATTGTCTAATATCCCGAAGAAATAATTTAAATCTACTACATAATCGTTTTACAAATTGGTTGTTGTGAATTGCATTGAAATTCAAGTATAATACTGCACTATATTTCATATTATATAGGTACTGGCTGAACCGGCGAACTTTGTACCGCCTTAGAACTAATAAATGTTGTCTTAAGTTATTACCTCAGTTTTATTAGCTTGTTTATATTAAGATAAAATTAATTAGGTTGAATAAAAGTTTAAAAAGGAGCAAATTCACGTGCGAGCAAAGAATTTGCTTTATTATATAGAAACCAAATAATTCGCGTGTCGTTGTAGCACAATTTTCTGTTAAACTATTTGCTGAATGGGCTGTACTCATGTCGATTATCTTCATTAAAGAACCTTGTGATATACTATATTTTGCGACTTCATCTATTGTCCGAGCGTTGAATTGTCGTTCGTGTGTTGCAGCGGGGCGTTTATTTGCTCTGATCACGACTTTATGGTCATCACTTGGCATGCGATCCAACGCAGTTTTGAACAACCGAATCAATGCATGATGTTCATGCTGCAAATCCTTAAGCATTTCTCTTTTCATTGCGTTATTGATCGTTTGACGCCGTTCAAGTTGGTTCTCCATATTGGCCATGAAGTAAATTTGTAACAATTTTATGCTGTGCGTCTTCAACCGGCTGCAATGATCCAATTCTATGGTGAATTTGTGATAATTAGTGATTTATGATTATCAAAAATAAAGGTTACTCTCTTATTAACAAATATTACCTTGAATGTCGGACTGAAACCGCGTTCTTCAATGAAGCAATGAATGCAACGGTTCCGGTGGCTCAGGTGGCGGAGGCAACAATGGCAATTTGATCTTTCCACTCAGACAGCACAATCCAAACGTTTGTCCAGCGCACTTCAATGTACCGCAATTGACGCACATAACCTCCATAGGGTCAATTCTAACGGAAGGGTGCGAGCTGTAGTCAATTATGGAATCGTATTGAAACGCTCCTCGATTGAAATTAACACTTGAAGCTTTTCTTCTTGCGGCTCGACGTTGTTGATCTCTGTGTTCTGCTCGGCGATTTCTCATTGCCAACCGAGCCGTTTCACGCATGGCCTCTCTTTGTTCTTGTGTTTGTGAAGCACGAAGTCATGCCGTACTAACACGACGCCCTTCTCTCGTGCGATTTCTTCTTCATCTGCAGTGGATTGGTTCGCAATATTCCGCAGTCTAATTGCATTACGGCTTCGTTGTGAAAGATTCTATCTTCTCGCTCACGGCATTGTAAATAAGACAGTGATGGATATTGCCGACTTTGCTTCTATTATGACGTAACAATTATTCATGCGCACACAATCACAAATGTCATAACCTTAATTGTCTTTGCGTGCACCAATACAACTGTCATTACCTAAGACACCAAACGTCGTCAGTTTGTTTAATCTCTAAGTTTTTTTCTTAATTTTTCAAATGTTTTAATAGTTTTCTTTTTTCCTAAACCTTCGCGTAGCAATTACGAACAAACCCGCAGAAGGAAGTATCCAATTTGGTTCAGTTGTTTTCAAATGTTAAGCATCCGAACAAACCACGATCCATTTTTATATATTAGATGTGTGTGTAATATAAAATTGCTCGATGCTGGAGTTTGATCAAATAACTGTGTGGCTGTAACTGCAGATATAAAGGCATCAAAATAATTGTTTATTTTAGAATCAACGTTCAAACTAAACTTCAAGAAGTACAAATTTGAGTCTTTAGTAATTCAGCTTCGTTCAAAATTTATTAAAGCAAGCCCCAAACTTAATTGAAAATATAAATAACATTCAATCAGATGTCATTACCGTAACATTATCTGAATGTGCGCGCATACTTCCTCGCCCAGAAAAGGAAGAATAATAACCGGCAAAACAATACGAGAACGACACGCCATCAGTACGTTGGACGAGGAATAGCGACAAAAGAATGGTACCAAAAGTTAAAGGAAACATTCGCACGCGGAACGCGCAATCAAATCAGCATTTCATTGGCCCTGGGCTCTCGTCTGAAGTGAATTGATGAAAGGACACGGAATTAATTCAACAATTAGCAAACAAAAACGTCGGTTGCAGCACATCGATGTTACGTTTTGCCAATGTTCATCTTGGCAGTTATTGCCTTTAATTTGCAACTCCTCGCGAGGAGGTGAACGAGGAATGTTAATTAAAAGCCCTTCTTCTATCTCCTCCTCCGCCTTTCGATATCTCGTCCCGTCTAATTAGTCCGATTCCTCTCTTCTCGGCTAAGACGTTGGCGACCGATACGCTTCAAGATGCACAAATCACTCAAGTTCGTCCTTCGATAACTGAGGAAGAAATTTGCAATCAATGGGGTCCTATAATTCATTATATGTTCACGTAATCTTGATATATTCTCATATATATAGTATATAGTAAGAAATTCGGTATTGCTTTAAATTAAATATAACTAAGTTTTATTTACTCGATATTTCGATAATGATTCATTGTCAGGAGTAGTTACATTAGTTAACAGTATGGTCAAGTTTAATATATTAAAATTAGTAATAAGACCTACTATAGTTTGTAGTAGTAAAGTACAAAGAAACTGGAAAAAGTTATGAAATTTGGTCTATAATAATTTTGAAAATTGACGTTGGTAAATTTGACAACGTACATATGTACATATTATATGCATATAATATATACCTTGCTTAGCGTATAAAACGCACTTTGGTTGCTTTATCAAATGTCATACCAATCTTACATTTCCATTTCAATTAGATAAGTTTATAATTTGCGCAACGTGTGGTCCATTAAAAGGAGAATAAAACCATCATTTGAGAATAATCAAATAACCGCTTCAAAGAAGTTATGGATAATCATATTTAAATTTCATGATACCAATATACTTACTTACTTAATCCTGAAACCCGTTTGACCGTGAAGTGTCGGATAGATATCAATATAATTCCCTATAAAAATAAACAATGATTGATTACAGGCGATTACTAAAGCCGTTATGATACATATTACCAGGTCAAAAGTGGCAAAACATTGTAAAGAAGTCCTTAATGCATTGACACGGGACAACATTTTATCCTTGGTCTGGGAGACTGGACATGAGATCATTTAAGGCAACTTAATTGCCGATGAACTAGCCAAGGAAGGCTCTAAAACAAGCTTTCTAGTATCATAACCTGTATGTCGGATATCAAAGGATTCCGCCAGGTGGGAAATCTGATGAATGGCTAGAAAGGGAATCTTCAAAGATATGGAACTAAGACACTGTTATGTGGGCTAGATAAAAACTCTCACGTAACTTCAGAAGGAGCAAAAGAATATAAAGGTCTAGTAACCGAACACTGCGCTTTGAAAAAGCATCTATGCAGCAAGGGATGATGGGCGAACCGTGGTCTAGGAGATGTGTAATACAAAAGGAAACTGGCAAACATATTATATGCGCCTGTGAAGAATTGAAGGAAGCGTTTCGATAAGGATCTACTGCAGCCCACGACAATACTCAGACTTTCCTTGAGCAAAATAGTAACCTTTGTAGAGGACAAGGGGTTGTTCGACGGAAGTGAGAAGATTATTGAGGAACGGTATAAAGAACATAATGCTCAAGTACTTAGAGTATTGGCGACCAACTCTAATGGAGTGAATTAATGAACGAATTGGATATAAATAAGTCTCCAATAAAAGCGTACATTATTCAAATGTTCTAAAACTTCGATATAGTGATAGCTACAAAAAGGCAAAATTCAAGTCATGGATATAATTTTAGACTTTGACGACCGGTGCCCATGATACGAGTTTATTTCGGATCCTTCCATGTGAACCTATCTGATATCAAGTCTCCACTGTTTATATTGCCAGCTTTTTCAGGAATACTGAAACTACTCAATGTGACAGTAGGGACAGGGTAAGGTCGATATAAAATACTGACTCCCAACAAAACCCGAAATAAATTTCTGCGTATTTACATCTTACACTACTTTTACTCTTACCATGTAGAGGCATTATATTCTGACGTTGAGTTTTCTTGAATACAACAGCTACATCTAAAGTCTTTCACCAGCTTACTGTGGAGATACTTCTAAAGAAACGAGTGCACTGCAATTGTTGTGTTTTGGTTTAGGAGGGACCTCCAATAGGTATACGAAATTATTTCATTTTATGTGTTACTTAGAATTTCCTACATTATACTTTTTGAAATGTTCACACAGAATTACATATTAATAGCCAGAGCAGTTGTTTCGAACATTAGACTTTTCAGGAATAATAACAGTAGTAACGATGTCTTTAGTACTTACGTCTACAAAAGAAAAAAAGGAAAGAAATGCAGTACTTACAAAAACAACATAATTATAAAATGCTCACCTAGTTCATCTAGCGTGTTTGGTCTTTAGTAATTTGTCAAAGCTGTGGAATGATTTTTCTGGTTTCTTCCAAAATCGTTCTGCATGTTACATGAACACCACTTGACTTGTCTTTCTTTCTTATGAATTTCACTCTGAAACAGGGTAGCTAAGAGAACTGGTTTCTGAGAGCGTGGTACAACCAACAGCATTCTATAAGTTAAAGTGCTCATAGGTGCTATTTTCACAAACTACTGCAGATGACATATGACAGATGACAGGTAAACGTCCAGCGATGCAACATGTACAATTATATTAAACTTCCTGCACGTTCTGTTTATTTCTGGTTCAGTAGTTGTTCCATTATTGAGTTGAAATGATTTTTGATGGTTTCGTGACATTTGGTTGATCTTTAATATACTATCGGGATTTCGATTCACCATTTGTCGAAATATATTTGATTGGCAGCGTGGTATGATATTTATGTTCAATTTGGTGACACATGTTCTAATGCTTCATTTATTACTTTATATTGTATATTCTGATGTACCTGTTAAATTTATGTATGCGATTGTCAGAAACCAAACTGATGGTCGACCAACCACTCGTTTGGAGAAAAATACTTGTAAATAATCAGCAATAACTTTATTGAACAATAGTATATAATTCCAGTCATATTATTTTACTTTTTCCAACTTTGAGGCATTTGGACTAGTATCCTATTTGTGATACAGCATTGGAGATATAACAAGGCAATTCCATTTTTTGTTATGAAGTGAATGGCTGTTGTTATTTTAGGATTGAAAATCTTTTAGAGTTACTGCTTCGTTACTGGATGGTTCCTAAGTTGGCTCTTTTTTTGTTGCTTTTTGCCAATGGTTCCTAAGTGTTTTTCCTCATGGGTAATATGGTGGATATGGAATTTTAAAACTTTTTCAACTTCCAGATAGACTGGTTTATCTTTTTGTTGTGTGGGCTATTACGGCTTCTGCAGCTGCCTCAAACTTTTTTATGTTCTTTGAGTCTTATTTCCAATCCAATGATTTCATTTAATATGTTGCGGTATTCTTCCCAACTTGTTATGTAACCTTGGTGTATATTTTTGGCTATAACGGTGGCACTTATAGTTATAGTAATGGAAGAAGTTATCTAAACTGAAGTCATAATCGTAACTAGGTATAACTTGGCATTGGGTATAAGAGGTTTAAGAGGAGGAAGAAGATCAATATTTTAAATATCAATTACGGTGTGTTAGAGTGTGAGAAATTGATATTGCATAAAGATGATAACTATTATATATCTTATCAATACGTAATTCTCAGTAAGAGACTTAGGGGGCTTGCTATTAAATACAAGTGACCGATGTTTAGGACTAACGGAGATTTTACTACTATGTACTATATATTCAAATTGGAATGAAAGTGACCATTCTAATAGATAATACAGGTGGATATTATCTCTGGTTGTTTAATATTCACACACACGAGCTGATATCTGTATAGCTACATCGTTGGATCGTGTAGAGCGAACGAAGAGACTCGAAATGTATCAGTTCAACTTGCTGTAACAATGTTCGTTCTTGCGTCGACAATCCAAGAACCGAAACTAAAATTTAATTATTTAAGTTTAAAGTAATTGCGCTGACGGAAATAATCGGGCGTATGTTTCTTATTACGAATAATACAAGTCTGGGAGCAGCGACTAGAACAAGATCGCGTCCGCGTCTTCTGATATAGTTGTCATATCTCACCGTAATAATGGAGTCATATGGTCTGGAGTTTCTCCTTACGCCCAAGATCCGAAATACCTCATCTCGCCCGTTCCGCAACTACCCGAACCAACAGCTCTCGCTAACTGCTTCAAGATTGTTTCAACTATTTGCGGAACTCTAATTGCCAATACGGCGGTGAAATATCGAAAGCCTAAGCGATGGTAATTGCCCGACTTTACTACATACATGCAATAAACACTATTATTAACAGCCGCTGCACCCTTTCTCTAGAGCCATTGTTACATCGTCACACATATCGAGGGAGTGAGACGAGGATAACCGTTTATTGAATAGCAATAATGATATTGCTGCCGTTGGTGCCGCTGTTGTTGCTCCTTCATAATTTAAACAGCCGCAATGCGCGTTTATATACATACTCACACTTATACATATTCACAGTCTAAACCTTAATGTTACGTTTACCGACAAATATGGTGATAAATACTGGTTAGCGAGAGGCCATGTAAGATTATTTGAAATATTTAGTACCCAATTGATTTGCGTGAACTATGCATAGATATAGGTTGCATATTGCCGGGCAACGTTATCGTAGTCATTATTCATAACAAGTATTCACGAATCGAATGTTAAATCGAAAGAATTCAATATTTTTCAAATAAAGGAAGAAGTTGTTGAATGTTATCATTTCATAAGTAGATGCAAGGTACACCTAATTTCAATGTTTTAATTTTCCTCCCAAATCCATTCAGTTCAAAATTAAGCACGCGCAATTCTTAAGCTAAGGCATAGCAAATAAATAATAATACAAATAAACTCCACAAATGCCAAGGAGCAATTAGCTTTGGCATATAAAAATGTACGTAGTCTTAGTTACAAGTAGTTCTTGGGGTTGCACCTGGACGAGCATTCTAGCATTAGGTCTGTTGATGGGAAAGGCATCCAATAGTTGCGGCTTTGCCGGGTGTTTATGACTCAAAGAGAAAATTATTTTGGTGTTTGAAAATATACCCGCACTTTTCTGTGTTATTAATGAGTTAAAATGTTTGCATTTAAAACTTCTTTTAAGCTTGATTCAGCGTGGCGAAAGCGATGCGGCGACGGAGCGGCAGCGTCACACTGACGAAATTCGAATGCCATTAGAGCTTATGCAGTCATTCATAGTGGTAGCCAGCGGGAAACATTTTTATGGAGCCTGACTCAAATAACGACAAGTTGCGGCGATAACATTGGCGCGGGATAGCATTCACATTAGCAACGGTTTTCCGACGCTGACTAATAATCCAGTTGAAATTCAGAGGCGTGCAAAGAAACATGAACAGTCATACCAGTTCCGACGAAGATCTATTGTTTATTACTTTTACGGCGGCTGAAAAAATAAACATGAGAAAAACGCAAACACAATATACACAAGCCCGCAGATAAATGTGGCACTAGATAATTGCTTGCGTTCTGCCAATGAAACGAAGTTGTATCCCTGTATGAGCTAAGTGTATGCACGATCACGGCCTTGGTATACGTTATCATTTATATAACAGACCAACTTCTTTTGTACCTTTTCGATCATTTGTTTATATACAGAATAAAATGGTTGACATACAACCACTCCATATTCCAATTAAACCGAACTAAGGAGTTATAAAGAGATATCAGAGCTGTGGTGCTGGCAAGGTCTTTCGGCAAACGGAAATTAAAAACGAGGGACCGACTGGCAGAGGCGCAAACATCCGAAATATGTTGGCATATTGTTCCAGGCATAAGATGCGACAATACACTTTTCAATATTCAGATTCAGACCACTTACGTCACAGCACAATATGACTTTATCCTAGCTGTTTTGCAAGATAACGTCACCTTCACTGGATATGGATGAGTATATTTTTAAATCATGCGCGTAAGCTAATGCAGAGCAAGGAATGAAAGAGACTACATCATTAATGAAAATGTTGAACAATAATGGTCTCAAGTTAGAACCTTGTGGTATGCCAGAGGCCGATATGTAGCTAGTAGTTTTATAGCCGTTGAAGTAAACGTGCTTAGGTCGATCACACAAATAGTTTGACAAAAGCTGGAAGAGACAAAACCAAAAGCACTAACCTTCTGAAGGAGCACCGAATGATCAATGCTGTCAAACGCTACAAAATTTTATATTTAGAGTGAATGCACATAAATTTGTAGACGAAATATAGATGTGGAAAAATTAATGACATTAGTTCGGGAATTCATAGAATCGTACGGTGTGGGTAGTCATTTGTATTTAAATATTAAACATAATGATAATTTTCTACACCGAAAGATAGAAAGAGAAGGTTAATAACAGCACTGCGACTGATATCTAACTTAATTCGTACGACACTGGATTTTAACTAAAATTTTCTTTTCACCGGCGCGCCGCTCCCGGCACTCTACATCAAACATTATTCTCCATCTTTCTTACAGATCATTGGGTGACAGAAACCCATTCGCAAAATGCCAGAGAAACTCAATGTGTGGGCGACAATTTGTCGTGAAATTATCGAACCTTCTTGATTCCCGTGAATCTTACTGGCGATCGTCATCTAGAGTTACTACAAGAAGAAATAATTCCGTCCTGTGGAGCCCTCTTTCCTAACAACAATAATGTCTGGCTTCAATAAAATGGGCCATGAGCTCATTATCAGTTAAATGTACGTAGGTCTTTAGGTGATTCCTTTCTGAACCGTTGGCTAAGCCGCAGGAATCCTGTAGAATGACTACCAGGATCTCTAGACCTTGGACTTTGTGACTCTTTTTATGGGGCTACCTGAAAGGCAACTTTATACCGTTCTAACAATTTAGCAGACTTAGAAGGACGAGTACGAAATGAAGTAGCACAAATTTACTTTTAAGGAATAGTGTTCGTGAGCGAGTGGGCAATTGTTTCTCTGTTAATGGACAACCTTTCCAACATTCAATTAGATAAAAGTTTTATTTATTACTTTGTCTTTGTTGTTGCTACGCTTACGTTTTATTATTCGTTGCTACAATTAAATTGAGGGCATGTTTCAGTTTATTTGAACAAAAGCTCAAATATCTTAAAAACCATTAATTTTACAATATTACAACCTAATACTAATAATAAAAGGTCTCCTAAAGAGTAATATAGATAACTGGAAATATACTATCACTAAAAGTGAAGTCAACCAAAAAATTCACACTCCGCGAACATATACGCCTCGAAAACCAAAAGAACAGGACATTTTGTGTTCAAGTAAGTATTCATTTTATACGTTATACTTCCCTTAATGTGTTCTACAAGGTCACTTGAACACGAACCAGATACTTAAGGTATGGATACTCCCGGAAATCTATGCAAAGAAAGCCGTTCTATGAAAGTGTGGTGTATTACTTTGAAGAAGTGTACCTGAGGGTAACCTTAAGTTTGATTATTTTCAAATCGTTTAATAGGTTCGCTGCCATACGATACGCTGACGATCGTACTCATTTCTCCAGCTGTAGGCCAATTGAATGCCGAAGGTAATGTAAATGCTGATTTATTAAGAAATATTGAGAAACCAAATAGTTCTAGCTATAGCGAGAATTATTACTGAGAGTATCCATATTTTTCTTCAGCAAAATGGGGCTGCACTGCCATATGCAAGAAATGTACATAAATACTTAGATGAAGTATTTCCTGGAAGGTAGATAAGTCGAAGGGGTGCGATTGAACGGCTAGCTCGATCGCCAGATCTATCACTACTGAATTCTTTTTTAGATGCCACTTAGGAAGCAATGCTACGCGACAAAGCCTCAAAATTTGAAGGAACTGCGACGCCGTATTACTGAGTAAGTTACTTTAATAAGTCCAGTTTTAGCCCTTAATGAACGCTGAGGATACTTCCAAATTGTCAAAAACTTTACTTAACAGTAATCAACTGTTTTTGTTAAAGCTCATTACTTGTAAAGAATTATTTTTAATTTGATAGAATAGAAAAAAAGTAGCAAACAAATTATAACAATGAAAAAAACATTGAAAAAAGTAAATGGAGTCAAAGGGTGACACATCTTCGTTGTAACCGTAGTGTTTAATGACTGATTTGTGCCAACTGTGACTAGATGGACAGTTTTGTTTAAACGACTTGAAAATAATCGAATTTAAGGTCACCATGAGGTGCGCCTTCTCAAAGTAAAAAGTGTTGTTCTAGCGATATATTCATTAAATGGCTTCCTTGCCGAGATTCCCCACGCTATCCATACCCTGAATGGCTCATCTTCAAATGATCTTGCAGTGCCTGGTTGTGTCTCCTCGTGGTTTAAACGAGTATTTGTGTCTTTTTGCCCAAAACGAACGATCCCGCTAGTATTGATGTTCATATTCGCATATATGTACGTATGTAAATGATCCACAAAGAAAAATACGGTTTACCTTTGTAACAGTATATTTGAAGTTAACATCCTCTCATAGATAACGCGTAAACTACTGGGTAAGACAAAAACCATCATCGCTATAACTTCTGTTTAAAGTGAAAACTAATTTGATTTTCAACTGATTATGTTCATTCGCACTTATAAATTTTGTTTCAATTAATTGCGGAAAATTATGTCTCTTAAATGGCCGTCGCCTGCGTTGATGCAAATTCGGGCTTTTTTGATTACATTTTGCATAACTGTGCGCAGCATTTGTGGTGTCACGTTGTCAATTTCGGCTCTTTAACCCCTCCAAGGCGCGGGGCTTGTTGGAGTACACCAATGACTTCAAATATCTTCAGAGGAAGACGTCCAGAGCAGTCAAATCGGGAGATCTGGCTGGCCGATGCAAATCACCGAAACGCGAGATTACACACGTTGGGAAGGCATCCTTCAAAATACGGATTGTGTAGCGTGCAGTATGCAGTATGCAGAAGAAATAAGGTCCAATCACCTTTTCCGACGTAACTGCACACGGTAACTTCGAGAGGGTGTAATGGTGCTTTAGGAATTATGCGTGGATTTTCTGTCCCCCAGAACCGAAAATTTTGCTTATTGACGTGGACGCTGAGATAAAAATGAATCCCGTCGTTCATGTTCAATTTTCATGGAAAATCATCCACATCGTCGTTGAGATCCAAAATCTTAGTTGTGTATTTGAAATGGGCGCCACAGTCGTTCGGTAACAACTGTTGGACCACCAGAATTTTGTATGGGAACATTTTTAAGTCAAATGTCAAAATGCGACGCAGGGGACGCCGTGAAATGCGCTATTGTTGAGCACATTTTGTTGTGGATGTTTTGGGCTCCTCCACCACGTATTCACGCGTTGTTTCGATGTTTTCAGCCGAACGGCCGGTTTGGGCCATCCGCTGCTTTGGCTGTCCCTTGTTGTGCCGCCCTCTTCAAATCGGGACGCCAGTCGAATTGTTTGCGCTGTCGACGCTGCATGATTCGGATATTTTCGCCAAAATTCACGATACGTTAACATCATTGCCGAATTATTGCGCGCAAATATTGTCACAATTATCGCGCGTTCTTGAGGCGAATATCGATTCATTATTTTTCACTATAAATTTGGCACGTGTCTAATTCACGAATGCCAAAGCCACAGACTACGAATAGACCACCGACTCAGTGCTAAAAAGTTATCCGATGAGATAGATAGATATATATCTATTTCACGCAGCAAGATTTAAGGTTGACAAAGAGGGCTCTAGATACCAACTAGGGGCGAAATTTAAAACTATTGGCGGGAATTTTAAATTAGTATTAAATATGCTTATTGTCAGTTTGAAGGTAAAACTCACTAAGTTACATTTTATTTCGAAGTAAATTATTAACAGGTAAATATTTGCTAGCATGTATTTCACAAGTATTTACATATTAATAATTTATTTCGGATTAAAATGTAACTTAGTGAGTCGTACCTTCAAACCGACGATATATGTAGGTATAATAGGTACAAGATGAAAACAAACATTTGAAAAGAAAATGTATATTACAAAGGAAAAGAAAAATTAATTACAGTTGAATTGTACATTAAATAATGAATGGATATTAAAACAAATAGCTAATAAGTAGAAGATCAAATAATTCAACGCTAAAACAATATAAAAGAAAAATATTAGCGAGAATCAGTTTGGCAATAAAACTGCTGACATAAACTACTGATAAAATTATATTGCCAGATGAAACAGCTGCATGCATTTCATCGGCAATATGATAACTTATGTCATTTTCGCATGTATTGTGGGTTTCATCGACATTTACCAGATTACTTCCTTCAGTCATTTCAGTCTTGTTGAAAAAAATTTGTAAATTACTTAAAAGGACTTAATTTAAAATGTAAAGATTATTGGGATTGGATGAGATATAAACTAGAAGACTCTCTTTCGCACTGTTTTTTTTTTTGTACGAGACAAAGATTTTTGGCTCCGTACAAAGATTTTTTTAGCGTCTTTGTACATTGTACAAAAACTTTTTGGGTAGTTCAGTTACCATTATTATGTTGTACAAACTAAAAATCTCTCGTACAAAGATTTCTTCCGATCTTTGTACATATACAAGGAGGCTCATACAAAAAGACAGTGCAATGAGTCTTTCGGTAACTTTAAGCTTTTCAATTCTCTCCGATGAAGAATTAAATCAATTCGAAAGCTTAGAGTTACCGAAAGAGTCTTCTTTTTTGATATCTCATCCTTGGCTGCAATCCCCAATAATCTTTCCATCTTAAATTAAGTCCTAATGTGTACAGCCAGTACTTCTGTTCAATTACTTGACTCTCATCATCTTGCTCACAATTGGTTTCTTGCAATCTTGGATTTATGAGACTATTAAAGACTTGAGTCCTTAAAGAAGTAACAAACTGGGGAACTGCTGGGTTACCAATTCAGCCACAACCGAAACGATTTGCACCTAATAAATTGTCAGGTGAATCGAGGTTAAAAGTTGGCGGTCGGATACTAGTTATTTAGCAACTACATGTTTTGCCATATTAAAGTAACAGCTTTAATGGAGTGCATCCAGCCAATGATTCACATAATTCCACATCTCGACTTTGGAAATGGTTGTATTCCAAAAATCCGCATGTTTGTAACTTGTGGTACTGAGGCACTTCCGTTAGAGCTATAGAACAGTTGGTCGATATCAGGAATGAAAGCAGCAGCCTCCAGTGCCTGTTGTAGTAACAATCCTGAAAATTGAAAATTTAAAGAATTATAGATAGAAGTATTATTCGTAGGTAGTAATTCTGACAATTTTATTGATCGAAGTGTAAAAAATAGGAGTATAGGAGAAAATATATGTACCACTGAAAGTACTGCTAATGATAAGTGAATGCTTACCTCTATGGATCCAAAACCTTCCTTTCTTCTTGAACAGGTTTACGTACTGCAGTATAATAGAATAAGAGGAATCAAATAAGTCCATGCGCGATCTTAAATTCTGTATCATTTTCGATTCCAAAATGCAATGCAACACACCATATTTTTGTGCTACAAACATATTTCATTATTATTACCTATCGTACAACTCCTAAATTGGCAATTAAATGGGTGAGTGGAAAACAGTATAACACCAAAAAATAATTTTTAGATAGTTCGCTGATTCAATTATAATCATCAATAATTATATTTGTTTTTATTAACTATATATTCTATTCTATTGCTATTTTGTCTACTTTACAATCTAGAATTTTGATTTTCTATAATTTTTATTTAATTAAGGTACATAATTTTAGAACTATTTCTTTCATTTAAGGTTCTGTTTGCAAACTAATGCGTACCTCTCAAAATTCTTCGGAATGCAGCACATATTTCGAACCTCCATACATCTCTACCCACACAGAACATATTTGTTCGTTATTTCGACGATGAAAAATGGTATAAAACGGTGAAAACGGTGGAAAGAGCGAATAGAAATATCAAAAACAAAGTAAACCCACGCTGATTCAGCGCCCACGTATTAATAACAATAAGTACGATTGTCTACGATTATGGTCGATTCTTAACGAATCCCGGCAAATTATCGCGCCACCTGCCAAACCTTGAATTCATACTGACAAAGAAGGAAAATATGATCTTTTTAATTAGGTAAATAAAGATAACCATAGCGGACAACTTTTTGTATTTACATGGATATCTGTTGTAATCTGTGGTGAAAACCAAACTGATATACGATGCCATTTGCAAAACTGGCAGCACTTTCCAATAGGGTGACACCTATTGCCCCACCCGTTACAATAATATGAACTTGCGTTTATTGAAGTATCCCGTTAATCTGCTCTGATCAGGATTAAAACCTCTTTTGATAAGTAACTGATTGGTAACCCGCTCACGACGAATTAACCTTTCTTAACTGTCTTACAATGTCGATTTGATGGATACATTAGAAGAATTGACGGTGCAGGAATTAATGAAATTCATTGGGCAACAACGTAACCGCTTGCTTTACGTAGAATTGTCTAAAGCCATTAGCTCGAAATGATGGTGGTGCCTTCGCTTGTGACTAGGAAAGCAACAAATATAATTGTATTTAGAACAGGAAATTATGGAACTAAGCGCCATAGTAAAGCGTTGTTTCATTTGTCTATTTAAGGTTTTTAGTATCGGTTACAAAGATCTAAATGTAATATTAAAATGATGACTTTGGCGCTGTTGATAGATATACATGAAGTGTGCACAATAGATTTTAATCCCCGCTGACAAACCCTCACTACCTCATTAGGCAGTGCTTAAATATTGGGGCCTTGTGCAAATTAGAACAAATTAATGAATAAATAATCTAAACCTTATAACTAACTATAACTAAATATATGCATATCCACCTACAGAATATGTGTTTTAACTATAAAGCCCTTAACAGTGCCCTTCAATGTAAGTTTCAGTTATAAAATGAATATTTATGGCCTACTCTTGCGATTTCCGAAACTAGAAATAAGGGTTTTCTTAAAAAAAATTACCGTGAAATTATAATTCATGGTAAAATCTAAGGTCACTATTGAATTCCTCGTTGGAAAATACATACATAGGTCTTGACCTTTTTTATTTTCAGTAGGTCATTCTCAGCGAAATATTTAGATGTTTAGGTGTCCCCATATTATTGGTACAGCTGTATACATACATAGGTACGTATGTATAATAATTATTTTTTATGTCTATATTTTATATCTCCAATCGGAGTTTTGTCTTCACTTAATTTTTCATCGCTTTTTATATAAATTCGTGAAATTAATGCATTTGATATCTAATGTCATCAAATTATATACTATAATGATTCCGCTATTATGAATAATTGGGTGCGATTCCTTTTAGACAAAATATGTCACTAATAATGGTAGGAAGAAAGTAACTAACAACAATGGTTATCAATGTGCTGTAGATAGAACGGAAAGTGAAGTAAATTGTATGTTTGTGCATTTCGTTTGCACAATAATTATCACGAAAATCTCCCGTTATTTCTAATAAAATAATGCGTTAACTCGAGCTAAAATTGAAGTTATGGTAAATTATGCTTGGTGTAGTAAATCGCAATAGATAGTCGAAAGCAGTACAATTATAGCGAATTCATAGGGTTACGGATCATTCCATATTACTGAGTGCATTATAAAATACTCCACTATCTACGTATGAGCCGATTACGCGTATGCCCTGTAATGAAGTGCGCTCATGTGAGCGGAATGGTCCTCTACTCATTACAGTAACCATAGGTGGATGAACGAAGATATAAGCTGTGTGGTGTTAGTAAACTACTAACCTAAAATAATTAGAAGTGCTTTTCATCAAACAGTGGGATGGATGATTAAATACAGGGCATGGAATCGTATATTGTATTTGAATATATGGCAGTGTATGACACGTATTTTTTTACTGAACCAGGAAAATAAATTGTTTATAAACTAACGGTCACGCCTCTAGAAAAGAAAATCGAAGAAAGGCAGTTGGACAGGTATCGACATCTCTTGAAAATGAAGGATTATAGAGTGGTGAAAAGAATCTTTGAAATAAAAGTTGTAAACAGAAGATTTGGAAGCGGACGGAAACTTGCGTCTATAGAAAGAGTTGCAAACTACGTTAAAGTGAGGGCGGAGAAGCAGGAGGGAATTGGTAAAGGAGAAAGAAGTGTGGAAAGAAATATGAAATAACAAAAGCTCCAAACGTTTTACGCCTGAATTTGCAGATTAAAAGAAAATCTTCGCCCACAAGTAGTCTTCATCGAAAAACGTTACAAGTCGTCTTCCTTAAATATGTAGTCTCGTGTTAAGAGGATGAAACTAGCCTGTTAACTTGATTATCGGCATTTCTACGAGGGGGGTTAGTGGTTTTCAAACGATCACTTAGTGATGTTATTGAGACGTGTCATTAGTATTTTTGTAAAATTGTACATTTATTATTGTGAAAACAGTGGCAGCTTAGAAATTGACTGAACAATGTTTTTACAGTAAACGTTCAACATTCAAGCGGTCGCCCGACATTGATTCGATAGCCCCCATCCTTTAAAAATACTTCTTGCAAACCGTAGATATTTCTCTCTACATTTCTAATAACCAGAGATAGGTTCATTATGGAAATGAATATACTATTTATACTCCTTTCTCGCACATCTTGTGCCGTAGAGATAGATTTTGTTTCAGTTGCGTCTAGGCGTCGAATCGGTTTCTCGTGCCTAGCCCCGAAAAGTTTACGCGCGACTTTCTTTCCTCAGTATTTCATTGTTTATGTATGAATGACTGAAATAATGCAAATATTTCTTGAAGAAGATATAGAAGGTGTACAAAGGTTCAGTGACCAAGGATCAGAAGCCTCACATCATCTATCAAACGTGGAAGAGGCTGAAGAATTGCAATTTGTCAATGAAACTCAGAGGATGAAAACGTTCTCCTATCAGTTAGAGCTGCGTTTTTTACCGGGTGTGATAAAGTGTAAAAAATGTAATAACGACAGAGTCAGACCCTAAGGCTGGCGTACCTAGAAACGGCGTAGGAATAACCATTTATATACAGACCTGAAAATTATTCATATGTGATGCAATTACCAAAAATGTGGTCAAACATACCAAAGAGATGATATTAGTTTCTTGCCCGGTAAGAAATTAATTGCTAATATTTCTTCGGAGTTCGGACAGTAAAGGTTGAATTAATTAATGGCAGTCGTACATAGAGTTACGTTTCGCTATATATTATATAGCATCATCAGACTGAAAATACATTCATACGATCAACAAGTCGTCAAAATGATAAATGTAACAATTCATACTTAACGTACTAAAAGTAAAATTTGGAAACCATATACAACTAAATCCAGTTCATTAAACTTAATAATGTTTGAAAGTTAGGGATGTAATTTGTGTAAGTTTGTCTCTGCTCTCTGTTACGGATTAAAGTGTATTGACCTACCCAAACATATGTAAGACGGAGGCGAAAATTTTTAAAGATTGGGTAATATTTCTTAGAAAGGACACAAAAGGAGAGAAAAGGGAACGGTTTGTGTGAAAAACATACGGAGGAACTATTTTTTATTTTGTATTAGGTCTAATACCCCGACATAGGCATTAGACAAGCTAGATATGTCCTGTCTGAAATTACACGCACCTATTGTCTCTTTTATATATATTGATTCGAGTACGTGTAATGAAACAGGGTAAAAACCCCAATTACAGGAAATTATGAATGACATTAAATATACATTAAATAAATGTAGCACGTCAGAAAATAGAAACGAAAATACTAATACTAATAACACTACTAATACTAGATATATACACACTAATCCAAAGATAAAGACTAATATAAGAGTTCGTTCAACTTTTGGTAATGAACTACCATCAGAAAAGTTTGTTTACAATTAGTTTGCAGAATTTTGTCAAGATTGTGCATCCATCAGTGATGAATTGTGTGGGAATTGACCAAAATCAATTGCTATTCCAAAAAACACCGATTCTATACACATGATTGAAGAAGATTGGCATGTCACTTATAATGAGTAAGAGAAATAGTTAAACACATGGAAGACTGTAAGACAATTTTGCCGAAGAACTGAAAAATCAGTATACAATATTGTAATAAATGATGAAAGTTGGGTATATTAATATGAACCAGAAACTAGGCAACAATGATGAACTGAATGCCTCAAAAGTTGTTCGTTTACGAACCCCTTTTAAGAAAATCATCGTTTGTTCCTTTGGTTACACTAGACATGCCGCAATCATCCTTTCAGAGAATCAAAGAACAGTTAATGAGGAATGTTATACAACAATTTATTTGCTAGAAGTCATCGAAGAAATCATGAGAAACAACCGTAAACTTCGCAACATTCTGCTTCATGACAATACCAGCTCTTAAACAGCATGTCATACAATTGACTACTTGGAGCAAAAAATTAATGTTTTTTGAGATACCAACTTCAAAGTGGAGAAAATGTTTCGAGACTTGGTTTGAACGCATGCAAAAGCGTATAAACCGTAAAGACGAATATCGTGGAAACCAATAAAACAGTTTATTCTAAAGAATATTTCTTCTTTCTTTATTTTTGTAACAACTTAATAGGTGACCCTCATATAATAGTGCTCTTTCCCAAGCCTTTGCACATAAGCTTATTCAATAACCGACTTATATTTTTTATGTTTTCCACTGAGGATGGCAACTTAGTTGCCGAAATACGTAACTGGATTTATTTCCGAAAGACGCGGTAAGTGTAATTTTATTTATTTTTTATGTATTATTTAAACAACAGTCTCCTTATTCTTATTTACATATGTATACATATTGGAAGGATATTATATTCATCTTTTCAATTTATCATTTATATATCAAAATAGATAGTACTAATAGTGACTTACGATTATTCATTTGCCCCAACGGTTATAGTTAGTTATAAAAGTAACGATAATATATATTTCAAGGTGACATGTATTTCCAAGTTCCATTGCAAGCGCTACGGTACGGTACCCGCACTATAATACGACGTACCTGGTGCAAACATTCTTATTTCATTGTTTCAGACATTTCTATGAAGAAGTATGTACATTATCAGATAATTAATTTTACGTAAATAAAAAATACATATACATTAGCTGCATATTTCGCTAAAATATGTTTCTTACACCGCTGGAAGAGCTCTACAACGTGCATAAGTTGCCTTTTGTTAAAGTTCATATGGTACGTGAAGGGGCGAGGCAGGACGCCATTATATTCTTAAATAGAAATACTGTGTAATTTTAATACATATACGACGTTGTAAATAAAATAATGAGATCGATTTTTTCCACTTGCTTTATTCCAATAACATTACAATTCCACATTGTTCCTTTCAACGTAACTGCCCTGGGAAGCCATACAGCGCTGGAGACGCTTCTTGCAATCGTCATAGCAGTGCTGGAATTTATATACTGGAATAGTCTTCAGCTGGTCCATTACAGCCATTTGAATGTTGTCCAGTGCCCTAAAACAACTTCTCTTAACGTGTTATTTCGGAAGAAAAGGTCACAAAAACTCAATTTGGGCAAATAAGAAGAGGAGCCACACGAATATTCTTATTAGCCAAGAAACGGTTTACCAACATTGCTGTGTGACAAGGTGCATTATTGTGATACAATACACAGTTTTTTTGGTGTTTGGTCTCACACTCACGAAGTCCTGCAAGAACCTTTTGGTAAAAGTTTGAAGCAAAACCTGGTGGCCCACCGTTGTTCAAAATTCGTGTTACTCTTTGTCAGAACGCGCTTCCCTAAACCAATCGCCACGGACAACCAACGTGATTCTAGAGAATTCAAACTCGTACGGATGGTGTATCACATGTTTATTTGCCTCTGTTCCAAGTGCCGCGTCCCAAGTATTGGCCGATCGAAAATTACGGTACCAGACTCATTACTTTATTTACACACCTCGTAAGTACGTATACTAAAGCTGAAGGAGGTCAATATTTTGGTACATGGACTTGATGTACATAAGTGCTTCGGCCATTACTTATATTCGAAAAACAGAAAATCAATAAAATTTTGAGAGGTAGTTTAACCTTCTTAAAAAAGAAAAATTGGGCAGCCAAGGGAAAGAACCTTGAAAATTTTTGGGTAAGATTACTTGCCCACAAAGTTAAAATTCTTTTTTAATTTGCGGGCTTGGGATGTTCTGTTGTAAGAATGATTCATGGTCATACAAGAGTAAAAACAAGCAAAAAATTATAGCGTTAGTTTATATAATGTATATATGTATTAGTTTAGAATTCAACACTCTTAATAAAACACCTGAGGATGTTATAGTCGTTTCATTCGTATAATTGCATTTGAAGAAATAATTCACACCTTTTAAAATGAATGCTGAACTTTTACAGTATAAATTATAGCATTTCTTCTTACAGTAATGGTTTTAAAAGATCCGCGTTTTACCTCCCACGTTTACAAAATTATTTCTCGGGCGGGCAATGCACTGAAACGCTGCGGTACGAGAACACAGGAGACAGGTTAAATGTATTACGAAATAAAGTTGTACAAATTTATTAACCTTATATGGGGGAACCAAATAAAGCATTGGCTGAGGCGGGGACAAGGGAAAGAGATAGGGTGTATTTAAAGCTTATTTCTTGCCCTGTCCCATAGAATATGATTAATTGACGGCGTATTTTTGTCAGCAATAATTTCAGTTTTCGTTTCCACACCGGAACTTCCGAAGTAAGTTTCACGGTAACGCGAGGACAACGCTGATATATGGCAAATGTTATTATGAGGCAATGTACGACTACATACTCATATGTATACACTGGTTGTTAACATGCTTGTAGAGGTTTGCTCCTGGGTAATTTGCGTACGGGAAAAAGAGACAAAAAGGAGCCGGGAGTTATGATATATTCAATTATGTAAAGGAAGTGAAGGGTTACCTTTTGTATTTAATAGTCAGGAAAATACTGAAGTAATGTTAACGTAGTGTAGACAGATCTGAATGGAATGTTCCATTGTCTGATAAACACCATGAACTTTACTTGTTTCAACAAGCTGTAAAAACATTTCAGAAAGTCAAAAGTAACAATTTTATTTAATCACCTTGTCAATAAGTAAAATTTTTACTTCCTACTTTGTATGCAACATCAATTATATTTAAGTTTATGTTTTCATTTATATCCATAGTACTAAAATGTATAACCGAAATGCTTACTAGACGGAAAAGAAGTCTACTGATGAACTGAATTAATTCAATTTGTGGTCATTGCCAAGCATACTAATGGAGACAGTCGAAGGAAAAAACGTGACAGAAATGCTGTGTTAAAGGTGGTAATATAAGTCGCCAGCCTGCTGTAATTGAAACTGCTCAAATTTGTCGGACGACAAAGCTAACTTTCGCAAACTGTATGCCATTGATTTACCCGTAATTTGTACGGTTATGTTGTAACTCAAATATATATGTAGTAGTAAGTAGTATCTATACTTTTTTCATTTAAGGTTAGAGTAGTTGTTACCTTAAATAAGTTTTTGTATGCAAATAGTGAACTACTCTTGTCCATCCGTGTGCATTTTTCTTCAATATTTTAGAAACTACTGTATATAATATGTGCATACTTTACTAACACTAATAATAATACATACTTGTTAGTACAGTCATAGGTTTCCAATAATTACAATTGTGAGTAAAGAATTAAAAGTATAGCTACTAATAAGACAAAATATTAGTTAAATAAATAAATAAGTTCACAAAAAATCAAAGTGTATATGATAATCAGTGAATAAGCCAGTCTTCTTCAATTTGTAGTTCCCTCTTCGTATGAGAATTTCACTGGTTTTCTTTTAAAATTAATCAACAGCAAATATTTAAAGTCTTCAGGTAAGTGGTGTATGTATGCGTAGTAATCTATTGTTTTTTCGGAACATGTTAACCTATAATATGGTGCCCTGAGTTTACTGGAAATGCGTCTTTGCGTTGATGTATCTAATCGATGGACGATAGAATAGAAATAAGCGCTAGGATAAGTATATATTATTTTGTAAAATAACTATTACACTGGTTTTCGTTAACGTATACATATTTCCAGTTATTTATGTGGTTGCTTTCTATCTGCGAAGTAGAATCTTAATAAATTGAATGGATTTCTCCTAATTCTGTAATCTTAAGCTTAAATTTAGTAAAGTACTGTGCCTAACGGAATCTTCTATCAGTCCAGCATGCATAATTCTGCACACATGTCAGCATCATGTGTAGTATTCCACTTGTTGAACGCCCCTTGCAATAATCATGTTACGCTGAAGTAAGGTACGTACTTATTGTCTTGTAGGACACTGATTAATCTTGTCAAAATACCTAGCTCAAATATTTTCGGTATTACTGGTAGAACTCTTTCACCCCCGTTTGAATATGAACGATTCTACTCACTTTAAGGGGTAACACCACTGTAAATTTGTCAGAAAATCGATTACTTTTTGGTTAATAGATGATTTGAACCTTCTAGAATACGAAACTACTACCTGCGCCAAATAAATACCAGTTGGGAAGATCTTACTTTTTGATTTAAAACTCCTCTAATACTCTAATAGAAATCATTAGAAAGTGTTTATTAAGGATTTTCTCATTCTCAGATTCGTTTGTTTATGTATATATACATATATCTGTATTTAGTCAAGATTTACATTATTAACTCTTCAATACTTATATACAGTTAAATTATATGAATGTTTGAGTGTTACGAAATGAGGTTTCGAAGACGTTATTGTACATATACTTAATGCTTTTTCTTCGTAAGGGAAAGTACCCTTGTTCAACAAATTCCATTAATCCTAAATTAAACTATTATACAAGAAAGTCTTAAATATAGCGACTGATATTGCTGTGTGTAATCTTAATGATGGTCTGACAAATATTCTACGAATCATGAAAGCATTGGAGACGGATATTGGCGTCCAATTATACAATTTCTGTGTTGAAGCCGATGTTAAGCAAATCAATTGACAGATGCGGCAAAAGAGGCGCGCTCTAGCATACAATCTTCGAGGAAAGAGAATGAGGAAGAATATTTGCACATGGAAGGGCAGCTTTATGGTCCTCGGATATTAGATTAATGGTAAAAATTATAAACAGTCGAATTTTTCATTTGTTCATGTTTATAATACATTTCAAACGCGTTTTTTTCGAAACACGATTTTTCAAAACGACACGCAGCGCAACTATAATTTTTATTCTATTCATTCCAATTTTTGACCATATCTTTAGTATAAGAATATCTAGTGAAATACGTATGCGATTTTCGATAAGTTAATTTAAACATTGAAAATGGAATATTTTACTTCAAATACTCGTCAAAAATCAATATTTTTAAAATCCCCTATGTATTCCACTAGCTATAACCATGTAGATTAGTGAACATTTTTTGTTATTCTGAATTCAAATTTGCACCAGTTACACTGCCGCGGACCGCCTCAAGTTCAACATGTCTCACGAGAACGTCTTCGGCGCCGCCATTTTTCAATATTTATCGATGATAATTTTTCTCAATACTTAAATATATACTTAATAACTTCCTGGAATATTATTATCATATTGCCTTTTCTTCCATCCAAAATAAATTGTAAGAAAGGGCAATTTTTAAGGCTGTTACAGTAGTTTACCCCTTAAGGATACTTGAAAATGCATCCCGCTCAGTACATTTATTAAAGGTGATTGCCAGAAGTGTGGTTATTTCAGTCTGCATATATAAAATAGCGCTTTGATTTCGAAGTGGAAGTTACAAAGAACATCTTCGGAAGGATGTATTGCTTGTATACTGCCATTAATGCTTTACATAACGGCTGAGACACAGTCGTAAACCTTGGACATTGTAGATCGTCCATACATAAACCCATGCTGGTGAGACAGGGTGCTGGTGATAGATAGGATGCATTGTAAGTTATTACCGTCTACCCGCTGTGATATTGGTGCGATTTCTCAATTGTATCCAGTCTGGGAGTGCTTTGTGCTTTGTGCTTTGGAAATAAGCCGATCCTTGGTTAGATAAGGTTGGGCAAGATGCTGAAACCTATACATACTGCTACCTTTTCTATAAATTTCATTACAACACAATTCTATACTCTAACAAGGTAGAACCGATTCCTTGAGATTATATTGTGAATTTATTCTATTTATTACTAAAGGAATCAGGAACAATTCTGATTATAGGCGCGAAAATAGACACCATATATTCAACACTTCTTGTTTATTAATATAGTGTTAGATTGCTTTGTGAATTAACCAGCCAATGACAAATATGACAATGACCATTCCAAATAAGCACTTCTTTTAAACGAAGTCGACTAGAGAGGAGTTGTATTAAATGGATAACTGTGACTTGCAGATAACAACTACCACAAATGCAGTTCTAAAGAAAATTATGGGCTTTCACTGATATTTTATTATTAGTGGCTTACATTTCGGAAGCTGTAATACATTGTGCACACATTTCTGACAAGTTTTTGAACTTACGTCTAGGATTTTTCTTCTTGCAATTAGGTATGTATAGCTAAAATACGTGGGGAATGATATCCATGATGGTGGTTTCTTTCTGTGATCGGCGTAGTGTGAAGTCCACTTTTAAGAGGTGTTTCTAGTGGCAACCTTCATCATTAAGAAAAGTTACTATTCTTACTATATCGACTTGGGTGTCCTTCATTATGTATTAGACAGATACATTGTCATTCGGAGGAGACGTAACGGACAGCAAAAGTATCCACATTCGTCAACCTAAAGGTACGCTTAAAGAGGTTTACATAGCATACAGTGTTAGTTATGAAATGACAAAGTGTGCTCTATTAAGAGTTGTGTTAGCCAAAGTTTACCATTGTTGCTTCCATAGAGGTAGACAACTTAATTAATTTATTAAGCTCATACATTTCACAATGAAATTGTAGCTGTTTCTTCAAGGAACTCTTCGAATCCTTTTCATGTGGTGGATTTGTCCAAGTTCCTCTTGTTTCTATCTTACAAAATTTTCGGCTTCTGTACGATTCTTTTCCACTCCTTCCTGTCGTTGGCTTTTTCTTTCCATCTCCCTGGATTTAGTTTTCTTATGTCGTCTTCTACCTGTTGTTTCCATCTTGTTCTGGGTCGCCCTCTTTGTCTGTTTTGTGTTGCTTACCATGTTGTTATCTCTCTTTTTGGGGATTCTCTTTCTCTTCTCATTATGTGGCCACACCATCTTATTCTTAGCGCTTTGTTTGTTCTTACTGTGTTTTCTCCTTCTAACACCCCGTCTATCTCAAAATTGATCAAAGTCCTATATTCATTATTTTCCGCCTTTTTTGATCCCATTATTCGTCTTATTACTTTGCGCTCGAAAATCTTTAGTTTGTCTTCTTCTTTTGCGGTGAGTGTCGTTATCTCTGTGACATATGTTACTATTGGCCTAATTATTGTCTTGTATATTCTTAGTTTGTTCCTTGCACTCAACTTCTTATCCTCCACTAGTTTTTTATTACTATAGTATACAGCATATCCCTTCTGCACGTCTTTCTCTATATTAAGCCTCTCATTTTCTCTGCCAAATATAACTCCAAGGTAGCTGAAAGTTTTCACTTCCTTGAAGCTGAAATTTCTACACTTCCAACTTCTCAACGCTCTGTTATTTCTGCTACAACACATATACTTACAAAGTCTTCTGTTCATTTATTTCTAGGCCTTTTTTCTTCGCCTCGTGTGCTATTATTTCAATTAGTCGATGTAGTTCTTCGTGGCTTCTGGACATTACTGCTACATCGTCTGCATATCCTACTATTTGTACTAGATGTTTGTTTAAACTTCCTATGTTTTCAATTTTCTTTATTATAGCGTCCAATGCAATTATGAACAGCAGTGCCGATAAAGCGTCTCTCTCTCTTCCTCCTTTCTTTATTTTTATATCTGACGTCATCCCTTGTTCCGTGCTTATATTTACTATAGATTCATTCATGGTCATTCCTATCAGTTTCCTAATTTTGTTTGGTACTTCGATGTTTTTCATATCCTTCATGATTTGTTTTCTGTTGATTTTGTCAAAGGCCTGCTTGAAATCTATGAAAAGGATATGTTACCAGGTTATATTCATATGTCTTTTCTGTGATTTGTTTTAACATGTGTATTGCATCCACTGTTGATCGCCCTTTCGTGAAACCGCATTGGTAACTTCCTATTTTATTTTCCGTATATATCTCCAGTCTATATTTTATTATGTTTGTTAGTACTTTATATGTCGTGTTCAACAATGTGATGTCTCTGTAATTACTGCATTGCATCAGGTCGCGTTGTTTTGGGATCGGTATTATAATTCCTGTTATCCATTCAGCAGACATGTCTTCTTCTTTCTATATTTTCCTTCTAAGTTGGAAAATTCATTGGTGCAGTTCCTCTCTGTCAAGTTGAATTAGTTCTGCGCATATTTCATCAGTTCCAGCCGCTTTTTATTTTTGAGTCTTTTAATCGCATCAACAATTTCTTCGTAGTCAGGCTCTCTTACGCTCTCTTTTTTTGTCTCATCTTCCTCTTTCTCTGCCTGTTTCACCCATTCCTCACTCTCATCCTCATCGTACGTTTATCTGAAATGATTTTCCCATGCTTCGATTTCAATTATAGTAACTGCTTTCTTTCTTTTCCGTTTAGATACGTGCTTGAAAATTGCATTCATATTTCGCTGTTTAGATTCCTTTTCCAATATCCCCTATTCTATTTTCGATGCAATTGTTCCTATTTTGTTGATACATCCTTGTCTTTTTCTACTCTCCTTATATGTATTATAATCCTTTGGTTTTTTTTGTTCTTATCCATGTCTTTCTTTTTTATTTTTATCTATGACCATCTTTTTACATTCTCTATCAAACCATTGGTCTCTTCTGTTGTGTTTCTTGTATGGTATGGTGTCTTCTGCTGTCTCTCTTATGCAACACTTTATAACCTTCCATTCCTCTTTCATGCTGTCGATATTTTTCCCTCTTTCGCTATATACTGTATTTATCCTTTAGGCTGGTATGTATTATGAAAGCTGTTCCTCTGTGCCCCTGTTTTGCCTCCCCTGCGTACCATATTGCATATGCATCTTTGCTGTGCCACTCCGTCTAACCTCCTGCAATCTTGCTATGCAGATTCTATATCCATCGATTTCCTTTACTACTTCTTCCAATTTACCAGGTGCTAACAGCGTTTTCACATTCCATGAAGCTATCCTTTTCTCTTTTTTCTCTTGTTCCTTTTCATGTGTTTTTCTCTGTTTTTGTTTCTCGATTTTCCTGTGTTATTATTAAAATAATTTTTGCTTATGTCCTTTTCCTTTGCCATGTCAATATCCGTTTGTGCTCCGCTGTGCTTCCTATCTAGTTTTTTGTCGTTGCCATTCGTTTCGTATCTTTTATCTCTGTCATCTCTTCCCTCCTCCGATTGCACACATACGTTTTCCCATCTACTGTTACTTTTTGTATCTTATTCGTATTACTTTGCCCTTCCTCTTTTTCTCTTGTGCTAGGTTTCTTATAATTCGGGCCACTCTTCTATCTTCCATTATCATGTCATTATTTATATATATACCTTCCCATCTCCTATATCCTTCACCTTCTTCTTATTCTGCATTACTTTGTTCTTGTCTTCTTTACTTCCCATTTTCAGTAAGTATGTTTGTGGTGCTAATTTTCTTGCTGTTTCCAAATTTATTTCAATACCCAGGACTCCATTTATAAATTTTTGTGTCTCTTTCGTTGCTACACTTACCTCATCCTTGTTTATCGTTAGACCGCTTATGACTACATTATCCTCTCTCTTTTCTCTTTCCAACCTTTCTACTCTTTCGCGCATTTCGCCGATTTTCTCCCGCATTTTTGCCGATTTCCATCTTTACACTTCCGTTCTCTTCGATTAGGAGGATATCTTCTACTTCATTCTTTTTGATTTCTGCTACTAAGTCTCTTTGTTCCGTTATTGTTTGTTTCATTTGCTGATTCATTCCTTCCATGTGCGAGGATATACTGGTTATCATGCTTAGTATTGTATCTATTTTGCCTTCCTGACTTTCTTCAGTTTTGGTTGGTGTTCTTGTTAACTTTCTGCTTTTATTGAAAATTACCTCCTTCTCATCTCTACCACGTTTTTCTTTTCCTTTCTTAGACATGTAATCGTCGGAGTTCATGTCCTCACGCCGCGTAAAGCGCAAATCACGAGCTTATATTCAAGTTTAGTTAATGCTATCTCGGATAGGAAAAGTCTGTTCGACATCTGTTATACACCATTCGTTTAAAAAGAGCTCATTGTTTTTATCCCGTTATCGTTTTTAGGCTAGTACACAAGAAAAACATACGGCATGATCTCACCTCTTTACGTTTCATATGTTCATTTACACTGGACGTTTTTCTTATTTTTTAAGACTCCAGAAGCTCGTACACCCCCGTTCTGCACACCACCGCAAACACTGACTTTTTCTCCAAACGATCACAAAGAAGCACCACATAACACACTTGATACCTGCTATATATACAGTTGTTTGCAGAGCCTTATTTGTACGTGTTCACCAGAAACCTCAGAAAATACTATGACAACTTAGTTGTTGAAATAAATTTTTGAAGATATCTAAACTGGCGAGGTGCAGGTAAGACAAGTTTATTCTAAACCACAAACATTGTCACCTTGTTGGTTATAATGTTCTTAATTTTTTACTTCTTTATGATTGTTACACACATAATTATGTCAAGAAAATTGCTCGCCCTATCGACGATACATTTCATGTGCATTATTATAAACGACAAAGACATCAGGGCAAAGTAAATATTTAGACAAATATTCAGGCGGCCTCGGTTTTATTGTTCCGCCTTCGTTGTTGTTCTTGGGCTGTGTTCGCCGTCCAAAGTAATAAAACAAATAATAGTCTAGAGTTATACACACTATGAAGTCTCGAACGAAATTAAGTTTATCCATAAATTTGATTTAACAGTGAATCGGAGTAAAACTCGACCCGCGCCGCTTTAAGATCTTTGATGCAATTAAACATGATTTGTTCTGGCTCATTTGCAGCCCGCTCTGAAACAATTCACCGATGACGAATAGCCATTTCAACCGAACAAAGGATTATCTGAGCGATTGTTAAGTTAGTAGTTCTCGTGCGCCCTAGAAACGACCGTCGAACCGTCGTTTCTAAGAAAATCGAAAATTATATTGAAGTTTTAAGCTTGAACAGATCCGTTCTCTAAAGTAATATAATAGTTGGAAGCAATAATGGCCGTAATAAAGAACCCTCCGCAACTCACTCACTTAATAAACCTTTTTCGTTAATAGTATGATTTGGGTATTGATTGTAGGGAATTACAAATGAAATTAATCTTATTCAAAACACAGAGTACATGGATACATTCAGTTAGCATGTGATGAAAATGTCTACGCAACAGGATTTGCACTGTTAAAACATAGTAACACTGACACTACACACCACACCTCACCACACAATTATTTAATTAAATCCTAATTCGGTAAGGTGTGGTTTGAAGATACTGGCCTCGTTGCTAGCGAAACACGTGTCACTGGATTTAATATTTGTCTGGTGAGGAGTTTACCGAGGTGATATAGCATCACGTATACGTAACGTAATAAGTCCAACTTGCCACACTAAATTTTGTACTGCGCCGCTTATCTGAAGTAATTTACTGGTTCTTAATGCGGTGAGCTTTGAATATTTACGTGGAAGATAATGCAACATCGTCATACCTTCTTGGTTTTCTTAATAGTTGAAGCACCTTAGAAGCAACATTTTCACATTGAACACAAAACTTTACTGATTTCTTAGTCTATATTTAATAGCAATATTGTATGAAGCAGGACACAGCACGAACACGGTATAATGTGACTAATACCACCGCTGTGGGAAATTGATTTTTCTCTATTCTCTTCAATAATCTTGAAGTATGTATTTACTGTATTGCAGAAATTGAAAGTGTCCTTTGAGTGCTGCGTGTACCCGCTTACAGAACGCAGTGAATGAAACGTCTAGCGTTAAAATTAATCACAAAATTTCTGGAACCTAAAACCACAAATTAATGAAACTGACTTTCTAAAGTTATCTGGTCTCCCGAGGGAATCGAATTGGATCCAGGTATATATTGTTCCAAAAATTTTTACGATTTTCGGAGAGGATTATCTCAACGATGTCTTGATGAATATGTTTCTGGTATTGGTGTACAAATCATCACACCAACAACAATCTGTTAAAGAATTGCAAGTTGTAATGTGGATGCATCGGTCTCAGCGAGGGATTCAGGACAGGTTCTGCCAAAAGCAGTGCCGTAGGAAAACATCGGAATTCCGTGGTAGCTTACCAAGGGCAAAGTTAGTTTCCTGTTGGATTTTGGATCTTTGAATCTTTTAACTGAAGATACAATAATTGGTGTGGAAAACGATCCGATAGAGGAAGTTGGAAGAATATTTATAGCCCCGTTTCGGATGACATCCGACACTAAACGTCAACCGGCGGTTTGGGTGTTTCAAAGTACCTAGAATTCAAACAGTGTATTAAAGAAGATGGTTGCAAAGCTTATTACAAAGACAAGTTATGTAGTTATGCCTAAAAGATCAAAGAAAGATTAATTCCATATGGTATATCACTCTTTATTTTCCAGAAGTAATAGCGGTGCCCCGAGAAATTTATGCAGAACCACACGCATCAATAACGGATGTCGTCGGAAGAAGCTATGGATTTTTTGACCATCCCAAGCTGCTATTCCTAAGCTACTTTAAGACTTATTTTAAGCGAATGCCAATGTATATTAATGTTATGGAGAGGGAGAAGCGAGTTACTTTAGAAAACAATAAAGCATTTGCAGCCGATTTACTATTTATTTCTTATTGGTATACACCAAAAGGTCCACTGTTGTTAATAGTACTGCAATTTTCTATAGTACCTCATTTAATTATTTGAATATCGTTGAGAAAAGATGGGAAAACAGTGTATCAACCGAACAAATGCAAAATACTGTACTAACGCCCGAGCAAAAGTTACGGAAAAGAAATAATACCAGAGTGCAGTGGTCGCTAATCCGTCGATCGCAAGCGACTGGTAGCTCACGAAGGCAATTCTGGTAGCTCACGACATATTTTCAGCTTCCGTAAATTTCGAAAATTCTCATAATAAACACATGCCATGTAATTAAAAATATTATGGCAAGCAGTAGTAAGAAAGTAGAGAGATACCATTTCCACTCGAAATAGGAAGAACAATGCTTCTTTACAGAAAAAGTAAAAATGTATGTTTGTTATGTAATACCTCTGCCTCCGTTGCTAAAAAAGGAAATATTGAGAGGCATCATAAAACTGTACATTCGAATTTTGAAAAATCATTCCTGTTATATTCTGCCACCAGAAAGGAAAACCGAAACAATTAAAAATCCAGTTAATTGGACAACAGTCAATATTTTTAGAAAGAGTTGACAAAAATAAGGCTGCAACTGAAGCATCATGTATCCAATGCACAAAAGAAGAAATTTTATGAAGACGGGAAAATGACAAAAAGACGTTTTCGGAAGCTGCTGATTAGTATTTGCCAACTTTATAAATAAAGACGAGATAGTGTTTGCTATGAAATCTATGCAACTTTCTGCTAATACACTGATGAGACGAGTAGAAGTATTGAGCAATGATTTTTTTTTTACAGTTAAGAAGTGACTTAGATAACTATGTTTATTCTTCACTGCAACTAGATGAATCAGCAAATGTGGTTGACACCTCCCAGATGGCCGTATTCGTGCGGATGATTATTTTACGATTAAATATGATCTTTTGAAGTTCATTTCACTGAAAGGACATACTACTAGGATGGAGTTGTTTTCTCATTCCAAAAATATTATTTCTTCTGACAAAATTCCAATATCGAACATGGTAAGCTTAACAGCCTATGGCGCTCCAGCTATGTTGGGTGGTGATAAGGATCTGGTGGCGTTACGTCGTAAAGATGAAAGTTTTCCGCAATTTCTCTGTTACAATTGCATTATCCATCAGCAATCATTATGTGGAAATTTTCTAAAACTAAACAACGTGATGAAATTGGTAGTAAAAATTGTGCTCAAAATTAGAGCTTCAGCGTTAAAACGAAGATTATTCAAAAGTTTAGCCGATGAAATTAACTGTCAATACGGGAAGCTACTTCTTCATTCTGGAGTCAGATGATTAAGTAGAGGACGAGTGCTGAAACGTTTTAATGATGTCCTATCTGCCATGGTTCAATTTTTCAAACAACGCGATGAACTGAATCCGAAACTGGATAATTCAATCTGGCTTAGAGATTTTGGTTTTCTTGTGGACATTACAGAAAAATTAAATGAACTTAATTTGCAGCTTCAGGGAACGGCAAAGAACTAGTGGAAACGATTTCTGATATAAAAGCATCTATCAAAAAGCTTGAGTTGTGGGAACAAAACCTAATCAGCCGCGATACCAAGCATTTTCCTATTCTTTCAGCAAAGATATCTGTACATCCATTGGGATCATAGTAAATATCATGTAGAAATAGTTTCTAACTTGAAGGATAACTTCGAAAACCATTTTAGAAAATTGATTTAGTGGCGCAGTTTATTCTTTCACTCCTCATAGAAATTGATATCCAACAGTTTTCAACTTGGAAATGGAAGTTACTGCATTTCAAAATGATTTAGCTTTAAAATCGTTAGTCTCAAATACAAAATGTATCTGGTCTTTAGTAAGGAAAGATAAATATTCAGTTCTATGTCGTATTGCCTTGAAAGTGAAAGCGTTACTTAGTCAAACCTATTTGTGTGAATCCCCTTTTTCCAATATAAAGTTAATTAAGAACAAATACCGCAATTCACTTACAGATGAAGATTTGGATAATTGTATTCAAATGGCTGTACCAAACTATATTGCAAACATTAAAACATCCTGAGTAATTTTGCCAAAGTGTTTGAATCCTTGATTTATCACCAAACTGCAACACTCACTAAACACCTTCTATCCACTCATCAGCATGGCTTTGTTCACGGACGATCCATCACAACCAATTTATCTATTATAACACAATTTATTAGTAGAGCTATTGATGATCGACGGCAAGTTGATGTGATTTATACAGATTTCACTAAAGCCTTTGATTCAATTGACCATTCATTACTTTTGTCTAAATTAGACACCTTTGGATTTTCCCCATCTTTGGTGAAGCTTATATCCTCCTACTTGAGTCATCGTTCTTGTTATGTGTGTTTTAATGGCTTTCACTCGTTTCATTTTACTCCTACATCTGGTGTGCCTCAGGGTTCTAACCTAGGGCCTCTGCTAATTAATCTCTTCATTAATGATCTCTTAACCTTGTTGGACTGTGACGTTTTGGCTTATGCCGACGATTTAAAGATTTTTGTGGAGATTGGTAGTGATGCAGACTGTATCAAACTGCAGAACAATTTACAGTTGGTTTACGGATGGTGCAGTGATATAAATTACTTTTAAATGTAAATAAATGTGCTGTGGTCACATATTCTAAGGCTTCCAACCCCATTATTTACAATTACCATGTTGACAGTCTAGACATTCCACGTAAAACACAAGTGAAAGACTTAGGAATCCTATTTGATAGTTCTTTACAATTCACTGACCACATTTACGCTATATGCTCTGCTGCCACGAAATCCTTGGGTTTTTTGATTCGCACCTGCCGGCAATTTAATAATCCGTCGACCTTGAAGTCTTTGTTCTGTGCCTTTGTTAGATCGAAACTAGAATTTTGTTCTGTTGTCTGGTATCCTTTTTATATATACCAACAGATGACACTTGAAAGGGTTCAAAAGCGCTTCCTCAAATACTTGAGTTACAGATGTGACGGCTATTATCCGCCTCGTGGCGTCGACTATAACTCTCTTCTTGATAGACATGGTTTTCAGTCATTGACGGCTCGAAGAGAGAAGGCCAGTCTAACTTTCCTGGTTAAACTAATTAACAACTATATCGACTCTCCGCCCTGTTATCTCAAGTCAATTTCGCCGTGCCTACTCATAACACACGATCTTCAGATGCATTTTTTGTACCTAGGGGCAGAACAAATATTTGGAAAAAGGCTCCGTTTTGTCATATGATGAGCAATGGTAATAGACTCGATCTTGACCCGTTTGGATAATCTTATTGTTATTGTTTTTGTTAATATATAGACATATATACATATATAGTTATTGTTTCTGTAAAGGACTAATATTTTTGTTTTGATTTCTGTGTCGTATATGTATGTAATATTTTTCACATTGTTAACTTTTTATGTTGAGAGCATATGTAATAATTTTTTTCTCTTTATTTTGAATTATCCTATAAATTGGAATTTTTATTCTGTTGGATAATAAAGATTATTATTATTATTATTATTATTAAAAAATTTGTCGATGAGTCTGACAATGAGTGTCATTGAACATGCATTTCTTATTTTCACATGGTTTTGTTTAAAATAGTGCGTTACTTTTTTGCTTTATTTTATTAAATCGAATGTGATATGCCATTAGAGCTGCACAAAAATGTTTATTTCTCAAACACCTACGATTGGTAGGTATCAATTTAGTTATGTAGTATGTATTAGTTATTAATTTATTTTTATTTGTATGTATTTGTGTGTACTAGTAAAATAAATACATGTGTGTCGAATATGACTGTGCATTATATCATTTAGGCTGGCTTACGTCGCTTACGACTAGGTAGCTCATTGTTTGCTCCAAAATTATCAAAGTAGCTCAACAAATTGAAAAAGTTGGCAACCACTGGCATAGGGCGTGCGTTACTTCGGAAACTACGAGGTGGTTATTAACTTTGTTGGTAATTATTGTTTTATTTAATTTAAAATACCAATTTTGTGGTTGAAATGTGTCGACCGTTAAACATTTCTTCACGTTGCGACGGTATTATCTAACTATTTTAAATTCGGGCGTGTTTGTCCAGGTTGCACAACAGCAGTTGTATTTCACTTAGAAACTCGCAGTCGCGCAGATATCCATAACATTAGTTAGGGTCAAGCTGGTAAATGATTATTATAGTGGAGAGAGAGATACATTCCGTACAAAGTGGCGAACGATAAAAGTTTATGTATATTGCATTTCGTCGGACGGTGGAAACGATGCGATGTGACGGAGCTCCGAGCAATTCCCGCATGTTTATGTTCGGGTATATCGGGATGGCCCCGGCATCGTCGTAAAGCAACTCTTAATTAACCTGGATCGGACGACGACGTAGATGACCGAGACTCCGTCGAGTAAGTCGGTTGTTAGACGATATGACCGTACGACTGATGAATTAAGTAAATGGCTACGCCTGTCCTCTCCCTATATCTGCTCGATGCTAATAAGAAACGATGAGACGAGTATATCCTCTGTCTAATATTGGAAAAAGAGATTTGCTATAGGACTTAAGACGCTACGTGTCAGTAGCAATTTAATGTAATGGAACACTCCTGGTTATATTTTTCCGTAAGAATGAATGGCTCTTATTTAACCTCGCAGATAAGTTTTTGGTGATACAGTTACAACCGTTTGCATGTAATAAGTAACTATTTAAATTAGTATCAATTACCTTGGGAAGCTCTCCCTTCCCTAATTTGTATACAATTGCTATTACCTTGTAAAGGACAGAACGTAATAGCAACTGTTCGGTGGAAACGATAACGTTAGTTAGAACAACAAAGGGGACCGTTTTTGTCATCTATTGAATAAAATTAGAACCAACGAAAGCAGGCCCTTTCGCGTCGCAAGAATAAATACCTAAATTGTACCGGAATAGGTGTTCAGTATCAAAGGCATAGTTTTCGCGCGTTCGTATCCGAGTAAGACATGCCGGGCTTAGAAATGACCCCAATTGAGTGGTTCGTCGACGTCACGTTTCAGTTTGAAGCTTTCTCCCAGGAGAGCGCGTAGAGCATCGACGCTGGCGATGCACGGGGACGAAATAGAACGAACCAAGAAGAAGAATAGAGGTGATAGGAATTCTCGACAGTGCCTCGGCCATCTTATAACTCCTCATCGAAACGGCCGTAGTCGTAGCACATCAACGACGAGCATCTGTCGTTTTGGAATCAGCTACCCATCCTCATTTCTGATATTACCGGTGATGGTGACGCAAGATCGCCACGGTTGAAAAGCTATTTGGATACGCAGCTGCTTTTCGGATGTTATACGGGTCTTGTTTGTATGTACGTAATAGCTTTCCCTTGTGGCATTGCCTCTTAATTTTAGTAACGTAAGGCTTAAAATTATTATTATTATTATTATTATTATTATTATTGTTAAGAGTCTTTTGCGTGCAAGAAAATCGATCCGTTCACTGTATCTCTTCTAAGATTACTTATAATTTGTAGTAAAGGTAATGATCTTAAGTTTGATACAAGACCCCACCTGAGAACTAAATCAAAGCAGTCCTTTTAATTGCTTATAGACTTCAACATTTTTTCTGATGCACTTCTATCTGTTCGGTTGATTCCAAGAATTTCATTAAATTAAAAGTTTTGCTGATTATTAACCCTTTTATACCTAAAAATTTCCGGATGATATTAAAAATTCATGGGTATCTATCCACATAGTTCCTACTTATATTTTTTATTAATATTCACGTAATTTTTACTTTTGCATAAAAGACGGAAGATATATACAGGGTGCTCCATTAAAAAAATCTGAGTTACATACTTATTATTTACCAATTGTTTAACCCTATCATTGGTTGCTATACGGGCGACTTAATATTAGCTGTGTATGCTGTAATGGCCTTTATGTGTTCTAGGAGAACAGGTAATCGATGATAGGACAAACTGCCATGTGTTGTACAAGTAATGTTTATTGCTCCCTCTACATTTATTTATCAATACTTGGCTTCCCCTTTTGAAGTATTATTTAGCAATATAGTCGTAAGCTACAAACATGAACAATCCAAACGAAACCTTTACTAAAAACGTTTAACAGGTTTTGTAGCTTTACCAGAGCTAGTTATATTCTTTAATTTGTTATTTAGGTCAATTATATGGTCAGATCCTGGAGGTAAGTACTATATTTCTATTGCTACCAGGTAAGTTACTAATCTCCTTATTTTCACTATTCAACCCTGAAATGGATGCAGAGGTGATTTGTAACGCCACCAGCTTTTATTTATGATAGTAACTTTTGCGTCGGTAGGTGTGCGGACAATGAGCGCCCCGTTATTCTTTGTTGGGGTTATGTACTTGCAACGTGCATTGCAGTTTTTCAGATTTCTTCATATTCAAGATACGTCAGATATTAATTGGGCCATTTAAAAGAACTGTAAATTTACTAGATCCCAAATTCGAAAATACCTTATAGCAATGGTTTGATGAAGTGGAGTTGGAAGACGACAAACATGTGAGCGAGTGAAATATTATTTGAATACGAAGATGAGATATCAGAATATTAGATGATCAGTGTTTTCATCAAAGTACTGTAGAAGAAGAATGTAACGACCAGAGCAAGAACCACTAGCCAGTTAAATATTAAAAAGTTGTCTTCGATTCATGAAATAAGTCGTAACATAACCATGGACAATTATTTTACATCAATTCCTTTGGCTGATGACATATTAAACCACTGCAAACTTACAATCATAGGCACCTTGCGACATAACAAAAAGAGATTCCTTCAGTCTTGCCAAATAAAAATAAAGAACTTTTACAGCGAAAAACGCAATAAACCAGTGTACAATGAACATAGAGGTAACGTCTGCAAATTTTGTAACAAATAATTTTTGTAATTACGTTTGTAAGTGTCTTTCTCTTTTTTGTAATAACTCACAACCATTAAAAGTTTTAATCAAATGATATATTTATTATCGCGGTCACTACCTATCCTATGTATAAGCAAGCGCGTGTAAAAATTATGTATCCACTTAAGGGTTAATAGACCAAGTTGTCATAGGCTGGTTCAATATTAGCAATATACTTCTATGTTAAAGTAATCGTTGGGTAAATGGTTATCACAAGCTTTAATAATATGTTTTCTATTTTGTTCTACAGTTGTACCATTATCCAGTTTCCTGAATTTTTTAAATAGTTCATGAATGTATCATAGTAGAACTTTTATTTCTTTTTATTCTGTTCAATAGTTTTTCCAATTGTTTGATCATTAACCATTTTATTTTTTAGTAAACTTTTTTATACACGTAATATGTTCTTTAAACGTCTTGAGTAAACAATTTGAATAGTTAATTGATGTGGGAATCACTTGTTGAAACTCCATAACGAATAAGTTATGATAAAACAAAAAAGACTATGTAAGTTTCAAAATATTTAATCATAGTACCACTGCAATATTGTTTCGCCACACTGTGGCTTCATCAGGTGGATGAATAGGGATGAGTATAAGGATGTATAGGGATGATTAAATATTTTGAAACTTACATAGTCCTTTTTGTTTTATCATAAACAATTTAAGCTGAGGTTGATGTATTTGTGCTTATCAGTGTATTGCAAGAAATCAGCATTGCTAAATAAGGATCTGCTCTTTCAGATAAGCTTTCCTCACTGCATTCTTTACTGTCTGTGTACTGTACGGTCGACTAATTCGTTACTTCGAGCGTATCTTGGACTGGATATTATTAAATTGTGGTTCATTATCGATGAATATCATCTATTCAATCCCTTATGGCGAGAATATATCTTTAATTTCTTCAGTTATGGAGGTTGTATCTTTCATTTTACTAACTTTCAATTTTCTTTTGTATAATAATCTACCATTGTGAAATAATTAATACCAATTAGTGTAAAAGATCAAGTCCTATACTTTCCCTGACATTATTATTATTATTGGGTACTTTACGAGGTATTAAAATGTCATTTCTCTTAGTTCTTCCCGCAGTTACATATGCGCGCATCTTTCTACCATAGTATCTATATCTCTAGCCATCCTGGACCAGACAATAATTCTCGTGCTAGGTTCTTGCACGTTTGTTTACTTAATGACCAAAAATCTATCGCATTTGGAAATTAAATTATTGTGGATATTTAAATCTTCCCTAAAGTTACAGTAGCATCTAAACTCTTCAAGTAACATTTTACGATTTTCGGGAAATCCATTTCTAGTTATATCTATTAATTTCAGTAGGTGCTCATCGTTACCTGTCTGCTACTGAAATTCCTGAATATTTTTCTCTTATTTATAAAGTCTTTCTTACAAAAGCGAAGCACTTTTCCTAATCTTGGTCCATAGGTATATCAATAACAGTTCGTGATAGCATACCTGCTATATATATATATATATATATATATATATATATCGAGACCACAGAGCCATACAGTATTAAGTCATTTTACCTTAATTTTACAGGAGAGAGGTTTAAAGACTGCAATACTTCGACATTGCATGACTATTTAGTTGTAAAAGATCTGTCCCCAATGGATTCCGCATAATTGTACCGAAACCCAAGAAAAGGTTCGTGTTAATTGAAGTAAGGATGTGCTCAAAAGATTTGTTTGAGGAACTGAAAAATCCATATAAAACATAGTAACAGGTGACGACAATTGGATATATTCGTATGAACCGGAAACAGGCAACAATTCACTGTTTGGGTGTTCCAAGCCCACAAAAGTTATTCATTTATGAAATAGTTCTAAAAAAATGATTGCTTGTGCTGCACATATCTCAACCATTCTTTTAAAGGATTGGAGAAAAGTTAGTGCTGAATGGTATACAACAATTTGTTTGTCAGAAGTCATCGACGAAAAGCAACTCAAAACGTCGAATCATTCTGCATGATGACAATGCCAGCTTTCACACAGCACTTCAAACAATGAATTATTTGGAAGAGAAGGCATCTTGACTTTCATTTGTTCGTATATGTCAAACAAAAAGTGCATGAACAATGATTTTCAGCACCTCCACCAGCTGCCAACTTGAGAGTGGGAAAAAGTTTCGAGAATTGGTTTGAACACATGCAAAAGTGTATAAATTGTAAAGGCAAGGATTTTGAAAATTACTTGAGTTTATTCCAAGAAAATGTTTTGCTTCTTCTTTGTTTTTAATATTGTCAAAAATAAAATATTTCACCTCACTCAAGCACCACTCGATCCTTTATCCAGTTATCTCTTAGTAGTCCAAATTTATAGTTACTGCTAAATTTTCTTAATTCATTACCATAATCATCTATTTTTTTCTGTTGCTTTCATTTCTCTTGAGGAAAAAGACATGGTTTCCACATGATATATTGCGGGTTCATATAAAATAGTCATCTGGCTTATCGATTACTTTGACAAACGTTTTCTTATCAATCTGTGTTAAATACTCAACTACCGCATATTTTTAGTTTTTTGTCACCTACTATATTTAATAGTGGTGCTGCCTTACACTTAGTACACGCAACTTCATTTTCGATACTTTTAAATAGGTATACGGGTGGATTTTTGACACTATTATAGGAACAATGAATTGCAACGCCGGCCCACGCAGTTCTCTCAGAAAGATTGGCGTGAGAGCTAGGTTCGACAGTGTTTCCCCACGAGATTGGCTTTAGTCATGAATATCATGACTTAGTTATGATTAGGGCTAGACAGGAATAAGTAACACAAACACGTTACAGTACCCATGTTAGTCATATTCTCCCAATTTGTTACATATTCATTTTGTCGCTCCCATGTGGCGTATGAGAAACGAATAGCGAATCCTGGAGGAGAATTCTGATAAATTATACAAAACAAATAAGCGTATAATCATTTACTAAATAAAAATTGTTGCTAAGTTGCCACATTAGAACGTCACTTTATTAAGGGTTCGAAAATGCCCCATGCCTTGGCTAAACAATGACCAAGTCTATCACACAACTCCAGTTTCACTCCTGCGAGAATTATAAGCAGCTTTTATTGCAACTGCTGCAAGCTAGCCGACATCTCAAATTTGTAAAAATGTTGTTTGTGATAACCTCACAGCAAAGAAATCGCAGGGAGTGCGATTAGGGTGATCTAGGTGGCTATCCTATCGTGTGGCCTTTCCAGCAATAACACTATCTGGAAAGCAACGTTTCTAATCTAGTACCACTCATGGACATAACTACGTGTTACTAGTGTCGTTTGTATACATAAGTATACAATCCTTTTTAAAATAAAATTTGGTAATTCATAAATACCGGAAGTAGTAAAAGGCCCAGTACAGATTCTTGTGGCACATCACGTCTACTTGATAGCGATTCAAGACGTTTATCTTTGAGATATGGTATACCATATTGTGACAGCTTCAACAGCAATATATCGTTGTCGATCAGATTGAAGGCCTTATTCATTAAGAGCAATATCCTTTCACCATCATTTAAATTTTAATATACACCACCGATAAAATGAGCCATAATACTAGTGGAGTTGGTTGATTATTATCAAGTTGGTTTTTCATTATTTTTCTTATATAAAGGTAATATCTTAGATGTCGTCAGCAACTGCGGAATACGTGCGCGGAGTTACATTATTTCTTAAATATTGCTATTTGTAGAAGAAGTTAGTTACATACTATAGCAGCGCTGAAATATGTTTCCAAATAAAATTTTTCACAGTAACAACCGCAAACTTTTGTTAAACAAGAAATTCGTTTCAAATATTTACTTAAGATTTCTCTAAAAAACCCTAAAACAATTAAAATTTTTCTTTTACATTTCAGCGGTATATTTGATGCTTGCTACTAATTCCGCGGCAGCATTTCTGTAACTCATTTTTACTTTTTAACTTATATAAGCAAGAAAATTATATGCTTACGCAACTTGAAGAATGACTAGACACTTATCGAAATCAGTTGAATGTGAGCGAGCATTCGTCTAGAAGATGGACTAGCGATGCGAAGTTGGAAGGAAAGCATCACAGTAGACTATGTAATTGCCTCTGGATTTCAATTAACTGCGCTAACAAATCAAACCGCTTTAGCATGGACTCGGGACCGAACGCCGGAGGTGAGGAACACTTTCTCACTCCCTTTATGCTCTTCAATCCCTTGAAATATTATTCCAGAATTTCCTGAACGGTCGGCAGTTGAAGCCGAGAGAGAAGGCCGAAACGATGAACTGCGACGGATAGAAAGTAATTGGATGGATAAAAATTATACCCGAATAAATTGTTTGATATCTTGAAACAATTTTAAGAATTATAAAGTGTAAAATTGTTTGCCTAATTTCACACGTCGCTGGTTAATTGATAATTGATGATTGTCCTTCCTTTTTGTAGGTTCTCGTTTGGAAGTGTCTCTAATTTCTTTAAATTGACAATTAATTGGAATTGGCCTTTGGAAGTGATTACATTTTGGAACTCCTTCCTCGTCTAAACCAACATAGCGTAGTTAAATTTAAAAATACAAATGATATATATCCTTTCGAGTTCTATTCAGGTTCGAGATTTCCGTGTATGTGTAACTATATACCTAGTCGGTACTAGACTAGACAAAGACAAAGTAAAAATAAATATGAGGAAGAATCATGTTATCGATAAAATAGTGAAATAATTGATACCTTATTAAATTAATAATAAATTTTTAAACCGTGTTTCTAGCCTGGCGTAAAATTCAATTGCAATTCGAAATATATTGCCGTTAAAAATTTTAGATTTGATTCTTTACCAGTGAAATCGGTAATCGTCTTTGTTGTTCATAGGACATGGAAATAGCTTGAATCAACTATAACTGTCTGTTCTTACTGGCCGTCATTTGTTATCGTTATTTTAAATTGTCATGAAGGCCGGTGGATGATAATGCTTAGAAACTTTTGACAATCTTTCATATAGCTTCGATTTGGTGACTATGTTTCATGTTGTCGAAATAGCGTACATTGCAGCACTTTGCAGCAGAAAAATTATGTTACACATTTTTCGTAGCCGATGAGTATATTATTTTCGCCGCTCAAAATATGCAGAAACTATTGTTAACCATGTTGAGAAAAAGGATAAGCAAATATTTTAGTCACTTGTAACGCACTCCATTTGCTTCACAATTTCGGCTACTTATAAAATATTGTATTGGATAATTTCATACAAGTATATAAGGCAAATAGCGTATACAGATAGTTTATTTAGAGAAAAGTGACCTTCATTAGTGCTATCTTTTTCAATTCAATCACCAATTTTGATGAATACGAATACAGTACAGGAAAGTAATGGACGCTGTTCTACTCGTATTCTAACTGAACCAACTGTACACTACCTGAAGTACATACAAAAAGAGGAGATTAATCTTAAGATGCGAAAGGGAAACTCAGTTAGAGGTTAATGTAATAAATATTTATTATTTATCATTTATTTATATCTAATACTAGCTGACCCGACAGTCGTTGTCCTGTCAATTTATAGAAAAATTGATGTAGATAGAAGATAGATACATAGATTATTTTAATTATGATTTAATGTTGAGACCAGGTTTCAGAACACCCATATTTGAATATTACAAATATTTAAAAAATTAAGCAATGCGTTCATCGCAACGCTTGGTGATGAACCATATTTTTGTCTTTTCGTTTAGAGAGAAAACGAATAGCGCCGATGGTTTACCTATTTTCGAGCACGCTACGCCGAACTGCCAATGGGAAAAACATCGCAATTCAAGGTTTATTCCAAACACTTCCAACGATTGGCCTTGCGATTTATTAATCGTCATTGCAAATGCAAGGCGAACAGGAAAATGAACTCTCTTAAATTGAAACGGCAAATCGGTTGGAATCAGTGGTATTCTTGGAATCAGAACATCCTCGCCTTTGAATTTTCCTATGATTATCGTTGCTTCAATCCCGTTGTTCATCAGATTCTTAACAGTGAGTCTGGTTCCATTACATAGCTTCAGTTGGTTCAGATTGCATAACATGATTACAACCGAGTTGACCTTGAGCTGCAAATTGTGCGGCGGCATTCCTGGCAAATACAATGAATTCAGAACTTCAACTGGATAATTGAACACTTCATTTGGATCGGTAATTGAATCGCTTGACTTAAATGAATGCAATTGGCCAAGGATTTGACTTTGAATTTATATGTTCAAATCGTCAACGTCTTTATTTTTCGCTGACAAAATAGCTCGTTCGCTCAACAATACATGGTTTTTGTAATTTGAATCAATATTCAAGATCACTTTCGTAATCAACTTTTCTTCCGACTTTGTGAATTGACAAAAATTAGGTGGAAACGAAATTAGGCCAGTGAAAGCGTCAACCGGAATTTTTCCATTGCCAATGTCTAATAATTGCGTGGAAAACACTTTCGCCGATTCGTCATTTTGTAACGCGACTCGCATATTCGCTGTTAACTTTAAAGTTACATCGGGCCGTCTGTTTTGTCTATGTTCCAAATTATTTTGTATATACGTTATCTCCAACTGAGCGAGTCGAACTTGACTGTATCCGTTGTTCCGGAGTCATAATTGTTCGCGCTTGGAAATTCTTATTCGATTTGCGTGTAAACGGTGTCTACACTCTTCGTTGGTCTCATTGACTTGACGATCATGTAATTCTCTTGCATTGCGCGTACGCCGACTCATATTTCGACGCCTTATTGGTAGCATTTTTCCAAATACACCAAATTAATCTTTTCAACACAGTACAATGAAATCACTTCGCAAAATGTCGCACTTCTTTTTTTTATGGTTTTTAACGACTTGGTTGCAAGACCTTTAAACCCTGCACCTTTTCTTATTTTGTTATGAAAATATGTAACAGCCAGACCGCAGAACTGTCAAACTGTGCCTCATCTCACGTAATGAAACGTCAAATTTGACATATGAGAGATGCTTGTTTCTTATAAAAATACCATCAAAATTTCCGACATTTTCCGTGGATTTTCCAAAAATTTTCTTTCATACAAACCTTGTCCTGATAAAACAAAAAAAAGCAACCAAATCGGTTGAACCGTTCTCAAGTAATGCTCCGTCATACATGTGGCAATTCATTTTTATTAATATAATAAGATATAAGATAATATATAAATATTAATAAGATACATACATATGTATGTATATTAACTTCAAAATTTATTGTATTGCCATATTTCTATAACATTTCTTAAGGCAAAAGATTTTATACAAACCAACGCCAGGAAATCTTTCTTAACTTTAATATAGAGTGTTTTAATCATGCTTAAATCTTTTGCTGTTTTCTTTTCTTTATGACCTAAAATAGAGAGGTAATTTGTTGGAAAAGATTTTCTTTAAAGACATTCGATATAAATCAAATTTGTAAACTTTTAAGACGTTTCCACGGTACAGTTTAATTTTATTACAGTATCCCGGATTTCTTAAAATGGAGATTCGTTTCAATAATATGAATAAATATAAGGTGTATTCTGGAAGTGCCGTTCGCGTAATAGTCTAATGAGTTCCAGTTAGCGTCACCGCCCCTGAGTCATGATGCTATTTAAACAATTTGTGACTCGAAATAACATTAAAATCTGTCGCGGAGGAAAAACGTAAATCAGGCTTTGCATCCAGTTGTTACTGCTTCTCCGCTTTCTCAGTAACGTTCTTGGGAGATGAAGGTTTTCGCCGGCAGCATTCTCTTCGCAAATTTTAAATTTTATCTTCTCAACGAATTATTTGGATCCCTTCAATCGAATTTGACCCTTCTCTCAATGAATTTTGTTGATAGTTTGTTAGTAGATTAGTACCACGTTTGGGGAAAAAGAGGATAATATGGAATTAGGTGCATATATTCATTGGAATAGCTCATATTTTTACGATTTACCTAAAAAGTAGACTTAAATAAAATTTTATTACTTAATTGGAACATGTTTGAAGTACATACATAACAAATCGAATTCTTGAGTTAATGTTTGTGGGTTATTTTCATTCCTGAATATATAATGAAAATATTCAAGGGACGTAACAATTATAAGATAAACGACAAAAAAGTCAGTTTTAACCATTTATATTGATGAATTTATAAAATCGTTATAATTAACCATTTTTATAAGATATATATTATTTTGGTTATCGTAACCAATTAAAACGTGAATTTCTTTTTTTGGTTATAAGTAACAATTATATCAACCAAAAAAATTGTTGGTTTCAGATAACCATTATATCAACCAAAAAGATTTTGTGGTTAGAAATAACCATTACAAAAAAAAATCTTTTTTTTTTTTGTTATCAGGGATGAAATTGATAATAAAAAATTAATTCAAACAGTTTTAGTGGGAATATTTCTCTCATTTAAAATGTTGAATAGGGGTTTCTAAATCCATTAAAATCGTTATTAAAATTGCAATTGACTGTATGTAACCTTTATTAGGTTTTATGTAATGATTGTAAAATATAAGAAAAACATACACCGCCTTCAGCTATGCTTAGTTTTGCTACTACCGTCACAGATTTGTTGTGTTATGTTGTTCATGTGTTGTTGTTGCATTAAATTTATGGCTCATTTGCTGTTCTGTTTGTTAAAATTTTTCTTTTGTGAGAATTTTTGATATTGTTTCATAGCTTTTTTTATGTTCATTCACTTAAATTTTTTTGTTTTTTTTCATCCCTGATAACCAAAAAAGAATTTCTTTTCTGTAATGGTTATTTCTAACCAACAAATCTTTTTGGTTGATATAATGGTTATCTGAAACCAAAAAATTATTTTGGGTGAGATAATTGTTACTGATAATCAAAAAAATTTCTCACTTTAATTGGTTACGATAACCAAAATAATACATTTGCAATGATAATGGTTAAAGATTCCCAATATTAAATAAAATGAATTTTCTTGTAACCTTTTTATCTAAAATAAAAAAATAACAATTATATTTGGTCCCTGAAATATTCAGTTAAAGATATCTGGAAAGAAGATATTTGATTCCAAGAATTGTATTAGGTAAATATATCAAATTATATAACGTCATCGAATATTCGCGGTAGATGTTAAGTTTAACAGGTGAATGTTAATCCATACTCATTACTTATGTAGAATTAATCCTGTTTGTAATGAAATTTGACAACGCTAACTCTGGTATAAGTTATTCGCAATAATTCCGTTTGTAAGACTCTCGTTCTCATTTTGCAAGCGTACATGTACTTACGTATAGTGTTGAAGGGGAAGGCTGTCAGCCTATAACATCCGATGATGATAGAAACATAACGACCCGTGTACCTACAACACAAGAGAATACCGAATTGTTGTCCAGCGTACTGAATCGTGCATCCACATCAAAGGAGCTGTAACATTGGTCTCTTTGAGGGCCGGCTTAACTTTGTCCACATATACACATTCACCTGTCTAACAGTTAGAGCCCTCAACGTTGCTCGTACTGTCTCCAGACACAAGAAAATCCACCCGCGGCCTCAGTAAACTGCATTGTATATTACGATAATTTCGTATCAAGCGAATGAGGCGAAAGCTTTGGTTACAAGTTAAGTATTAAATTATTCAATTGATAATATATTGTAATGTGTAGCAAGTGATGCAGGAGGATTTGCAAGATATGTATGTAATTCCTTTGAATTACGTAATCTTCAGCAACTACTTTAAATAATTGGAGACACTTTATGTAAGACATTCGTCTAATTATCTACGTAGGTACATACATATCTACACATACATAATTAACCTTTCTACGCAAATTCAAGAAAATAACACATTAGTAATATGTGGGTCAAATTGACTCAATCTTAATTCACATCAAAACCTTAAATTATATTGCATTACAAATAATATTTGCATATAGGTACATATATATATACATATGTTGAACAGGTCCATTTCATTTGATAAAAATACATATTTTTAAATGACAGTCGATTTTGCAGTCGTTTCTGCGTAATCAGGTCGTAATTCTTTTTAAAAATAACAACTCCAAACTTTTGTCTTGATTTGTGAGAAATTCTTTCATTTCCGAAGTGACAGTATAAAAATGTTGCCATCTTACACAAGAAATTCTTCGGGTAAATGCCAGTTAAATGTTAGAAATCGTAAGTTAACACAAAATAAAAATCCTTTGCTAAGCAAATACAATTTTAAAGAAAGTGAAATACGCAGGCTTATGTAGAAATTATTCTTGTACATTCTTAATCGTTTCCGGGCTAATTCTGCGCTTTTCATTTCTAACGTTCTAGATCGGCTAAATTTTTGTGACTTGGTGATGCTAACCTTGGACTTGGATAATCCCATAACAATCAAGGGGTGTATGATCTAAGGATCTAGAGGGTTATTCTATCGGTCCTTGATAACGTTCCCGCGCTCGACATCGTTGCATGGAACGCAAACGGCTTATCCGAGAAGATTAAAAAGTTTTCCGTTTTCCTCTCTGAAAAGTTCATCGAGGTTTTCCTCACCGGCGAGACGTGGTTGCGTACGGGTGATCGATGTAAAATTGCAGGCTATAGAGGTCTAACCGTCTAACTAGTCGAAGCGGCGCGGCGCGGCGGTGTAGCCGTCACCATTAGGACACTCATTGATCATTCTATGACTGATGTGTCCCCCTGTGCTCTCTGGAGGCGATGGCCATTCTAGTCCAACCCCCAGGATTTGATCGACTCAAGAACGTCTCGATTTACGTTCCGTCGAGCCTGTATGAGGTCGAAAATTCTCGACCATGTCATCAGCAAAAGATTTGTGGGCGACATAACTGCCATATCTGTTCCTGCGCTGTGGTCGAACCAACATCTAATTCAACTGGCCAGACGAATGCGCGGATTGGACCTGATTCTATGCAACGAGCAGCCGCAACTATCACGATAATAATCTGCACTTCCACCTCGGAGGCCACTTTCTTCTGGAGGTAGCAGCAACATTAATGGCTACCCCCTGGAATAACAGCAAAGCGTAGGACAGGAGGACTCTCACCCCGGAGACCGGGCCGCCGCCAATCGTTTAACCACCAACCTCAGGGAGCAACTCGTTAAGTTTCGCCAGGATCAATGGCCGCCTTTCATCCCTGGTCACCGTCAAGGATCGCTATAGAAGCTTTCCAGAGCTCTGTAGAGGAGCACCACCACCATCCTACCATCAATCCACTTCAGGGGCGTACCGGACTATTATGGCAGACCATATTCAGTTCATCTATGAAGGACTGCAGGAGTATGACTTAGATGATGAGCTCGAACAAGTTCTGGGCGATCTTCGCGATGCTCTTGCGGCAAAGATTCCATCGGCTATACAAGCAGTATGGCTCGCAAACCCGGGAAGGACAAATTTCCCACAGAACTACCGCCTCATTAGTCCGTTATCTACATTAGCCAAAATAGAAGAGTTCGTCATAATATTCCGTCTCCGTACTGTCAAATGTATTTGCATACGCCTGACCAGACCTATGGTGTGCACTTAAAGTATAGGCTTTCCAAATCATCGATATAATTACAAGCAGAAGTTTTTCGTTAGACTTTATTTTACGAGCGACACTAAATAGATTCGTTGGAAATATCATAGAATTTAAGATATCTAACGTAATAATATCCATTGGAAAAATGCAGTCTCGTTGGACATTGGTGCACCCATACAGGTTAAACAGGACCATATCCTATTAAGAAAGAAGAAATTAATAATAATAACAAGAAAACGTCTTTAAAAGCATCCGAAAGCCAGATGAAAACTAAATAATTTCGTTCAATAGATTAGGTCATAGTTAAAAAACTACAAGGTCATCGGTTTTAGAATCGTGATAATATGCATAACAGCACATAAAAACTATTTTCCTAATTCACCGGATATTTAGTGAACAAGAAAGAAATGTCGAGGGAAACCAAGATAAACGTTTTTCAAACACGATATAGACCAGTACTAACATATGGGTGTGAATCGTGATACATAGGAAAGAGAGACAAGGGAAAAATACAAGCTGCCAATATGTGATTTCTAAGGAGGATAAGAGGAGTGACGTTGAGAGACAAAATCAGAAACGAAAAAATAAGAGAGGGTTTGAAAATAAATCCAATGCATGACTACATCGAAAAGAAACAACTAGCATGGTGGGGACACGTAACAAGAACGGAGAAGCAAAGACTAGTAAAAATGATCTGGAAAGCAAGGGTGGAAACAGGAAGATCGAGGAAGACATGAGAGTAAAACATGGAGGACTAACGAAAGACAAAAAGGAATTTAGAGAAGTCGTACACATGCAGTTACCTAAGTAATAAGAATGAGTAGACTCTACGCTGCATATATTCAGCAGCTGTTGACCTACTAATTATTTACATTAATATGCAAAATCATTATAAATAATAATATAATTTGAAAAAAATTGCGAAAAATTAAACTTACCATTTAAATTTGTACACTATTCTTCAGTTATTTCATTAATGAATCGATAATTATTTATCTCAAAGGTAAGTTAGTTGTAGTAATTTAGGTTAGTTTACTAAATAAAGATACCTTGGATGGATGAAAAGAAGGAAAACAATATCTTTTCTTGAATGCGTTCGGTAAAATGGCAGCTTTCAGATTTTACATCTTTTTCACATATATGATCGAAAAGTACCTATAAACCTGAGACGCGATCCTCCATTATGACGTCAGTTTACACGTTCTACGCGCTAGGGATTCGCACGACTATTTTGGCTATCGTAAACCATGTGAGAAAGTTGCGATTTTGCTTTCCCGCTTTTATTCAATAGATCCGTTAATGTTAAAATATATCGATATGTAGGCGGAATATTAACGTTTCTTTTGAATGGAGTACCATAACTTATTGTAATAAAAAATCAGGTGCGTTCGATATTTTAATTAAAGCTTAGAAATAGGACGTTGTGATCCTTAAAACCATTAAACGATATACGACTAATTTACTAAGAGATATAAATCTAACGTACGCTTTTTAATTATACGCATTAATTACTATAATCCAAAATAACTACGCTAATAATCATTCTTTTGGTATACAACGGTACCTCCGCCATTTCGACTAATTAATATTTCCAGCAAAAATTAACGTTTCCTTTCGCTCGAACTCATCTTGCTCCGAGAAGAACATTGTTATAATTTCATCACGGTGCCGATAATAAATTCCGCCAACGGGAAACCCAAATAAGCGTGATGTATGGTTCGCAATAACGCGGAATGTAAGAAACAAGAAATCATGTTTAATATTGACGCCACTTATCAGGGTGCCCTGAAGTTTGGCTGGATTTTAGTCGTCCATCACCGCTGGAAATCATCTGGCCGTCTAGAAAATGTTATATACGACTTGGCGGGGCGCCCTTTTCCGATACACAGGCCCGGATTATTACTATTTTGGCGTAACCTACTTTAATGTATTTTCTTGGGAAATTATAATTATATACGTACAGCAAACATTATTCTTTTATGTAATGTTTCTTCGGACAATCTTCCTATGAAATTCTGAAAAGAGTATTTACGCCGTCCTACAATTCCTACCATTTAAAGTAGTATGTAATATGAAGAACTTTACTTTGTGTCAATTCTTTACGTTAGGGTTTTTCTTATTAACAATTGTACCTATTAATACTGTTCGATGTTTTACGAAGGGGTAGGTACTCGATCAATTGTTACACATCTTATCACATAATTATTGACGAATTGCGGGGCACGTGTTTCTCTGAAGATGTCAATATCTTAAGCTGTACCTTACGGTATCATTCAGTAGGAATCATCTAAAGTAGTATGTAATATGAAAAACTTCACTTTGTGTCAATTCTTTACGTTAGTGTTTGTCTTATTAACAATTGTACCTATTAATACTGTTCGATGTTTTACGAAGGGGTAGGTACTCGATCAATCGTTACACATCCTACCACACAATTATCGACGAATTGCGGGGCACGAGTTTCGCTGACGATGTCGATATCTTAAGCTGTATCTTACGGTATCATTCAGTAAGTAACGGATTGATCTAGTCCGTAATACCATAGCCCAGCCCTTTGCAAGCATCGCCAAATAAGTCAATATTTGTATACGTTATCGCGAATAAAATTGATATATAATTAATGTTTACGCATAAAATAAGATAAATAAGATGACGGGGGAGGGATAGGTGCATAGCTATAAGAAAGAGATCGCAAAGCGGCACGAGTAACACGCATCCAGCAAGTAGTATATTGTAATGATTTATAACCACAGTTTGTATTCCTGCTACTAGATTATTACAATTAAAGGTTCCTCCACTAAAGTAATTATTTAACCAGCGCATCATTCACTTGCACAATCAGTGTTTATTTAATACGGTGTTTCCATTGTTGCTTATTCCCACACAATGTTCAAATAGTTAGCAAGCATTTGTGACACAATTCGCTATTTTGGTGGGGGTGTAAGTGTTGCCCACTGGCAAGGTTTAACTATTTTCACTAATTTCTGCTCCCCTCACTTATTTTAACCGTATCCTCAGAAAATCATAAGACATAAACTATACATTGGTTATATATAAAACCAGATTTATATATAACCAATTATTTGCCAAAATTCTAGATGAGAAATGAATAAGAGCAGAGTGGATTATCATTCCATTGATATATTTTTGATGTTCTTTTTTTCTGAATATGAAATACGTACACAGGAGCTAGTTGCTAATAAAAAGTAGGAGAAATTTAAAGTGCAGGTCTAACAATTTAACCTTTCTTCGTTACAATTTCTTTAAGATCCCATAATGGATTGGAATGGAGACACCAAGTTGAAGAAAAGCGACCACTGCGGTGTTATCTACTTCTTGAGATTTAACTTTTACACATCCATATGTATATAAGACAACTGTAATAAAATGATAATAAATACATATTTTTTAATACTATTTAATATTTTATTACTAACGTATTAGCTATATTGTCCCTAATATTTATTTTTTCTAAGATTTTTATTCAGTGACACAAAACTTTAGAAATAGAAGTGGAAACGTCTGTCACTTACAACGAACTAAAGTTGTAACGTTCTTGCCCTAACCGCACCCCGATCTAAATAAAGTGCACCTTACCATCGCACAATAGATTTAGTAGTACCAACAATATTACTATTATTATTGCATTATTATTACTGCTATATTTCTTCTTTAAGATTATGAACATTGACTTATACCATATACATACATACATATATTGTTGATGCACCTTAAAAATAAGAAATAGTTCCTGGTCAAATGTTATATGCAAACTTCCTTTAGATGATGACTTCATAAAATTTCTTGTTTTATGTGCATACATTATTTAACAGACATTATAATCTACTATTAACTTAAATATATTATTATATGTACATCAAAATAATTTGACTTTAATGAACGAACAATATAGCTAACAATTACTCATTACATGTGTATACATATACAAAGCAAGTAAGCGTTAGAATTAAATTTCCAATTGGCTATTTTATTTCCTTAGCGTTCGTTTCTTACAGGTCAAATACACAAATACAGACCTGGAACGGTACGGAGCAGGAGTAAAAGACTGATACCGCAAGATATGTCCAACTACCATGAAGTATAGCTGACAACCGCCCGCTCTTAATGACACTGTCAAACGTTTGCTTGATTTGTGACGCCAGGTTTCGATTAAGGACATCACTTTCAGCCTTGCGAGAAAATATTACCGGCCCTGGATCGACTAATAGCGAATGCCTCGAACCAGTGCCGATGATTTGTCGACTCGCGGAACTACAATTTCAACAGTTGTTTAGAATCTTGCGTATCTACAGTTTTCTTGACTAAATTTTTCCAGTCAACACCAAACAAACCCGAAAGAATCCACAGGAAACGAAACAATGCGGAAGAATGTTACAGGAAAAAGTATACAGAATTGAATTGAATTACGTTTCGTACCTACTATTCCACATATGAACATGTCTATCCCCTTACCGTGTAAACTAAGGATCGAAGAATTACGCACGAAGGTGCTGCAATTCATACTCTCTATATTACGTTGTCAAAAGACCAACCGTTTGTGAGACCATTTAAAGAGAAACCATAAATTTTATAAGAAAATTAATAATTAGAATGTGTGTTTATAAAAACTAAATACTCTAGGCTTTGATTTTGATTTGAATTTAAAACTTGAAATAATGATGAATTAATGTTATACCACAGTTTTTATTACACAAACTTTTAGGTGTAGAATAGGACTTGGTTTGTACATATGTACAAGCAATGAGCACGTGCTGCCAGTTCATTACTTCTTAGAAATTGAAATCGGTGTTTAGTGAATATCAGTGTACTAAATCATTGCCTTGTACATATCACTAAATATTCTGATTTTCATTTCTCATTTGGCTGCTGGTCTGATTATATTGTGTTTTCAGCTTTATTCAAAATATATTTTGTAATATTTAATCATTATTACTGTGATTATCGACACTGTTATCCACAAATATCTGCATACAGTATGTGCATTTCTGGAAAAGTGATCAGAAAATTTAAATGAGTCATGGCATTTTAATTTTTTTAACCTAATATGAAGTTAATTTCCCTACTATACAATTTAGCTGGGGAAGAATTTCTTTCGCTAAGCATTTTGAAAGTTTATCAAATCAATTTTTGTGTTTCATTAATGTATTATAACTCATCAGATATCGGGGACAAAGCTAAACTTGTTGTTTCTTCAGTGAGGTCTAAGAGCTATTGAAGCTATTATGGAGCAGTGGGAAACTGTTCAGTGGAGGGGTAAGTAAATATAATGATTGAAACCTGAATTGTTAATAAATAGCCAATCTCATAAATTACTTTTGACTAGTATATATATATATATATATGTTTTATGTAGGGTCTACACTTTTACAGTAATAGAGTAAACGATTGTTCTTTCCCCATTTTTTACATTCTCTCTAAGCAGTTTGAAGTCCTTCCTCTCCTCCTCAGATTCATTTTAGAAATCTTATAAGTAACTAAACGTAGTAGAATGGCGACTGCAACTTAATTTAGGAAACTGTAAATTGCTTACCATTTAACCGTTTCTATAATTACTGTTTGTTAATTTATTCTACTGAATATCGAACAAAATAAATTGTTCGTATGAACTGTACGAATGGAATATATGTACATATATATATATATGTGTATATGTATAAGTATATTTCATTATTTGTCTAAAACCTCGATCTGGAACATTATTGTGTCCAGTAATAATCTCATCTAGTGATTAATTGGTGGGTAGCTCTCCCGTAAGAAACTTCTACTACCCAGACAAAAGCCTCGACGGTGCGCTGATTTGCAATGCAGCATGGTCAAAGTTTTCAGTAAAGAACGAAAACCATGTTACCACGGTAATATTAGTTGCTTGCCTTTAGAATTGGTATAACAACATTACCAGTCATTTTCGCATTAATTGCATTACTAATAAATGTTAATGTCAAAAACGAAAAATAAACTTTTAGGTTGTAAGATCTGTAACAATAGTGCTTACATCGGAGCAAGATGCGTATACAGGTTGGTTGAAAAGTTTTGAAAGCAAAAATGAAAGAATGTGCATTTTTTGATGAAATTAGTTTCTTTTATTCAATATAATCTCCCTCAACTTCAACATACTTATTCTAACGATCCTCCAATAATTTTGGACCATGATTTTCCGGAAGCTCTGCAAAATACTGTTCCACGGCTGCAATAGCTTCTTCATTCGACGAAAAACGCTTTCCACGAAGAAATTGTTTCAAATTTCTGAAGAGGTCATAGTCGGAGGGAGGCAAATCTGGTGAATACGGTGGGTGTTCAAGCAATTCGTAGTTTAATTCATTTAATTTAGCCATCGTCAAAACACTTGTGCGCATTGTTTTGATGAAAAATTCCATAAACCGGATCTTTTTTCACGAATCTTTTTATCCAACTGATCCAAAAGATTGCAATAATATTCACAGTTAATTGTTTTACCTTTTTGAAGATAGTTAATCAACAAAACCGCTTTTGCATCCCGGAAAACATGCCATAACCTTTTTTGCCGATCGTTCTGACTTGACTTGTTTTGGAGATGAACAACCAGCTTCAGTCCACTGTAAACGTTCTTGTTTCAGTTTAGGGTCATCATGGTAGATCCAGATCTCATCCATAGTTATAAAACGACGCACAAATTCGGTTTAGTCTGCTTGAAACCCTCCAAATTACGCTGATAAATTAGTTTTCTATTCAGTTTTTGTTGAATTGTTAACGAATGCTGCACTAACTTTCCGAATAGCTTTTCCATATGTGATTCTTTGCGCAAAATATGGAGTACTCGTTCATCCGAGATGCTTACGGTGTCATCAATTTCGCGCTTAGCCAAAGTTGCATCTCTACAAACAATATCATAAACTTGATCAATCATTTTTGGTGTTGTTGCACTTTTTGGACGTCCACCACGTGGTTCATCTGGAACGCTTGTAGCACGACGTTTAAACTCTAAAACTCATCGATGCACAATTGGAAATGAAGGAGCAGATTCCCTTAACACTTCCACCATTTTTGTATAAATTTCTGTTGCTGATAAGCTAAAACAAAGAATTTTATCACCGCACGATGTTCGGTATTTTCCATTCTAGCAGGATACACTGACACGTAAACTTCAAATGGCTTGTAAACAAAGAATGAATTGACAGATCGAAATGAATCTTTGTGTGTGTTCAAATGGAAGATATATTAAAATGACGTATAAATTTTAATTCGTCTACTGGTTATTAGGCGTCGCTTTCAAAATTCTTCAACCAACCTGTATTAGATAGGGTTATGAAAGGAATTTGATTTATTCAGTTCAATGTTGTGCCGATCAATCTTTACAACGTTTTATTACAATATTATTATGTTATTATCGGACATGGGCTACAGAAAATCCACATCGTCGAAACGTATCTATTTATCTACGTCCTATAAAAATTGGAGTTTGTGTGGCTATGTCGAAAGGAAGAATAGTGGGATCTACTTTTTTTATAACATTAGTACCTGGTGAACCGAGCCTTGCTCGGAGTTCCCAAGTTTTTTTGAACAATTTTGAACCAAATAATAACGTCCTTAGTTTTGATATGTAATTTATATTGTATATTTCAAGTATATATAGCAGCTGATATATATTAAAAGTTTATAAGGTTAAAAGTATGTGAATTTACATGTTGTTGTTAGTTTCGGTAGATATTTTTCTGTTATTAACATACTACTTTCAGCGCCATCTATGGTTTAGTAGTCAAGTTTTAATTACTTATAATTTCGCTTGGCTGCATGATGTAAAAAAGTTGCTAACCCACGTTTAGGTCGAAATGGGTGAAAATCTGGACTAAACGGATTGAATCGAGACCGGGACCATGCTAAATCGGTCTTTCCTCCTCAAGAACTCGCAGATACTAAATTGTAACAAAATCTTGAGAGTAATTTTCGATAATACATTTTATGTACCGCAGAAATGGTAAAACCGGGACAAATAAAATTTCTTTGGACTGGAACCATGCTAGATCAATTTTGTGTTCTCGATCATCACCAGATACTAAATTGCATAAAAATTGCTAAAGTCATTTTCGATAACCAATTACATATACCGCAATACCAGAAATGTGTGTAAACCGGGTCAAAATGGATTTTCACGTTACCGGGACCATGCTAGATCGATTTCTCGTCCCCGAAAATGGAGGGTGAGTACTAAATTTCATCAAAATCGTTAGAACCGTTTTCGAGAAACCAATTCTATATATATATATACAAGAATTGCTCGTTTAAATATATTGGATAGCTGCTGAGAGATATACTTTAGACCAATTTATTGAACAACTAAATGGTAATGAATGCAGCACGGTTTCTTGCAATAGGACAATGACCCATTTCACATTACTACAGCCACTTTTTTGATAACAGAATAATTACTACAAATTGATGGCCTCTATGTTCTCTACCTCTTACTTATCTCGATGTTTATTTCTTTAGCGATTTAAAAAATAAAATACACAAAAGCATAACCTAGAAGAACTGCAAGCAGCAATTCAGTATGAAACATTAGTGTAGAGGAATTGCCACATGTTTTTGAAAATTTGAAGCAACGAGTTAATGTTTGCTTACAAAATGATCATTTTCGGCATTTTCTGTAAATTTAAATGAATAAGGTTATAACAATCAAATATCTTATTTATTTAAAGAAACTGAAATTATATCTGTATATATAAAAATGGATAGTGGTTTGTTCTGATGCTTAAAACTTAAAAACAACTGCATTAAATTGGATACTTCCTTCCGCGGGCTTGTTCGTAATTGGTACGCGAAGGTTTAAGAAAAAAGGAAAGTTGAAAAAATTTTGGCCAAAACGAAATTTGCCGGGTCACCTAGTGTGGAATAATTATACTCTTGCATTTAGTTCGTGGCATTAGTCTTGCTTGGATCTCCACCTTCGTATCTGGCTTTCCTCTAAATACTGTTTCTAAATATATGAACTTTTCCACCTCTTACATACTACTCCATTTTCCGCATATTCAGATTTCCTTATCTAAATTCTTGGTCTCTGCATGACATAACCTTACAAATAGTTTAGTTTCAGTTACGAATAATCCCATTTTTTCGAACTTTCTGAAGTCTCATCCCAACTCCTTCTAACTCTTGTTTGCTTCCGGCTAGGATCACTACCATCGATGCAGACCAGGCATTGATATCTCCTGCGATAAAATACTCCGGTTCTGTTAATGTTTGCTTTACTTATTATTTTCTCTAAAATGCCACACTGATATTCGCCAATCATGTTGTCTATGTCTTTAGTTAGTCTCTTCTTGATGTGATGTGCTAATATTTTTCTCTTCTCCTACAATGTTAACACACACTTTCATCGCCTTTCTTGAAAGTGGTACAAAATATCGCTTCCGGCCATTTTGAAGGTTAACGGTTGTCTACCTTCCTTTTCTTAACAGTCCCTGTATCTGGCCAAGTAATTCTTTCAGATATTATGTCGTCGTTATGTCCAGGACTTTTGTTGATTTTCATGTTCTGTGTAACCCTTACTGGTTATTGGATACTGGTTTCTTCTTTATCTAGTGGTTCTTCCTGTTCTTCTTCATTTTCTTGCCGGTTTTCTTCCTTCTCGCTTACTTCTCCGGTACTATTTACTAGCTCATTAAAATACTACTTCTATAATGTTTCCATTGTTGTGTTTGTAGAGTAGCGGTTTAGGTTGGTACCTTTTCCTTTCCCGTATCGTCCAATGTTTTTAGTTTCTTTAATAATGTTATTATAATCACGTCTGTGTTGTGCTGTGGTTATTACCTGGTGGATTTATTTGCTTTTTGTTTTTGTTTCATTTGGTTTATATTTACTATTTTGTGTTATTTTGAATCCTACCATAAACTGATCCGAATCCGTACCCGGAACTCAGTCTATACTTTCTTTATACATTGGCTTTCGTCTCTTTCATGTTCAATTTGATTCATTGTTAGTCCGATAAATGCTTTTGTAAACTTGTTTTCTTTGGAAATATGCACTTTTAACTATCATACTTTACGTCTCGCAAAATTAATTAACAATTGCCCATTTTCATTTGTTTGTACGTGCTTACTATATATTGCCATATTGTGTCTTCTTAATTTCGCGTTGGTGTCATTTAGTATCAGTTTTAAATCATTCTTTGCTATCTTACTTTTTGTATATTTTGTCTAGTTTGTTATAAAAGTATTCCTTAATTTCCATTTCTTTGTCTTCCAATGTTGCATGAATGTTTATGTTTATGTAATTTTCTGATATCTTCCTTACAGTCGTAGCAGACATATTTTTCTCAATCTTAAGTCAGAGCTAGGAAAATAACAGGAAGATATAGAAATAGAAACGATGTCGGAAAAGGGTGCAAAAGTTAGTAGCGGTACCATAAAAATCCTTAATCCTAGGTGGCGCATTCCTAACAGTCTAATAGCTTACGGACACAACATTAGTAGCACCGCCTGGCGGATGTCCACCGTTGTAATTACTTACTTGACCAGGACTCTGAGATATAGAGGAGTTAGTGCGGACCCGGCCCGCACATAAATATGTGATGTCCTGTAATATCATGTGCCAGCTGGACTAAATTGTTACGAATGGTTCGGACCGGGCGAACATTCGCAACCACTACACAGAGAATTGCTCCGGAATTATTTCGCGCCCATCCTACGTATGTTCGGACATTACGTTTGCTCGAGCCGCGCTTGTTCGGCCGTTGTCGTTCCACTACATTTTATTCTATTTGCCTTTACGTATGTAATGCTTCTGCTATGTGTATGTATATGAGACGCTATAATTACGAAATAAATAAAAGGACGGTTATGGAGGTAAATTAGGTGGATCCGCAAACTTCTACCGAGTAAAAGCTTTAGAATTTAAATTTTGGACACATTTAGTTCACGTTTGCTTGTTTTAATTAAGTATATGTGCCTCGAGCAACATTCAATTACAATGAGTATTTCCGAAAACTAGAAAAAGGTTATTGTGAAATATTAAATTACTAATTACGGTATAAACCACAATTTTGAGAAGACTTTTATTGCAAATGCAACAGAAGCATAATCTGAAATAAGATTTTAGTAAAAACATTACTTATACTTTTAATTTTGAAATAGGTGTGCTGTATGATTTTCTTAAATGAGAAGCAGTCAATTGGCAAGAACGCCACCGTCACACATGGGAGACGAATATCTTGAGGCGACACTATATGCGGAAGACCCGTCCTCAAAGGTGTTAAGTGTAATTAAAGGAATAAAGCTGGAGAACGTACTCTAAAGAGGCACGAGGACCACAATAGATCTGGAAAGGTCGCAGTTGGACAGGCAGCATTGCCACCTCAAGTAATCTAATCAATGTTTTAGTATTTCTTTTACTTAATGGAAGCTAAGCGCTATTGGCAGAGCTACACTAAGCCCTCGGAAAATGTAGAAAGTGGTTTTGGTATAAAGTGTTGCCAAATTAAACGCGGTCGGCATATTTTTAAAGTGTAAATTTTGCTTGGGTGTCCGGTCCAGGTAATGTCACTGTCAACACGCTTGTTGGCAGACTTCCGAAACATAACTAAAATTTTTGGGCTGTAGCGAGTATTCACTGTTGAAAGTGTCTCCAGTTAGCAAATATCACCTTAAAGTAAAGAGGCATAGGAGCGACTTCTAGAACAATTGCCAGTCAGTAAACGATTGAGTAACCAAACCACCGATTGTCGATCTAGACGATGTTTTCGCGGTACAAGTGCTACGATCTAATAGGAAACCACTAAAACAGATAGCAGAGCCGTATTAAGTAAAATAAATAAAAGAAAGTAAACAACTATAGGAACAGTAACATAAAATTAATATTAAGGAAATTATGAGAAAATTAGGAGCGATGGATAAGAGGCTAAGCACACTAAAAGTAGTCGAAGTAAACTGAAGACAATTTTAGAGGTGATAGAAACACTGAAAAACCAGAACCGACAATTAGAAAATAAACTGGCAGTACAGGAAGAAAGAATAAACATGATGGATTGTGAAGTGATGAAAAAATATCTCACCATATATGGTATAAAGGAGGATGAACAGGAAACCGAACTTTGTTTACGAAGCAAGGTCGAGAACTTGTTGAGGTTACTGGGAACAATATTTAATGAACAGCAGGTTGTGAGAAGAATGGGCAGAAGAAAGCGGAAGAGGCATAGAACGGTGAAGATTGAATTGACTGCAACCAAAGTGAGAAGAGAAATACTTAAATCGAAGAAAAACGTACAAGACAGAGACAAAGGGATTACACTGTATCAGAAGAAAGTTCTGATTAAATGGATGAAGCATGCAAAAGAAAATGGAGACATAGCATTCGTTAGATACAATTGACTGTTTGTTAACGGAGAGATATACAAACTAAATAATTTAAATGCCGGGATGCCATTGGCTGGACAACAATCAAGAGCTCAGAATCGGGGAAAACTAGTACATTTAGAGAAAGTTCAACAAAACGAGCAAAAGCAAGATACAGCTCAAATCCAGATAAAATAATTCGCTACATGCCAAAAACATGTAAAAAGACGGAAATAGAACAGGGCAACACGACAAAAAACATAGCAACGAATATGGTAAAACCTGTAGTCGCAGTCAAAAGGAAGGGAGAGATTGGATAATACAAGGAAACGAAACCAAATCAAATTGGAAAAAGATCTCATAAGAAAACAAAAACAAACCAATCAGTAACGAAGAGATGGAGAAAATAGATAGAATAACTCTAAAATGAAAACTAGGGCATTTTAGAGCTAGAATGTTACTCATCACATAGATGATAATGAAGATCTAAAAGAGGCAGTGAAAACCATCAAAATAGGCAAAGTACCAGGACATGATGCGATCACACCAGACATGCTACTACCGATGGGAGAAAAAGCTACTCAATTGCTACTAGAAGTGATCAAGAAAAACTGGGAAGAATATACTACTCCGACAGATTGGAACATAGGAGTAAAACGTCCTATTTTAAAGAAGGGCAACAAAAATAACTGTGGTCGTTACAGATCAATCACACTGCAGAGTAGTGGGGCAAAAATATATGAAAAAATATTGGAAAATAGGTCAAGATCCGTGTTGGAAAACTGTCTTGCCCAGAGTGCTTTTATAAAAGAGCACAGTAAAATAACTAGGAAATTTATGACAAAAGAGAAAGAAATATACTTAGTTCCCATAGACTTTAAAAAGGCTCTTAACTCCGTCTTAAAAGCAAAAGTATGGAAAACACTAGAAAAAAGGAAAGGTTTCCGCTAAACTTTGAAAAACAACAAAAACCTTTGCTTGCGGGAAAAAGTTATGCGCGCAAAGCACTAGATTACATACAATACTAACACTAGATTAAAGCCAAAAAGGGAAAGAAGCAAGGTAAAGCGCGAGTCGCCTACTGTTTGAAACACTGATGGACAAGATCATCGAACGACTGGAAAAAGAGTAAGAACAAGGAAGAAAACAACGACTTAGTTGGGATAACCGACAAAGCAACGACGGCACATTACACATGGGGTTACTGCCATTATCAGGAACAAAGAAATGCCGGGAAAAACAAAAGCTCTAACTATACAAAACAGTATTCCAGCCAAATCTACTGTGCGAAAGTAAAAAATGGGTGCTAAACAAAAAGATGGAAAGCACAATACAGGCGATGGAGATGAAATTCTTAAAGACGATGGTGGGAAAATCAAGGAGGAATCGACTGGGAAATGATATGATAAGAGGCTAGCTGGAAGTAAAACTAATAATGCGAGTAACTGAAAAGAGACAGAGGCAGACTGGTAAAACGAATTTGGCAATCCAGAGGCGAGGAAAAGAATCAGAGAGGAAGACCGAGCTGGTCATCGAGCAACGCAGGACGTTGTTTCAGACTATATTGAAAAGATGGAAATCTACGACCATCCGAACGCAGAGGCACTTTGAAGAGGTTCATGTAGAGACGGAATGTATAGATCTCGATGAATCTGTTCATTCCTTACATATTAGGAGGCGTCGAGTAGGATTCGTAAAATTCTATTCTCTAGACTCTCCAATATTTTCATATGCCAAGGGGTCGTTAAGGACCAGGCCATGACGTTGAGACGCAACTTGCTTCCTAGGTAAAGGGCACTCATTCGCTCTAGGAGGAGGAATAGCATGTTGTGGGTAGTGATGAATCGGGTGCGGACCTCTTCGACGTGCTTTCCAGAGATAATAATCTGGTCGAAGTAAACTCCTAGGTACCTCGGGGTTCCACGGCAGCTCGACGTTACCCTCGAGGATTTTCTCATCTGGAAGCGTCCTTCCTTGTGCGAATCTAATATCTATTTAGGTGTAGCGGAGTAATTGGAATTCAGCGGATAATCCAGCTCGGAATCCGAACTGTTCGCCCTCGATTATTTCTAAATCATCACTAAGTTCTGGTAGTCGAGCTATGATGACCGCCTCGACTGCTTATGAGACGCTCGAGAGAAGACTGATCGATGTGAAATTGTGAGAAAAGAGGTGATCTTTCCTGGATTTGGGAATGTGGACGACCTCAGTATGCTTCAAAAAGGAAAAGAAAATGCTGTATCCGGAATATCGCGTTGATTACATCGCGAAGGTACTTCCTCGCTTCATAAGGTAATCTCTTCAAACTCAGGTTGGTGATACAATCCGACCCTGGGAACTTATGAAACCTCAGATTTTGTCCGAGGAAGTTGGGTCTAGCGACATTCCGAACCGATCTGTCAGCTTTTTCATGATCTGTTCCACTATAGAGGTCCTCCTTCTCTTCGTCATTTACGGACCAAGATGACCGCCTTCAAGAGATTGACTTGGAGGGTTTCTACCACGATTTCTGATTGCTCTAGAGAGCCAAGCAGCCGCCTTCTCTCGTGAAAGGGACAACCTTAGCGTGGCAGACCTTCTGGTTGAACTCTCTCAGAGCTTCCTGAACTTGGCGAGGAAGAGAATCTGCTCTTCGGTTATCTTTGGGACATAGACTGCGAACATATACCGTTTGCATTTGTAGAAAATTGCTTTCGAATGTATGGTTGGACGATCACAATAGCACCGACGAGAAATACTTTATAACGTGCTACTAGAAAATAATAAAACTGTAAAAATGGGGCTTAAAATTACTCTTCTTCAAGTAACAGACACACATGTTGGTTAAAAGTTTTAAGATAAATAATTCAAGCGCATATTTAAAATGATGAATTATTGCAAGTGCAACATTTATTCGAGGGTAAAAGAAAACAGGAATCTTAGGAAATCCAGTTCCTTAGTATCTGAAATATTGTTAAAACAGAACAGAGTTTCAAATGGAATTTATTAGTGCTTACGGATTTTGTATCTAAATTTTAAATAAATTAATTATCACTAGGTTTGTTATGATAGTCATCCCACATTTTCTTCGTTGCTTTATAATCTGGATTATACCAATAGCTTTGAATTACTCTCCTAGGTTTTTACTTAATATACTTTCGTATTTACAATAGGGTTTAATTTAAACACAATGGACATGAGCATTTCCATGAGCAGTTGGTTTTCACTTTCTTTTGCCTAAAGATTTTCTGTTTATGTAATGAAATACTATGTATATAATATATATCTTATTGTTACTTGGAAATATGAAATAAAATCTAGCTACCTTAACATTTATAGTACACTAATTGGCTACAAGCTGAAGCAGTACCTACATAAAAGTATATATCTAAATGGCGTACCTTTTTTCCTTAGATCGAATGACAACTTGTGTGTCTTTTCTTGTTATAAGGAACTTGTTTCCATTCTAGTCGCCTGTATTATTGAATGTCATCCATTCCCGGTAAATATCTATGGTTCTATGGATACCGGGAACAAGTTACGATGTTTACCTCTGGGATCCCTCGTGCACGGGAACAAGAAGGTCCGAGCTCTGAACTGTTCCCGACTGATGTCCAGATATCGTGTTGTTTATGGGACGGCTTAAACTATGTCCAGTCTAACGGTGCTCATATACAATGCTATCTTCGGGATCCCGACGGAACGACGGCCAACTTATTTGAGGGACTTGCTTAGCAGATGAAAGTAAAGTACGCAGGCTGACTTCGATAACGTTGACTTATTTTATTAAAGGCCTTTTTGCTGTCGGTGTGTGTTCTACTTCGTATATGTACTATATATGTAATACGCTTACGTGCACAGTTATCCACCGAGATAATTCGCTTATCGGAGTGGAGAAAGAAAAGTGATATCGACGATTTGCTTGTTTGTTTTGATAAACATATTCAATGAATTATGTAACACTTGTTAAAGATGTAAGAGTTTTAACTGGTTTCGACAATTAAAACATCCAATGCACTCCACGCAACATGAAAACGATTCGTAAGCTTTTTTCAGTGTTATTTTCTAAAATAAATTAACTCATTCATAGCTTTTACCTTATGACACTTTACGAAGTAAGGATTACGTATTCTTGTGCAATGTAGACCGATAAAAGTAATGTATCGCTGAATACGATTAATTCATAGCTCAAAGGCAATAGACATTTTATAGTGATGACGATCATTAGATCATTCAACCAATATCGTATCTTCAATTTACAGAATCGGTTATAAAAAATGTTTAATGGGAGATAAAGCCACAAAGGTGCAACTTTACATTAGAAGGCCCATTTCTATAGAAAAACTAGATCGTTTCCATCAGTCTGTGGTACCATTTTATTAACTCTGGAACACCACCCATCAAAAAATATTTTATGTCGCTACCCTGGGGTAAAAGATCCATAGAAAATGAACTTTTAACTTTCATTATATAATAAAAACATATCTTGTGATATACTTGGGCTCTAAGTAAATGAATGTTATCAATTTTGGGTTATTTTGAACACTCAGGGTAAACTTTGGTTTAATGCTCAAAGATATGAACTTATTACACATATGGTTTAGGTATTGGAATATTAGATTCTGGTTCCAAGTTTAATATTCTCTCAATAATGACTCGGAGTTCTGCGGATAAAGTAGGTATTTGTAGGCTTTGTTTCATAAGCGGTGTTATCAGATCTATGGCCAGATGTTTCAAATATATTCTTATGTTAGATGTGTTTTCGTTTTCTTTAGCACTAGAACTTTTACAATGAATATTTGAATTAATTCTAACTAAATCTAGAAGGATGTAAAACATTCTTAAAAGCCAAAGCCTTGTTTTCCTTGCAACGGTATTATGTTGTCAATTCATTGAAAGAATCAACGCTTCCCTTAGTCTTATTGTTAAAATTAACGGTTTCGGGAAGATGTGTCGAATTTGGTTTATTATTTTCGGGATCCATCCTCGACAATAGAAGAACAGCCATTCCTTGTTTTGATTTTGGAGGACAATAATGAAGTGTAGTATTAAAAAAGTTGAAAGCAAACATAGCTAGGCTGCCCAGATACCTTTGGTCCAAAATCAGGACATTTAAAAAAGTAGCACTTTTCAAAATAACGTTTATTACTACAATAAAACATCAAATATACACGTATTTACTGTTAGACGTTATCTAATTCAGCAAATTTTCGTCACCCAAAATCTTTTTATCATTTCACAACACGATAAAGAATGATTTATTTTAATTTGAAGCAAGCATTTCATGGTTTTAACGGTCAATCGATTTCGATCGTCTGTCCACTGCTTTTTGCACAAGAAAAATACTCGTTCCACAGCCCCGTTTGATGTAGGAATCGAAAAAATTACGCGAACTAGAGTTTTCAAATCAACAAATTATTTGCTTCGAAACAAACTGTGTCCATGTATCTGAAAATGAAGCGATGAATTGAAAAAATTAAAAAAGTTCAGGACAAATCAGAACGGGAATCCGAATTTCAGAACAAAATCAGGACATTCTTAGAACCAGGACGAGCTTCTAAAATAATAGGATAAGGATAGGATAATCCTGATAAAATCAGGACATCTGGGCACCCTAAACATAACCGAATCCTTTTTTCTTACTTCAACCTGAACAAATATAGTATTTCAGTTTTATTTGACTTTAGAGTTTAGACTATGGTTACAGAGTGATGGCCACGGAGCTTCCTAGCAGTATCAGTTGATGTGAACCAATCGTCCATGATAACATTACGGTTAGTACCATGCATTCGTTCAGTAAGATTGCATAAATAATATTCAGCAACAGGAACTCCTTCTGGAGTGACCCTTTACCAACATACATTTCAGCATTTGAAAGGTGAAAGGTTTTCTCATCGCAAAATGTAACAATTTTCATGCCGTATTAAGGTATGTACATTTTGAATGAATACCGTCCTCTGACACTGTAAAGTTCGTCGATCATTATTTCGCCGTAGAACAGACCACAAGAAGCTATAAATTTGATTAAATTAGTACCTGTGGTCCAGGATGGACGCACACTTGTATTTGTTACATCTTCATCATCATTAGGACAGTCGCTTGCATATTTCTTTCGTTGAACCAAAATTTCCTTATTTGTGAATGTAACTATGGAGTGCAAAATATCTTCCGTGAAAAACAAAGACCATGCTTCAGGTCCACTAGACACATCACGAGCAGACCTTTATTTCCAGGAAGATATGGAGCAGTAGTGCGAAATGACTTTTTCCTGGTTTACCACTCCACTCGAACCCGGCTTTCCCACCCAGTTTAGTCGGTACGTCTTCAATTTGCAAATATATATTGTCTTTCTGTATGTCACTATCATTTGCAGATTGTTCTTCATTATTTTGTAGAAGACAGTATAGGGGCAAATTAAAATCCTTTTCGTCATCAGAATCGCTTTCAAAATTATTTCTAAAATCATCTATTACTACATTTTCTTCTAAAATATCTGATTTATCGTCTGCTTCAAAATCAGACAAATTTTCAATGATTCTTTTTGAGTAAGTGGTCTAGAAGAAGAAGAGCTATATGCCATGCTGAATGTTAAAAAACACCTTAACTATTATAAAATGTAATATAATAATAAATAAACATTAACCCTACCTGATTTGATAAAACTGGAAACTTGTCACACTATTACTACCCAGGGGCACACCTGTACCCAAACAAAAATTTTACATCAAACACAAACAAGGACCACTGCAACAAATGTAGCAAATCAACTGACGTGTGCATATTAGAGATTAGCAGTTACAATTTTGTGCTGCCATCTGTCGAAAACTAATAGAAGTTTCGAGCAAGCTCAACCGCTAAATGGGTTATACTTATTTATAAAAAAGCCACTGAATAACCGAAACCGCGTCTATTTTATATCGCGTGTTGTTTACATACCTGTTGATTTATTAGCTCTATGAAAAACGTTATGAAAAGAAAGTGGAAGCAAATTTAAGCAAAAAATGTTATGTGCACATAAGCATTCTGCGAGTGGTTTCTTCAGCAACATCCAAATAATTATAATTTTAATTTAAATATTTCGTGGTGTGATCAACCAAATTTCTTGTACAATGATCATGTATGAGCGTTGTAGAATCCACATGCAGTTAGATCACTACGATTGCACCAGCATCAATGTTTGGTGTATTAATTAACTTAACTCAACATAACTTGTTGCCCGTTCAAATAATAAACAACAGATTAAATGCTGACGCTTACAGAAGTTTTCTAGGATACAATCTTTTCAACCTAATTGGTGACCTGCTATTAAATTTAGTTCAGAGTATCTTTTATCAGCATGACGGTGTACTGTCATTATCCAGGAAGGCGAATAACTTATTGGTCCATGGATTTGAATCCGTTGAACTTTTATTTTTGGAGACACATGAAGCAACAGGTCTATGGTGTAGATATTACAAGTCTCAAACAATTACTGGAAAGGATTCGAAATGTCGGCAAAACTGTAAAAGGATTTTTATTCACTGATGTGAGATGTGTGTTTAAGTTGAAGGGAAATATTCCCAACAACTTTTACAACTTTGAAATTGGTATTCTTATAGGTGAATAATTTTTTAACAATGATGTTACTGTATCATAATAGCAAAGTATAGCTTTTGTTTCGTGATAGTTATCTTTTTAGATATTTTCTCTACCACTACTAGGTCAATAATCGGTTGTTGTTTGACTCACCTATTAGTGGTAGAGAGGATATCTAAAAAGATAAGTATTTGAAAGGTTACAGAAAACCTATATATATATGTATATATATGTACACATTTCATGATAGGATGATTGACATTATGTTTATAAAAACATGTAAACGTTTTAATTAGCACAAAAAGGAAGGATATTCATATAACATTTCTGTTTAAAATTGCTTATTGAGTGTAAACCTTTTAAATAGTAGTGGCTGTGTTGTATTGTGAGGCAAAATGTTTGAATGCTTTCCTGTGATATCACAATATAAGCGTTCCAAAGCAGTTTACTTGGAACTTCTTCAACAAATTAGAATTGTTTCTTGTCAGATCATTATTAGCGTGAAATATGAAATAAATTGTATAAATGCTGCTTATCTAACAATTCAATTTTGCAATTTCAGTCTATATTGGCATCTGAGAAATGGTTACTTATAATTAGATGTTTTTTCTAATGAGAATAAGTGATGCGTTTTATGAAATATTACATCATTTCATTCAACCTTTGTCGTTTAAAAGATGCATAATTAATAATAAATATAATAATTAATTATCCATACATCTAGAAATTGCTAATTATTGTTCGAGGTGTAGTAAATGTGTTAACAGTCCATTTTTCTGTTATTATTATTTCCCATGCTCTAAATATTTATTTGCATATTATCCGTTCCTCGTTAATTAGAAGGAATAGTTATCAGTCGGCAAATCTTATAATGATATAAGAGCGAGTCAGTAGAAAGAATCGGGTCCAAGTTATTCGGCGAGCACCTCATCCAATAAGTCGGACTAACGCTGAAATACCGGGCGCATACTTTCGGAACCTAGATATCGTAATACCATCGGGGGATGGAAACCCGTTCGATTATTGTCCCGTGCGCGAGTAAACAGGAAGAAGATACAAGACCGCTGGGAGTTGCCGGTCCACTGTCAGTTAACGTTCACCGGACGACATCGCTACCATGTATATGCCATAAGAATGGTTTGCATTATATATCGATAATACGATCATGCAAGTCCCAGACCGGTTACCGATATATAAACTCTATCACGTTATTACTTTATTGGGGTATAACTATCGAAAAGTCCGGATAGAAAAAATAAGCCAGATTTTCGTTGTTGCCTTTCCATAGGGAACGTGTATTGGTTGTTGGAATTTCGATTCTAACAGTAGTAAATGAGAGATATAGTATTGCAGCTTTACTGTGATAAGTGATTAGGATCGCAATTTTACAAGACCTTGAAATGAAGGGGTAGGAGTGTATCATTGCTAATCTAAATTGCAGGAGGCTCAAATCATATTTTCTAATAAGTTGCTTTTCATTTCGTAACTACCATGACTTACTCCAGTAGTTAAATTTAATATTAATCATAATTTCTTAATTACCTAATTGTTTAATTTTCTTCTGTCCTTTTCTTCCCATTTTGCTAATAGATCCTAATAATCTATACACAAAGATACATAAACCAGGATTGTATCTTAACTACCAACAAAATGAAAAGCGGCGATTTTACAACACTCGATGGATTCTACAAACTGACCAAGTTTCATTCAAATCACGGGGTGATACATGGGAATCTTCCCTTACAAGATAACGGGATAGTAAAGTTGTCATTGTTCGTCATTCACGGCATTAAACGCAAATCTCTTCTTATATTGGAAGGTCGTTTATGTACTAAATGGTGTTACATTGAAGTAATTTAGCATCTTTTACGTAGGAACTGCCAACTACATTTAACACAAGATAAGCAGTTTTGTTACGATATGTGATCGAAGCAGATAATATGAATTCAAAATCATTTAGTACATAGGAAAGGTATGTGTAATTTGTTATTCGCTAAATAATTCTTTAAGTGGTAGATACGGATATGTGTATGTGCTACATCCTTCCGTTATATAACATTTAGATATTTTGCATCATGGGGGACATGAATGGAAGAGTAGGCAACGATAACCAACACATCCAAAGATATATGGAAAAACGGAGAACAAACAAGAAATGATAACGGTATGAGACTCATATACCTATCTATAGAGAGTGCTTTAATGATAACAAACACAAATTCATACACAAAGATATACATAAATTTACCAGGGAAGTGTTCTGAAGAAGAGAAAAATTGATAATAGATTATTTCCTAGTTTGCAGAGAGAGCTGGAAATCAATCAAAGATGTGAAGGTGAGAAGACACGCAGAAATCGGAAATGACCACTACCTGATACAGATGGGAATTATAGTCCAAGCGAGAAAACCTTCTCTAGTCAAAGGAAAAGAAATAACAAAAGAAAAATTTTAAATTACAAGCTAAAAGAATAAGAAGAAATAAGTTCAATATTTGAGGAAAAACTAAGAACTAATGTAATATACTAGTGGCAGCCAATGAAAGTTGTGGTATAACAAATACAAGCATTCTAAGAAGAATAAAAGCAATCGGTGGACATCGGAAATACAACAGAAGGTGAAAGAAAAGAAGTAAAAATGGAAACAATTCTTGAAATCAAAACTAGAGGAAGATCTTAAAAAATATCAAATGACCAGAAATGAGACCAAACATCTAGTCAAGGAAGCACAGAAACAATCATGGGTCGATTTCGGGAATAACATAAAAGAAGCCTATTCAGAGAACCACAAACTATTATATAAAGCTAACAGAAAATATACAGGAGGAAACGAACTGGGATGAGGTCCAACGGAGAAGAACTGAAGGAAACACCATTCGTCCAATACCAGGCGAAGAATTGATGACAGCAATCGGAAAACTGAAGCTTGGAAAGGCACCAGGACAACACGACATCACAGCAGAAATGATGAAATATTTGGGAGAAGAAGCAAGGGAGACGTTCAGATGCCATCTAAACTGTATTATAGAATCAAAAGCAATACCAAATGACTGGAATATTGGTATTATAAAACCACTTGTTCAGAAAAGGACATACAAAAGAATGTTAGAATTACAGAGGAATCACATTAACTAGGATACCAGGAAAAGTGTTCACAAGAATCATAGAGACCAAATTGAGAGAAAGACTAACTATAGGGGAGACACAACATCGTTTCAGAAAAAGCAGAAGCACAAAAGACCTAATATTTACAATGAAACAATTAAGCGATAAATCATGGAGTAAAAACAAAGAAATACATATATATTGCATTTGATACAACAAACAGAAGCAATGTTTGTGAAAGTCAAAGCAGAAGAGGAATAGAAGAAAACATGATAAAAATAATACAAGCGTTATATAAAAACAACATAAACAAAGTAAGATCACAAAATGACGAATCAAAAGAATTTATTACAAAAATGAGTCTGAAACCAGGGTGTGTACTCTGCCCACTACTGTTTTCGATAGTGTTAGACGATGCCCTTAGAAAATGTAAAGAAAAATGCAAAAGTATGTTCCTAGGATTCTGGAAGATGCAAGCAGTACAGTTACAAGATATGATATTCGCAGACAATATGGTAATCATGGCTGAAGCCGACGAAAAGTTCTACCGTAACGTGAACAAGTACCAAAAAGGACTAAAGAACTAAACATGGAAATAAATATAAGCAAAAGTAAAACGGTGATAATGGCAAGTTTAAAGAACATAAAATGAAAATTAATGGGCAATTAATAGAACAAGTAAAAAGCTGCAGGTATCTGGGAACAATAATAGAGCACAATGGTAAAGTAAATTAGGAAATATGAGAGAGAACAAAGTGAGAACACTCTAAAACATGCTCAAAACCGCCTTCTTTGGGCAGCAAGAAATTCCTAAAGAGACCAAAACGCAAGTATATCAGAAAGTTGTAAGACCGTCACTAATATTAGGAAGTGAATCAAGGACATTAAACGAAAGGAATAAGAGTAAAATCAAGGTAATGGTGATGAGACTTTTCAGGAGAATAGGAGGGATCACTACAAGAGATAGGATAAGAAAAACAGTAGTAGTGGAAGAACTAAACATAATGCCGATAGAAGAGGTCATAGTAGAAAGACAGCTGAGCTGGCTCGGACATCTACATAGCATGAATGACGAAAGACTGGCCAAGGAAACATTTAAAGCCAGAGTACCAGGGAAAAGCATTGTAGGAAGACCGCGAAGAAGATGGCTACAACAAGTCAAACAAGCAGCTGAACAGAGAGATATAAATTGGAGGGAAGCAGGAACATTGGCTCAAAACAGAATTGCAGGGAAGAGAAAAATTAGACAAAATCTGAATTCATGACAAGTGATTGTTAAACAAGTAACACTGATACTAATACTATTGCAAATGTGAATGTTTAATACTCCGACGCCGAACGGGAGAAGGATTCTCGATTAAATAAATAAACATATTTTGCAGTCTTATGTTTTAATGATTTATTGCTGTATATAACTAATTCTAATTTTGTGAAATAAATCATTTAGATAAACATCGGTACGTTTGATTAGGAGGTCGTCTTTTTACAACCGAAAACGCCTCCTAATGGTGAATTACTGAAAGTACGCCGAGGTATACATCTTCCTATTGAATGGATAAATAAAATGTACTATGTAGCAGCTTAGTTAGTAATTCGTTGGTTATCAAAATATTAGTTTTTGATGAATCATTATTTCTTAAACACAGAAATCCATTCTAAACCAGCAAATTATTTAAATAGTTGCAGTACTATCTTTTTGGAATTTCCTTTTTTCTTTTTAGAAATAAAAAAATAATTATGGGAAATCTGTGTACTCCTAATAATTTAATTTTTAGATTTTATTTTACATATGTTATTTTGAAACACTTAACACAATCTGCAAGAACAATTCGATATATGCACTTTTAAAGATACAGAGATATAAATGTTACCTAAAACCACACTAATCGTTGGTTAGCAAACAAATATACCAGAGACAATTTTATAAGTTAACTATACCTACTTATTTCTAATTTGAAAACTTTCTTGAAAAAGGAGTAATAAGGTGCCTTATTTCCATTTATATTTCTTGTGTCACAATAAATTTTATTAGAAAGAATACTTGAAACATTCTTAACAGCCAACCGACAGAACAGTCGCAGCGACAAGAAGGACTTTAATAAACCATTCCGGCACAATAAATAAAACAGTCCACCATAGTGGAAAAATCCTCTGGCTTTAGTGTAAAACATCGCGCATATTTCGGGGATTCATCTAAATTTTTTATGTTCTCGCGTAATTTAGAGCACGTTGTGCTGCACACAATTCACTAGCAAAGACATAATTTCCACTGCTTTACGATTGTGAGCCTAAACGAGAAACAATACATGAATCACTTAGGAAGCGCCGGGCTTATGCCCCGGGTCCGTAATAGATGAGTACTTCCAGGATTAAAACGCAACATATTGAAATATTTTTATTTCGCCCCCACGCGGAAGGCAGAAATACAGAAAGCAGGAGAAAGAGAGGGAGGAGCGCGGAGAATACATACAATACAGAAGCAATATGAATATTATACAAAGCCTCATAGTTTTAATACAATGGGCCCGAGCTCCTTGTAATATATGACCCGTAATAATGGTTCGAGTTCGTTTTCCTACACGGGTTATGTTCGAATAGGAATTAGATATCCGTCCAGTGAAAGAAAGGATTTACTTTGTTATATCCTCATGTTTCTGGCTAATACCGCTCGCCCTTCTACTAGCATTATGTACGTACGTAAATACGAGGTGCGGCAATTAAATAACGAGACCTTCTATTTAAAAAGATATATTAAGCAGTATAATGAAATGAAGGTTATCAGTCTTTACAATAAGTCCCACCCAACTTGAAAATCATCCTTGGAACACGCGTCGTGACCGTTTGGATCTATTCAACTCCTTCGAAACGAGTCCCTTTGATCTTACTTTCCATTTTCGGGAACAGGAAGAGGTCGCACTGGGCAAGGTCAAGGTTGTATGGGACTGGAGGAGTGTAATAATGCTCTTTGTAGCAAAAACTCCATAATTGTTGTTGTCGTGATGCATCAACTATCTTTTCTCAGCCAATTTCGGACGAGCGTGGGCTACCATTGCTCTCAAACGCCTCAAAATTTCGAGATAGAACACAGAATTGATTGTCTGATTAGAAGGTACAAATTGCAAATGAATCACAGCTTAGCAGTATTCTTCGCCGTAGACGGTTTGTAGTTTTCCCAAAATTTTGACTGGCTTTTCTACTAACTTTACGAGAAATTTGATGTTGACTCGCCGATGGACTCGCCAATTGGCTTGAAATTTGAAACACACACTGTGTATGGCACTGAATGCAGTAAAACGGTTGACAGCGCGTCGGTATTGCTATCTCAAGCGGAAACAAAAAAGCCTCGTTATTTAATTGCCTCATATTGTACATACAAACATTTTAACATTTTCCTTTTGCAAATGTTAGAGCAACATCTTTTAATTTTGTCCTGCTTACGAAACCATTTGCCTTTGTGACTGAGAATTTTTAGAACGTGTCTATAGTAATCATTTTTTAAATAAAACCTTAAAAACCTGGATAGTGACCTATCGATTTATATAAAATTCAGTTGTAGATATAATTAAATGTGTATATATCTCGTGACCTATTTAAATACTTATCATTCGGATTACCTCGCCTGCTTTCTAGGTCAATAATCTAGAAAGTGGTAAAACTAATCAGAATGTTGTAGTTACATATCGTTTTATATGCCTTTTTATGAAACAGGCCGTACGGGGTACGGGGTTCAGATTTTAATTAGAAAACTGTTTAGAACTTGTAATTAGCTTAAACATTCTGTCTCCATACATTTTCTTTTCTGTCAAGTGTCAGTTGATGTTTATAGAAAAGAGTAACTTATGGGGATCTGCAGTTGGTCCAAATTGTATACGAAAAATCGTTCTCTCGATGCGTTAAAAATTAAACAAGGCCAGAAACGTTTCAACGTTAAAATTAATCCCTTTACTAGCGTTTGTTTATCGTAGTGTAGGTCTGCTAACATTACAACGAAATGATGCCTCCAAGGCTAGAAGAAAATTGACCATCTCCTTTCATCCTCTTCGTTACGAAATTTTCGGTTTCATATGTGATCATCTAACACCAAAAATGGTGATTAAAGCAGGGCGAAATATCAATCAATCATCAATCAACATATCAATATATCAATCTTGAGGTTCAGAACGAATTTAGACTTAATAAACATGTTAAAATTATACCTAAGTGAATCGACATAGATATCAAATAAGGCAAAATACAAAACGAAAGAATGGGTAACAGACACATGTCTATTCTGCTCGGTCTTGACAATTGCGTTCGTCCAACAGCTCCTACGAAATTTAAGTCATAAATTTCACTTGGAGTAAACAAATTTATTTTCTTACTATGATAGATTTAGATGTCGTGTAGTTGCTTCAGTGATGGCGACTTTGGATGAAATAATTGATTTGATTGTGATAATCATAAGTAGTCTTCAAAAACAATACAGATCTGCACTGTAATAATTAAGTAAAAGATTATTCGTATGTACATCTACTTCTCTGTCAAGTAGATTAATTATAGAAGATGTGAATATGGAAGAAACTGCGCATCTGTGATAAGAGTTAGGCTTGAAGTTGCACATTTATGGTAAAAGTGATAGCCCGCGTTATATGCTAAGAGTACGCTCTCTTGGTACTCGTGATTTATGCGGTATTAAAGGTATTTAATATAGTAAATCCTGGTGTAGTGTAGTCGTCTGGAATGGTGGCGACCTCGGACAGGAAGAGTTGATTCATGATGTCCCCCAGAAGTCGCAGTTATGTCGCATAAATCAGGGATAAACGACAGACCAGAGACTTGACTTGGGCCGCCCGTCTTACGATTAATACATGCAATGGTGAGTCGCCTTGCAATTAGAGACGCCATTTAACACCCTGATACATGTCCTCGGGCCCCCGCCGCCAGAACTAAATGTTATTTATTGTATTTGCTTCTGCTACCACTGTATTATACTACTACCGCTGTTGCTGCTGTATGGCGTCGACACAACGAGAATTGTTTAAGTTTCATTAAATTACGTACATGTAGCTGGTATGAGTGTGTATTCGCATATATTCTGTGAACTGGTTTACTGCTGAAGTTACGTTGTAAATTATAGGTTATATATATTCTAGGCTTAAGATTTATTCGTTTGACCACTACTTTACAGAATTCATGTTTATTCGCAAAAGTAATTTTGCGTTTACAAATTTAAAGAGCTTTTAGTTTCATCGACAGTTATGAAAATCTGACTACGTTCACAAACGTCGTTTCGTACATCGAAAGAACATTTTATCTAGGTGAAATATGTCCGTAGGTATCATGCTAAAATGTTTGAATATAGTAATTTCAACATATTGCTACATTTTTGCTTTTAGCATGGTAAAAATGGATGATGATAATGACTGAAATTGATATTAAAATATTTATATTAAAATATATCAAATATTCCATCCCAGCTTAAAGTCAAGCATGGGGTTCCGCAGGGGGTATCGGTGAGCCTCTTTTACATCACTTATACAACATTCTTACGTAAGGCTGCGTCGCTGCAGTTATGACCATTATGTTAACGACACACACATTTATTATTCCTTCAAGCCAAATGAATTTAGGAGTTCTGAACAAGTTATTACTGATGATATCGCGGGTGTTGTTGTGGCAGCAGAAGGTCATGGCTTATTAGTAAATGGTTGCAAGCCGTCGGTGGTGTTCTTCGGGGGCGGTTCTGTTCGGGACTGGATTCTTGCTAGTATGGATATTGTATTGTATGTGACATGAACATTCGGACAGAAATACTTTATTTATTTATATATTTATATATATTTATTTATTTAACATCAAATAATATACAACATGAAATTCAATACCAATTGATGTTGGTGACAGGTCGCGCATGCCCAGTTGTTCCAGTATGCTACTAACTATACAACACGGCGCATGCTCCGTTGTTCCATCATATTCTAATTATATAACACAGTATCAACGACATTAAAATTCCGTATTATCCCGAATGCAAGATTTTTGGCGTAATGTTCAACAGCAGACTTCGAATATTTGGATACCTATACCTTTTGTTTTTGCATATATGCATATGTATATGTATATATATAGTATATTATTTAGTGGTTTAGGAAGAATAGCAGACTTTGTCTGAATCTTACACGTATTGGTAAGATGTTATGATTGGAAATTGTGAGGTGCAAGGAAAGAAAGAGAGGAAAGAAAAATATTGTAAAAAGATGTATGGTAAGATTTATAGTAAATTTGTTGTAAAAGTTTATATTTAGTTTAGTTCACATTTGTTCTGATGAATGAAGGTCATTATTATTATTATTATTATTATTATTATTATTATTATTATTATTATTATATAAAGGTATGACTGGGAATTTGTTGGAATTACAGTCAATGGTGAAATAACATTGCGTTTCTACAATACATTTTCGCTATAGGCCGGCTCAAAAATTAGGAAAAATCTTCTATAACAAAAAGTTCTTCGAGAAAGTTTTGAGAGCGAGGTAATACCTACAGGGTGGAATGTGTTCAGGGCTGCTAAGAAGTGCTATCTTGTAAAAATTAACAAAAAATAAACTTTCTCTTACCGTATTTGTCTCAAATAGAACTCGCCTCGGATAACAACTACTAAAAAAATGTAAAAGCTTTTGATGCTTAGATTGGTGAGTGCATGAAAGTCGAACTTTGTAACCATTACAAATTTTTAAGAGAAAATTGGAAAGCTATTACCAATCACAACTTGCTAGCCATCGAGATCGCTATCTATTACATAATATCAAAGTACGACTTCCATTAGCTCTTATATTACCGTTGGCAAATTCCAAATACGCATTTCGAAAATTATGTTACCATCCTAAGTTAAAAAAGTGCAAAGGCAAGCGTAACTCGCAACTTTGTTTGAATTAAAATTTTTGACAAAATCACAAATAAAAGCAACATTTAATCAACTAAGTAGGTCATACAATCTAGAAATTACAAATTATCCTCAACGATCATAATTCTGTTTCTGCATATGTATTGTTACTAGACCTTCTGTGTGTTTTTAAACTACTAAGAAAGGTTTGATATAGTATTTAAATTTGTTTTGATATAAAAGTTTGTGAGGATTGTCTTACAACTAAACATTTACTTGTGGGTATATCATTGAGCATTAACCTTCTATACTGCTTGTACAACTTTACAACTGCCCTTCTGTTACCTCATGTTACCTGCATGATATCTTTTTGGACATTTAACAATGCAATTACCAAATCAAATTTTTGAGACACTGAAGGTTCGACGACATTGAACCGGCTCAGGACCAGACGACGTTCGAGCTCCTATTCTGACTCGATCCGACAATTGGAAAGACACACTTGTCCGGGAAACATGCGTTTTCCTCCTTTTTTGATTGCCGATAAATTTCGAGTGTCTTATGAGTACTGTGTCATCAAAGTACAAAATGTCAGAATAAAATATTCAGATTAGGGAATTTACGGATAAAAGGACATACCTTCAATTATTAGAAGGAAATGGATTCTATAAAATGTACACAATAGCGTTAAATTACTACAAAGGGAATGGAATAATATAGTAATATTAATGTCGGAGATGATATAGAAACTAAGAAATTTGTTCCGAGAATTATTAACACTCGCAATGCATATATCCGTCCAGGCTCAATTCTAGTGTTCGGACCCAGATCGAATGCAAAACGTCTTATTGAATTATAATCGGGTATCGGCTATTAGCCGGGTCTGACCCAACCCGAGGCAATGTGGCCCGATCTTAACTCTTTTATATACTTTCCTAAAAGTACAATCTGGTTATACAATAAAATCTGATGTTAGGTTTTTGTTCCAGGATTTATAAAAAAAAAAGAATTTGAAATTGTATTTTTGAATAAGGAATTTGCTTTCAAAGCTTTTCATTTCTAAAAATTAAATATCCAAGAAGAAATTCCCCCAAATTAAATGTATCTTTTAAGGAAGTTCCATGTCTAATACCATTTTATCGATAGTTTGACATTGATAGACGATTATATGTACGTATAGTTTGCACATTAATCAGGAATTTTATGAACTCGTTGGAAATACTATTAGAGTTATGCTCCATACAGAAGGGAATCTACTCTAGGAATATAAAAACTCTTCATTTCATTATAGATTATTATGCATTTTAAGGAAAATAACAAATACCATAACAGAATGCATATGGAATGGCTGTTGTAATGGCAAGACTTAATTCACTCAAGTTCAATTCTGAACATAGAAAGTAAATATAGAAATAGTTTTCAAATTGAAGTATTTGAAATATAATTCTAACCGACTCGTTAAAAGAAATTGGTTGTAATAGTATGGAATATGAATATACAGGAACTATGCAAGACTTATTCTTAGATACTTACAGAGGGGTTTACAACGTATGTTTCAATAAATCTTCAAAACTACAGTACGTTGAATTCCTCAAGTGCTTAGGAAGTACATTATATACCAATGTTAGTATTGATACAGAAGTTAGTAGGTACCTGTAAAGAGCTACACCCATAGTTTCTTTGGACGCTTTGGGATAGGATTTCACAACTGCGAACCTCTCTACTAAAAAAGGTGTCCGTCTACTCAGCTATGCTAAAACCAACCCTTTTGTATATGTAGACATAATAATAATAACAATAATATAATTTATTTTGTCCAACGTTTTACATTTACAGGACAAAGGTAAGGTACGTACATATATTTACAAAAATACAAAGGCATTCTTAACAAACACTGAAAAAAATATCATCATAATAGACGTTTGAAAAACGACACACACTGAGGAGTGGTGATCCGTGGAATAGATTGGTTCTGGAAAAAGGAATTAGAAATGTGGAAGAGGAGCGAGAAATGAAGGGACGAAAGAAGAAAGGAGCAGTCAATAAATCCGTTAGTAAGCTACCACACAACACGAGCACCATGCACATCACGCCGGTGTTTTAGTGACTAGAGGCCATGAGTATCCAATAACAAAGTGTAGTCAACGCCACATTGAGGATAAGTTCCTGTAATCCTGAAGGAGAGGTACTTCAAAAATCGCCGCTGAACCTTTTCAATTGAAAGCTGTAGGTATGGATATTGTGGGGAGCAAACCTGTGAGGCATACTCCAACCTACTGACGACAACACTGAAATATAAAGTCTTCAAAAGTAAAGGGTTACTGAAGAACTTGCAAGCAACGCATAACGAAACCCAAGGTGCGTGAGGCTGCAGAGCAAACGAAGTCAATGTGGTTTAGATATGACAACTGGACCCCGTATGCCACACATAGAAAAACTAGAACGGACTCTGCAGATAAGTTTTAGACAAATAATGCGTATTCGATGGTATCAACGCTTTTCTAATTCTCTGATACTAAGGCAATCAGTGTCTAACATTGGAAATCTTGGTTTCCAGAGTTAAACTAAGAAGGACAGGTCATGCACACTAAGTAACACAAAAGCGCTTATAAAATCTATAAACCTGCTTCTTTCAGGAAAAGCAGATATATTCCGTAACCGCAGAGTCTTCCTGTACTACGCGTCGTAATTTGGGAATTAGTGTCTATCGTTAAACTCTGATTAAGCAGATCGCTTGTGAAATGAGTACTCCATCCAGTAAGGGGTTAGCAGCAGTGTTTTTGTGTACCCACCCGAAATGCTCGCGTATGTCTTTCAAAGTAGTGGTGAAGTATTGACCTATACGTCATTTGTTAAGAAACGGTTTCCAAGATAAAATATAAAATAATGTTAGTGATCTACCAAGCCGTGGCACGAAGCGCGCAACACGTATTTCCTCGAGTACCTATCCAGTATGGTTCACTAAAGAACATATAAATGGCATAAGATTGAATAATAAGTACCGCTGAAAATTCAAGCAATCAAAACTTGTTGGTGTCCTAGAATTATATAAATCGCAGCCAAGAAAAATAAAAATAATTCCAAATTACTTAATCCGAGTTCAAAATTCTATAAAAAATAGTCCTAAGTCATATTAGGATTTCATACACAGTAAAAAAACCAACTATGGATTACCTAATTCCTTAAGAAATGTGAACGGCGAGCTCTTCACCCAAGCAGATTCTATTTTCAATGAACTTGCCATTTTTTTCGGTCAGCTTGCCTGTTACCATTCTCGGTGCCAGGACCTACCACACAGATTTGTCTGAATAGTACTCTCATTAATGTAACCTTCGTTCATGAATTAGAAGTTTTCCTTGTATTAAAGAAACTCAAAAATAGCAATACTGTGGGTGACGACGGTATTCCCAGCTTCCTGTCGAAGGATTGCGCTTGTGTTTTTGCTACTCCCTTATGCCACTTAATTAATCTTGCATTTCGATCACGTGTTTTTCCTGAACGGTGGAAAAATGGAAGAGTGATACCAGTATATAAGAAGGGCGATGCGGGTTGTTGATTACAATCATCAATAACTTTGCCAAAATATTTTAATCTTGCCGGCTTTCTAACATTTGTCCGCAAATTAAAACTCTATCAGTATGGTTTTGTTAATAAACGATCAACTGTGATAAATCTGGCAATATTTACTCAATTTCTCAGTGAAAATATGGATAACAACATGCAAGTGGACGCTGTATTCACGGACCTTACTAAGGCTTTTGATCGAATAGACCACTCTTTGCTGCTTCACAAATTACTAAACATTGGTTTCTCTCCGTCACTTGTTCTTTTGATGTCATCCTATCTATTCAATAAAAGTAACTATGTCTACTACAAAGACCATTAATCTCGGCATTTCTATTCAACATCAGGAGTTCTGCAAGGATCTAACACAGTCTACTATATGCAGACGATCTGAAAATATTTCACCCAGTAAATAACGTTGGGGATTCATCTTCAGAGGTAGTTGGATGTTCTATAGACATGGTGCGCTGATAATAAGTCATACTTGAACATATCTAAATGTAAATATGTCAGGTTAACACGGAAAAGCTCACCTATCGACTTTAATTACTCTCTAGGCAATTCCTTGCTCGAGAAGTGCCACCTTGTTAAGAACTTAGGTGTCACTTTCAATTCTAAATTGTCATTCTGTGATCACATCAATAATATATCTAATGCTCCATTAAAAACCTTAGGGTTTATTATTGGAACTACTAGATCTTTCTCCTCGATTGACAGTATACTGCCTATCTACTTTTCCTTCGTACGATCCAAGCTTGAATACGCGTCACTGATATGGTCTCCGCTTTACAGAACACATATTTATACACTAGAATTGGTACAAAAGAACTTTCTAAAATATCTTTACTTTCGCCAAACGGGAGACTACCCCCAACGAGGCTACAGTCACGCTAGTCTGTTGAGTGCTTTTGGTATCGAGCCGTTGGAGCTCGGTAGACATTATAGCGACATGAGGTTCCTATATTATTTCTTACACAATCGAATTGATATGCTGGATATCTTGTCAAGATTAAGTTTTCTGGTTTCTGGACGGGCGACTAGATCTACTAACACTTTCTATTTGCAACAGTCAAAAACAAATCTTATGGTTGGGTCGACTGTCTACAGACTATGTAAATACTACAATGATATTTCGAATCAAGCTATTGACATTAACTGCACAGCACTTCCGATACTGCTAAGTCAGTATACTCATCTTTTTCAGTACATATAACTGTACTCTATGTTTTTTTGGTTTTTTCTCTCTATTTCGCTATTATCACAAATTCCTGAATGTAATTTAGATGAATTTATTATGATTTACTATTAATATTAAATTTAGAACTATAAGTTATTTTTTTTGTTAGTTAAGGTTGACTATGCTGCAAGTTTCTTACCATTGTCTTTGTCCTGTAATTGGATTATCTATGTGTTGGACAATAAATATTATTATTAAACAGAAAGCACCAGTCGAGGAGCTAAAGTTGTGAAGTTGCTTAAACAAAATTCCGGCTTAACACTCACGAAAGCTCAACGACGCGACGATTAGTTAATTGTAACATCAATATTAGTATAATGATGTCGATTGTGCGAAAACAATAATCACTGGAAAATTGCAAAATGCAAACGTAAGCGTTGGTATAAGGGAATCTCAACAGGAGATGAGGCAATATTATTTATACAGATGAATCACCGGGCTAGAGATTGATTTGGTGAAAGAAATCAGACAGTTTGCGGTATACAAATGTTATGAAGAACCTTTCGGTTTTGGACAACTACATGTCTCTACCAGTAAGTAAAGTACCTTCCATCTCCTGGAAAACGATGGCTTGGTAATGATAATTCGTATTAGATAATTTTGATCCTAAACATTGTGTGTCTTGAAAGGAGGAAAGACATCCAGCTATTGGTATGCCTTCGCAATCCTCCCACGCCAATCGGATTGAGAGTGTGTGATCACTGTTAAAGAATAAACTACGTTGAATGCACATATTGTTTTCATTACCCGTAATTTATGCGGAAAAATTAGTGGTGAGTATGCCTCAACGATGTAAAGTCGTACTAAAACACAATGGCAACTTATACCTTATTCATTCTAAACGCATTAAATTTATATTTTGTCTTTCTTTTTCATAAATAGAATGAGCTTTTGTAGGTATTGTCCACTATCTGTAATTCGCCATACTATGTGTTAGTGTATATCGCATGGAGGACCCCACGGCGTAAAAGGTACTCTACTGAAAGCAAGAAGCCAGCGACTTCGATGTAAAGACAATCTTCGCGCAACCTTCAAAAGTGTGAACGTCACCGACAGATGGAAGGAGGCTGTTAAGAGTAGACCGGAATATAGAAGGCTTATATTTAGCTAGAACAGCCGCAGAGTAATCAGAAGTGGCACGCCCGCTTCAGGCAATTGTCCAGAATGTTCACAACGTAGACGTATAGTCACAATCAACCCACAACCCCCAACTATAAAAGTTCATGTAGTTTTATATAATACAGATTCCCATGAATTGAGTTATTTCCTTTGTTGACTGCACATATTTAATAGTGTTTTACTATTAATCTGCCTTTATTTGATACATACGCCAATTGCTTAATTCCTATTTTTTTTAATAACTCAAAACACCTCAACACCAAAACAGCTGAGACGACGCACAGACTATTTGCCGCATGCGGAGATTATGCTATAAGTGATCGAACTGTGCAGAAGCGATTCAAAAAATTTGTTTCGGGAGATTTCAACTTGACCGATGAGGCACACTGTGTGAGACCTAAGATCATTAGCAACAAGGATCTTGCAGCCGCATTGGAGACTAGCTTCCAACACAATGTGTTTGCAGAAACGTTCAATGTTCATACTTCGCACCTTCACCAGCTAGGAAAGATGTGGAAGTTAACCAAATAGGTACCATATGAATAGTAATAAATTACACCGTCTGACAATTTGTGCTGCAAATCTTGCATAGATTGAAAATAAACCCATTCGTGATTGGTTAACTTGCGACGAGGAGTAGACAGTGTACTGCAATTATAAACGTCCGTATCATTGGTTATCATCAACTGATCCATTACTATACACACCAAAAAACGATTTTATTGTATGGTTGGTGTCAGCAGCTGGAATTGTCCATTATGAGTTTTTGTAAATGGGTCAAACCATGGTGGTGCGATTTATTGCGAACGGCTCAGTAAAATTTTCTAAACTTGACAGGAAAATGTTACCACACCTTCTTTATTCTCCAAATATTTCGGCAAGTGATTACCATCCCTTCTTGTGTCTTAACAACCGAAAGAGGCTTAGGAAATTCAGACACAAGATGAATTAATTCACTTTGTCAACTTTTAGGTTGAAACCACGGTGGTATCTATAATATCGCCATACAGAATCTGGTGTCCCATTGACAAAAAATATCATGATAATTACTTTAGTGTATTTCTGGTTTGTAATAACTTTTATATTCTACCATTAAAAATCGTGCAAAAATTTTTGGTTACGTGATCCATACACTTTTTATAATAACTATGTAATACTTCAGCACAAGTCATTGACAATAATAATAATAACTATTATCCAACGAAGCTCTGACTGGTTATCAACAAAACTAGACTAGGATATGCCAGTTTTTGATGTCTTCAAACCTGTCTGCTCTTTTTACGAATAACTTGGTAATATGATATAGTATGAAATTGTCCTCATGTTATAAGCACAGTCTATGTGCGCACAAACATGCTACAAGCAAAGGTAAAATGGATAAACATCTTATCACTGACAGTACGATCTAATGCCGATGTAACGTTGTTGCCGAGACTATTGTTTGTTTAATTATAAATTGAAAGTAACTGTTTTTATAAACAATCAAAATCTAATACTATGTTTTCTGATAACGTGCTACAAGCGTAAAGTAAAACCGAAGATTAAAATTGAAAAGTACATTTTGGAGAAACCAAAAAGTGTAGTAAATTTTGTGGTGAGAATATTATGTAACTCAAAGTGAACATAATTTGTCCACCGGATTTTTTTATCAACTTAAGATAAGGTATTAATGAATCATAATTGAAAATAATAAAGGTATATAATATAACCAAAACTATTTCTACATGTGCTATGTAGCGTATAGTGTGCTCTGATTCTCAGTAATTGTATAGCAATTGGTCACACACTATGCAAACCAGCGATTCAAAGGAAGCTTATATCAATAGTTGGTTTCTTCGCACTTGTTTGTTTTTGACTTTGTATCACAGAGCTTACCTGTTACAGAATTGTTTTTAGTAGTAGTAGTTTGTATAGTCTCGTTAGATTCAATTGCATAATATTCAACAATATTCCAGATCCATTGTTGTATCGCGTCATATATCATATACATTGCAACATAGATCTAATTGTAAGTTTACGTCCTTAGTGACCGCTTTTAACTTTCCTCGTATATTCAATAAATCAATGATTAATAATGAACTCGGAAGACGTTTCCACAGATGAAATATTACCGATCAGCTTTACACTCTCGGAGTGTAAAGTTTTGTGGTCATCACTTTTCTAAGTTACGCCCTTCGCTAGCCGTCCTCCGTATCTTATCCGAATATGACGGGTTCCAAAATTATTTCAAGCCGTTATCATACATCAATATTTAAAATGCCCCAGTATTTTAGATACACCTTTCCAAAGCATTTGACTTTAATCGGAAAGTTCATTCTGTTAGCTCTAGATAATTATTATAATTAACGAGATAACAGAAAGATGGAGAAGATTTATTTTTATTTTCGAGAAATGTGATAAGAATAATAACTCCATCATTTTCATTTCGTGTATTATTAAGGTGAAAACATCATTGTGTCTTATCTTGTTCTCAACTGTGGTGAACTGAACCTAATTTAACTATTGATTGAATCTGTTAAGAGTATGGTAATAAATAAATTTTTCATCACTTCCTTTTCGAAAGTAAGAAGTTCATTGCAAACATGCATACGCTGCAGTTCGTGCTCCTCAATGAAATTTTTGTTACATCGTTATTAAGACTTATGAGCGATGGCCAATAGGGGATGGAGAAGATGGAGTTCTTGTAATAATTATCGTGTATTGGTGGCTGAAATAGCTTCAGCAGTTTGAAATAAGCCCGCTGCATCCATGGTAAAAGGTATCCGGAGTAAAGGTACTACTGAAGAGCGGTTTGTACATTCTAACTTTTTGTGAAGTAAGATTCAATATAACAATTTATGCAATATACGCTCAGCATCAGTAGCACTGTAGGAAATGATTCAAACGTAATATAGAACAGATTGCATCATATACCAGACTTTTCACAATTTATGTCATACACGGATTTTCCCACCCTTCCTTTAACATTAAAACATAGCTCTCCAAATTTGTTTATTATTTCAACGCTCTCAATTAGCGACAAAATTTCAATTGCAATATAGAAGTGGAAATAAAACTGTAGTTGCCTTTAATAAACGCCAACTGTTGAGGTATTTCTTTACTAGAATACACCTTTTGGACGTCTAGCACAGATTGTGTATCGCTATCAAGATCCATAATAATTGTCTTTATTTCTTTATAATGATTTGCATGAAAAATAGCAGCTTCCAACCACGTTCCCCATTGTGTGATTACTGGTTGAAGAGGAAGCGAAATACCGGGTAGATGTTGTTTGTAAAACTGAACTCTTAATGGAGCCTTTAAAAGCACTTTCTTAACACTACTAATTAAAGTATTTACCAAAGGAAAATGGTTTCTTACTTCTTCTGCAACACGATATAGTCCGTGCGCCAAGCAAGTTGTGTGAATTAAATTTGAGTAAAAGATTTTCAAGTTGCAAGCTGCCTTCACCATGTATGGTGCGGCATCCGTTAAAAACAATAGAATTTTTTTGTTGGAATCGATTCCGGAAAGAAAAAGGTTGCCAGTTCTTCCTGTATAAACCTTGTTATTGTCAATTTATTTGCCTTCTCCAACTGTTTGGATGAAATTAAATAAGATTTTGCTGGAACCGATACGTTAAGGATACCTATCATTAAAAGAACTATGTATCGACCCACATTATCAGCAGTTTCATCTGCGCATATGTAAAGGTAATTGTTTCACACAGCCTTCTTAATGCTACTCAATGTTTCTGCATAGATACGGTGAATATAATTTTTCTTAAGGTGCTCACGCCGGGAATATTATATTTGCTGGTGTACTTTTGCAAAAATAACTTTATATTTAAATTGTTTATTTTATGTAGTGGAATATTTGCCGACACAAACATTAGGCACAAATCTTCATTAAATAGTTCCTGTTCCGATTTTTTGGAGGTTGATGGCAAACATTACGGTAATGTTTGCTGACTCTTGTTCGCCAATTTCATCTTTGATAGTTTTGCTGCATGAGATGGAGTTTTAATATGCTGGTCGGCTTGAAACTTTCTCTCACTTGTAACCTGCATAAAAATATCACATCATCAGTTGTTTTCTTATAAAATAAGTGTTAGTAAAAGATAAAGGAGCAATAAAAAACTAATGTGTAAAGAGTTTGCCAAGCAATCGGAATAAACGACATTTAATAAAATAACCAACACAATGCTTCGACAAATAATTTTATTTTAAAATGATTTTTATTTAAAAATAAAAAAATAGGCATGAAATATACATCTCATTTTACTCATTTTAAAATAAAATTTTAAAATAAAATTATTTGTCGAAGCGTTGTATTGGTGATTTTGTTAAACATCGTTTAAAAACTATAGACTAATAAGAGAAAATAAACTTTTATTTTAGTTACAATCTTGCTGCATGCTACGCAAAATACTTTCTCTCCATCCATAAGCAATTCTGAATAAGGTGAAATCCATCCAGACACAGTCGCTATTTTTGGCATTTTTGTTATTATAATTAATAACAACCCACAAGTTTACACTTCGAAAAACCAACGTAAAATGACGTTTAAAATAAATAAGATTGCTTTCGAATATGGGAATAAATTTCTCCGAATAACAAAGAAACACCTGTGCTTCTGATTTTCGGGTAAAATATATTTTTGTATTTATTTAGAAGTTTCAGGGAATTAGCTTTTCCTTGAATTCTGTCCGGTCTAGATGTATGGGAACAGCATTAATAAATTTTTGGAAGCGCTTATCGGAAAAGTATCGAGAAGGGGCTTCATAAAATGTTATTTTTAATTTAAAGAGGGCTGTTTAACTCTTTGTTTGTTACAACCATGATTTTTAGTAATGCCTATTCTATAATAGATTACATCCAATAAATAAATAAAACTCGGATACTTCAAATATGCTGAATTACTACAAAATATGCAAATAATATACAAAATGCATATATTATGCAAATATGCAAATTTATGCAAATTGCATATTATCCGGCTTTTAGTTATGACAAACTGCATAATTAATTTAATTCACTAGTTATATGGCAGTTTATCAGTACAAGAAATTGCTTTGCAAAAAATAATTAAAAACTTTGGTTCTACGTATCCACTATTATTGCTATTATTTACTTGACAGAATTATGTTATGAATATTGCCAAGAGTAAAGAAATAATAGTGGATACGTTTTTTCAATATTATAATGATCAGAGGAAGTATAGCCAAAAAGTGAATAAGGAGAAGAAGTCGAAAGAGATATAATTGATTGCGGCTATATCTGTTCTAAATTTCGAAAAGATTTAATTTTTACGATCTGGGGTGCGGTGGACTCTGTGAGAAGCCATAAAATCTTACGTTCCTTTATGTTCGCTTCCCGTAGAAAAGGCTGTGTTAATTTTTTTCTTAGCGGCTCGTTAAAAATTTCATCTTCATCTACTGCCCCCGAGAAAAATGCGCCCGTTAATAAAATTTAATGGCACTTACTCCCATCCTAAACTACGAAAAATGTAAATTAGAGAAAAATACGTCATAAATAATCAGCTGCCTTCCGGTTTCCTGTATACTAGGGGGAAGTGTAATTTATTTCCGTGGATGTGTTAAGCAGTAAACATAGTACGTTTTCTTCTAAAGTACATACATATACGTATACGTAAATAGGACAATTGTATAGCCCGTTGCTACTCGTGTAGGAGGTCGTGTAAAGAAACGCGGCGAAATCTTTGTTGAATTTCCCTTGATGTAAATAAAAGCTGTCATACTTTTATAAGAAAGCAAGACTAAGCGATACAATCGTTATTTTCTTGCACGCTATCCGATTCTGCAGCTTAAAAATGTATTCTTTCCGTCCATGCAAATTAATCTAGAAGTTATTTCTTACTGCTCTTATTTCTCATATTCAAGTTGTAACTGTGTTATCTACATATTACAGATGAAGGTTACAATATAAATGTCCACAAGCAAGCGTATAATATCTGAAATAAATAGATCATCAGATATTTGGAGGAAACGTTTTTTAAAACGCTCTACAGCTATAGTGTACATATACATATTTACAATTTTTAATACTCTAATCAGAATATATTTTACGTATGTACTAATAGCTCTAAGAAATAATATCCTCCTTATATATTTTAACAATTAAAGTAAACTTTTGTAAGTCGATACAATTTCATGAGCGATTAATTTCGTGACAAACAGCATGTATGTTCGTATCGAAAAGATAGAGTACATCAAATGTCAAAATGTATAGAAGGATTTTACTTCTGAGAACGAGTATACAGAGATTGGTAATGGTTAGGGGGTGCACGTGACCCGCAAGTGTTGGTGACTTACATTTTATTCAGGCACCATTGACCAAACGTCAATTTAGTGTTGAAACAAGCACCAACACTATTGATAGAATTAATTGTAGGCACAAGAATATATTGACTTCCAGAAAAATCGCCTAAAATTAGTTGAACGGTTTTGTTGAAATTTTTACAAACAATGTAATATATCACTCCGAACAAATGATTAAAAGAACATAATTCAAAAAGATTTTTCAATGGTTAGTTGCTCCACCACCATTTGCTGTACACTCATTTAGTCAACGTGGCAGGCTGTCAATCAATTAATCAGTGTCTGCCTGTGGTACATCATTTCAAACTTCCTGAATCCGCAGCCGAAGATGATGCAAGTCGTTTGAAATCAGGCGAGCGAGCAGATCATGGGAGAACGGCAGTGTTAACTTCTTCCAAAAAGTGTCTTGTAGCCCTCGCCGTATAGGGGCGCGCATTATCTTAACCTCCGAAGACATGGAAATGCAGCAGACTCCAGCACATTAGCAATATAACCGGCCGCTCCTCAATGAAGACTAAGGGTGATCTGGCACCTTAACATATTGCACCCGATATCATAACTCCCTGTGTGAGGGCTGTATTGCGTTCCGCAAGAAAGTCTGGATTCTTGTGTTCTACACGCAATCCTGTGACCCTCCTACGATCATCTTAGCCTCACAAACAAAGTTGAGACTCGTCACTGAACACAATTCGATGCCATTCTTGTGCTCAGTTCCCTCTTTCGTTGAAAGAAAGACACAAGAATGGACGATAGGAATACAATCTATACGATTTTACTCGGCGATAAACAGACAACATTGATTTTCTGTATTCTACATCTTCCATCCAGTATATTGCAATTGACCGAGTTCAGAAGGCACTAGACAAGAAAAATCGCAAAATTGATAGTTATCACATTATCAATTGTTTTACTTCGTAAAAGTTAATGTTACTAAGTGCACACACGCAAACAAAAAAACTAACAACCGCTACGTAGCTTTTATTGAAATTTTGATCATTCATTTGTTTTATCAGAATATGCATTTTCTGAAAATTTTATTAAAATTAATGACCAACTTCCAAGTGTTGCGATTTTTGTAAGTCAGTATATTATCGATAGAATAGACAAACTGCATAATCTGCTGTTCGCGGTGATACATATGTATATCATTACTAAGGTTCGACAAACGAGTGCATGATAAGTGATGTCCATGCCGTTGGTGTGTATTATTTTAAAGCAGTCATTTATCGAAATAATAATCAGCATACAGCAAGTGTTTTGTGATTACTTAACCATTAATATAGTTGGTGATCATTAAGCACATCAATTGACCTAAATTTTAACCGCCTCAAGCACAAAATACAGCAAACTTGTTTGTTAGTTATATATTAATTTGCAGCTTTCACGTAATATTTACTTTGTCCACTTTGAAGTTATAAACTACATTATTGGTGTATCGTTTGCTAAGTTTCACTAACATGAAGTAATCCTCTTTCCCATATTAGAATGAATTGTGTATTAAGTGATGGTTTTAATAGTAATAATAACAGTAGTATCATACACGAAAGTAGTTTGTAAATATTATACTTTTCAGAATCTATGCATCAAATTAAAACAGAAGAAAGCTCAAGCAGAATAAAACATAATTTGTAAGAGCAAATATTTGCCTACTATCACGGGAAACCGAAATTAATTACGTTTCGCAAAGAACATTTGGGTGAACCTTGGACAATATGCGGTCTAGGATGTTTATTATTTAGATGAAGAAATGTAGATACTAGTAAAATTCGAGGCATATCTGGAGCAAGGATAAGTAGATCGTATTCGCTTTATCATGCGGGCGATAAATCATTAGTGCCAACATAGTCAGGACGAACTTCGAATATACATTTGAAACATAAAGGCGAATGTTGACAATTTAGTGGTACACATGCAACACTAGTAAAATCCGAGCCGTATATTAAGCAAGGCCAAGAATATATTTGGATAGGACGTGTTTGTTTACTTTCACGACCAGCTCGTGGACGTGTATCTAACGCCGAGTTCAACGATCGTCGAGTTATGTAATTCCGTTTCGACAAATCTGTTAAAATACATACTTCAATGCTTCCAAAACAATACTTCTCTTTGCTCCATTCTGCTTCAGTCATTTTGTTTTCTATTACACTCATTGACTTACTTTACCTCATATAATCTTATAATTAAATATGATGCATTAGTTGTTATAAACCTGGTATGTCCTACCGAAAATGGTTAATTGAAGCCCTTAGTACTATTTTGAAATAATATCCCTAAAGGTATATTTTGGGATTCAAAGAGAAAATAATCATTTCCACCCAAATCAAAAGAATTGGAAACGAAAATTCACAAGCTTACTTAAAGAACTGGTGGAACTTATATGATGAAACATCTAATCGAAACTGCCGTTGTTCGGATTTGCTGACGATTATTGGTTGACGATGAACGGTATGCACATATTAAAGCATGCCAGTTAATCTAAACGGAAAGAAAACAATGACTTAAATGTAGAGAAGAAAGACCGAAAAAGCTATGGATAGAGGGTGCGAAGCAAGAAACTCCAAAAAGACAAATATCCTGGTAGGGACCAACTGAAATTAACCTAACTCTACAAAGGTTTGCACTTGGTGGTGTAGCGGCATAGAATTAAGAAGAAGAAAGCTACTAAAACTATTAGAATGGTACTTTTGTAGTATACTGTAATAAAATAGTTTTCATTTTTTGTTAGCTTATAGTGTTTAATAATCAAAGCAACCTACTATATAAGTATATACATGTACATAAATATATAAAATTACTTCAACGGATATTAAGTGTAATTTGCAGTCGATTATTTACTTGGCATGGTTTTGTTTTGATGTAAAACTCCGTAACGTTTAATCTAATAATTAATTACATCTCTGGAACAATACCGACTAGGTGATGTCCTTAGGACAATGGTGCTCCTGTCTTTCAGTAAGACATACACAAAGGAATCCCTGCGTCCTTTGTGACGTTAGGACAACATGCTAGAAACAGGCAGGACTCGACTAGACTCTCCTAGACGTTCACGGATCGCCCGTGGTCGTGTCCGTTTGACGTTCGGACATCCCGATTGTTAGTGGTTTCCTCTAAATAGATTAGAGATGTGCAAATATGTATATAATTTAATGGAAAGGTAATTTGATCTATAGCAATGTCTTTTGATACATGTTTCTGTATGTGGGGTGTCGTGATTAATTTAAGGTATTGAAAGGGAAATACGTACATTTTCACATAAAATAGGACAATAATTTATTCTAATATGTGCCTAAATTAAATATATGCGTTTTCATTATACTTATACGTAATTTAAGGTTCCATCAACTAACAGTAGCCCCGAAATTCTGAAGGAAAAATTTAGATATGATTATTTAATTTACTTGTGTACATGTGTATGAAGTTTGCTTTGGTTTGCACGCACAGATCTCTAGATCTATCGTCCGGTGCAGTTGACATCGAGCAAATTTCCTTGTAGTCAACTCGTCAAAAGCTGCGTATCTGTGCCTGCCAGCTATTCAGTTGTTCTTGGTCTTCTCCTCTCGTCCTCGTGTCCGCTTCTCTAACTAAGAGCTAATTAGGATAAGAAAGGCCGGGATATCGCACTTCTTATGGCCTTGTCACTCAAAGGAAAATAAGAGACCTACAAAGGGATTGTCTGAATGATGATGAAAGGGAATTAATTAGTGCCATGGCCTCTCTTTATCGGACATCTGCAAAATAAGTCGGTGACTCAAAAGGAGAAGGCATTGCGATATTGATTACTTACGCAATTCTTATATTGCCCTGCGCTCTTTTTAATTTGCCACATTATAATAGTTATGAGCGACAATGGAATTTGATTATCGACAGAAAAATATATCTGCCTACGTATACACGTAGTTATAAAGGACTATATTTATAGAGCTGTAAATTTAATATGTATATATCAGAACATAATTGTTATATAAAATATTTCACGCGGTTATAATGTCTTTTTTTTGTATTTTGCGCCTTTCATTCCAGAGACATAATGAAACTAGAGACATTCCAAGTTTATATTACGGTTTACTTTGGAATTAGCAAGATGCAGAGTTTGGTGTATAAACTGAGAATAAATATAAGAAACAATAATTACAAAAATCTGATATACAAAGAAACTAATAATATGCACATAGATATACTATCTGAAAACAATGTGTAATAAATAACCTTGATAAAAATCAACCTTCACTTGGGATTTTTATTGAACTTTCGAAGACTTTTGATCTCGTCAGTATCCTCCTTCACAAACTAAATCAGTACGGTGTGCGGGGAGTGATCAACTAGAGGTTTCATTCCTATCTCTCCGACAAAAAACAATGTACAAAAATTGGTAACTTCTATTCATCCTCTACCAGTGTAAATATAGGGGTACCTCAAGGTTATATCTTGGGTCCAACCCTTTTTCTGATATATATATATATATATAAATATATATATATATAAATTATTTACCTAATGCAATTGATGATTTAAGGGTGATTTTGTATGCCGACGACACCAATATATTTGTAGATTCTTCCACTGTTGAAGATGTTGTAAAAACTAGAAATATTCTCTCTACTACTAACGCCTGGATCACCACCAATCAGTTAGCAGTCAATGCTGATAAGACGAAATTTGTATATTTTCATAATAGAATATAGCCCACAAATACATTTTCGGTGGGTAACAACATTTTCAATTTGGAATCGTCTATTAAAGTCTTACAATTATTTACGAAAATTTAACATATTGATTATCTGTGTAGATCATTATCGAAGGTCTATTAAACTCTAAAGTAACTAACAAGGGAAGATCCCGAACCCGGAAATTCAAAAAAATTTGAAACTTTGGGAATATATACAACATATATAGGTGTGCTATACGCAATTTTTTTGTGCCGACATTCACTTTGAAGGGGTGAAACACCCCATCGAAAATTGACGGATTTTCAATTTTCTCCACACAACTCCAGTAAAAGAAAGATAGAAGATAGGTGTAAATGCAATAGTTGCAGCATACATCAAGATCTTTCAAAATATGTGACTATCATATATACAGAGTGTTCCGTTAAGCCTTGCGCTTATACTGCAGATGTTTTTGTAACAATACAGAGAAAAGTTTGAGATATAATTTGTGTGACTTTTAGTTCTGCTTAAAACTATGTAGGGTGTTCTAATGTACAGAGTGTTCCAGAAGTAAATATCACCCTATCCTTGGTTATATCTAACAGAACTTCATATATTATATTATAATATATATGTATATATATTATTAAATACTTATTGCAAGGAATGATCTCAATCCCGCAAATTTAAAATATGAAATTTGAGAATATGTAAACCACATATAGAGGTGCGATACGAATTTTTGCTGCAAAGTTAATGAAATTTACTGTATATCTTTGCGGTACTATATTTATTAGATAAGACATTGTTTTGTTTGATAATAACATCCAAAGTATTGGTTTTGGAAATATGTAGAAGACATATGTAATGCGCAATTTATTAATTTGATTTAATCACTCGCTGTTGTAAGAGGAAAAGGTTAGTTTTTTAGACCAAAGTTATATCTTACAATTAATCGATTTTATTAAGCGATAACAAATATATCAATATTTTTAACATTTTAAGCAATACAAATATTGATAAGTACATCAATATAATTTATATGTGATTAGCTGATTAGTCATAAAGTATAAGATATATAGGAAATTTTTGTAGATAATACTTTGCATCTTTTGGTCATATTTATTATGTAGTGAAATACTGGCAAATGAATAATTATTCTGTATGGTGATGAAATTCTTCAAAGAAATGTTTAAAACATAGGAATTCGTTGCACCACGCACATCGTATGATGGCCTGGGCACCGCATATGGAACAGCTAGCAGGATGTATAAAATCCTGTTGTCTAAAAGCAAAAGCTACCGGATTTTCAAACTTATTTGGTTTTTGATCAATGTATCCACTTTCATACCAAGCATAAGCAAATACATCGTGATACTTTGGTGCCGAAAGTTGGTTGTGAATAAGGGACTGTAATTTGATAACATTATTGTGTTCATGCAATACAATATCATAACCAAACAGTAGCACAAGATCGGAAAATTTTCTTACAAATTTTCCATATGCGGAAACCATATACCATACATATATAAACCATATCGTCAATATTTCAACATGCTTGTTTGATGGTATACTCTTTTGCAATGTAGCAGGACAATGACCAGTCCAATAGTCCAAGAATAACACGCTCTGAGCTACCACATTTGGCACATACACACGGGTGAGCCATTCATTAAACAGTTCTTTTGTCAATTTTCTTGACGTTGAAGCCCTTACATAAACATTCCACGGTTCAAACAAAGACTGTGTTACACGCGGACCGAAACTACCACTTTGTTCTTTCATGACAATAAATAGAGGGGAAAGAAGTTTTCCAGAAGTTGATATTGTGGGAAGTATGGTATAACTATGTGTTGTTGCGGATATTGACTGCACAACTGCTGTAACCCTTTTGAACCTTGCACAGCTAACGTGCGACCAGAATGAAGCTCTAGATTAAAGCCACTTTCATCGGCATTGAATGTATTATCTTCTCCGACTTGTTTTATGTGATCTTTTACATGGCTAAAAAATGTTGAAGCGATTTCATTCAGCTTTTCGGAATCTGTACCATATGATCGCGTAATAAATTTATTTATTTTTCTTGAAACTATTCTATCCGCTTTCTTAAAATTCCAGACCCAATGCCGGGATGCTTTAAAGTTTTCTAAATCTATTCCTTGATTAGCTTGCAAAGCCCATCTTTGAATGTCCAAATCATGAATAATATCACCCGAATCAATCTACAAACTACAAACTTATCATAAACGGATTCCGAAATTTGTAGCAATTTTCCCGTCGTGTGCCTCCCCGGTTTACTGCTTCTTCCCATCTAGAACAAATAAAAGAAAATAAAGACAAATCGTTGTTATATTAAATGGAGTTCACTGTTTACCTGTACAATTGTTGGAGAGTTGAAACTTTTCGAAATTTCTTTTGGACGGTTGCTAACGTAAGTCGCTTCGTTTTCCCACTTTTCCAGTATTCAACAGCTTTGGTTTTATATTCCAAAGTGACAATACCGCCTTCTTCTGGAACACACTGTTCGTCTTCAGCTTCCATCGCTTCTAAAATTTCTTCGCGTGTAGGTGCGTATACATCATCTACGAAGTCTACGGAATGTGGTCTAACTGGATTCAAAAATTCTAGTGTTGTGTCAATTTCCAGCGAAAATGAAGTATCCTTTTGAACGTCAAGAAGCATATCCTTTATTATGTCGTGTAATTCCACTTCGTGGTTATTCACAGGTGTTGGATTATTGTTATTGGCAACGTCAAATGTTACCATGAGCAAGCGAATTACATTTAAAGTATTTACGACAACCATTTTCAGCACCACAGGTGTGTTACACAGTCAAACAACAAATACTATTAATGTCAGGTGGGGAATTTATATAAGCAACGTTATCATTTATCATTGCATTTGGTTGATTATTGCGTTTTTATAAAAACATGTTTACACCATTAGATAAAAACTTCGAATATTATTATCACACAAAACAATATCTTATCTAATAAATATAGTACCGCAAAGATATACAGTAAATTTCATTAACTTTGCAGCAAAAATTCGTATCGCACCTCTATATGTGGTTTACATATTCTCAAATTTCATATTTTAAATTTGCGGGATTGAGATCATTCCTTGCAATAAGTATTTAATAATATATATACATATATATTATAATATAATATATGAAGTTCTGTTAGATATAACCAAGAATAGGGTGATATTTACTTCTGGAACACTCTGTACATTAGAACACCCTACATAGTTCTAAGCAGAATTAAAAGTCACACAAATTGTATCTCAAACTTTTCTTTGTATTGTTACAAAAACATCTGCAGTATAAGCGCAAGGCTTAACGGAACACTCTGTATATATGATAGTCACATATTTTGAAAGATCTTGATGTATGCTGCAACTATTGCATTTACACCTATCTTCTATCTTTCTTTTACTGGAGTTGTGTGGAGAAAATTGAAAATCCGTCAATTTTCGATGGGGTGTTTCACCCTTCAAAGTGAATGTCGGCACAAAAAAAAATTGCGTATAGCACACCTATATATGTTGTATATATTCCCAAAGTTTCAAATTTTTTTAATTTCCGGGTTCGGGATCTTCCCTTGTAAGAAATATATAAAACTTAGATAGATTAACATTATTATCGCTTTACCATGCCAATTGTGTTTCCTCTATGCGGTATGGAATAATTCATTGGGGCTCGACTTCTGTGGCCCATGTGATATTCCTCATGCAGGCTTTGAGAATTATATTTAATTTACACTGTAGAGAATATTTTAGGCAAAACATGTTACTAACATTTTGATAATTATATTTTGGATTTACTTTCTTTTGTTTTTCAAACTGAGAGTGACTTTTTAGAGTACAGCGTTATCCATAATTATAACACACGTACATTAGAATATCTTCTGCCTGCGAAACATACTTGACAAATTTATGAAAAAGGAACTTATTTTATAGGTTGTAAATTATATAACGCCTTTCCATCTTCTCTGAAAAACACTGAACACCTAAGGTTATTTAAAAATTATTTATTATATATTAATTCTTACAGTATTAATGATTATTTAAGTGTATGTCAGTAATAAATATATATTTTTAACTTATTTATTGTCAATTCGCTTTCTTTCTGTTTTCCGGCATATTTCACGCATATTTTGTTTATTGCTTTTTGAAATAAATTTTATTATTATTATTATTATTATTATTATTATTATTATGATCGCCGGCCACCACAACCGGTGAAAACGACTACTACTACCAGCAGTTTTTGAAATGTTAGTCAATTGTTTTAAATAGTGTTTTCCCATAAGAAATTTATGATCCAAAAATTCCTTACAACAGTTACGTTGAAATTGGCATTTATGCTTTCGCTTTTGGGAATGAAAAACAGGAATACAGAACATCAATTAGTTGTTTTGAACAATGTAACAATCTTTTTGTCACAAAGACTGACCCATTTTTCCACCACCCGATCAAAACAGGCATCAAGATATCGGTTCCGAACCCAAAAAAGGTAAGTTGTTGGTTAAGGTTTTCTCTTATTTTTCTTTATGAGTTTGTCTATCGCCATCTTGTTCTATCCTCACGTGGACTATACATTTTTGATCTTCATACTACAATATGAGGTATGCGGTTTTTATTTTAACTAGATAGTTACGTTATAAGGGATTGTACAACATGTAACATCGATTGTATCCGCCTTGTACATCTATTACAATTATTTTATTCAGCAAATCTGTATCGAATTTATTTAGGTGCCATTGAAGCGAACAAGTGTTGTCTTGTTTATTATATTTGGTATTTTGAAGTTATTTCTGTCATAGATAGGTACGTATAGGTATATGCTTTTATGGTTGTAATTGTCTTTTTGTCAATCTTGTCAGTACTTTGAAAACTATGACTGTGGCATTAAATATGCTGACTTAAATTATAATACGCGATGCAATCCTCGATCCCTAATAAAATTGGGTTGTGGGCTCGTATATCTTTGGGGGACATTTATATGCACGTATATATGTGTGCGAATAAAGGACACATTTCAACCCACTCTCCAACTTTTCGCTCTCTCATCCGCGTCCAAAATAAATATAAAATTAATTAAACGAAACCGCAATACCGGCCATAATTTAGAATGTAAAGCCGACAGACTCACGTATCTTGGATAGAATATAACCTCCACGGCGCTAGCACCAGCAGCGTGGCCATTGGAAGAGGAAGGTTTTTGTGGAGGTTTGCCCCACACCATCGCCGTGTAGTACGAATGCTCTCCGTTTAAATTACGCGGACACGGAGGTATACATGCTTTTTAGAAGGCACGAACGTATATCTATTAAGGGACCTGAGGTGACCGAAACGGTTCGCTTGTTTTAATAATATCCAACGGCCACCTCCACTACTATATACAAGGAATAATAATTCGGAATTGGTCAGATCGCCTAATCCCACGTCCCCTCTGAACAACACACGTTCTACGGCGGCGAATGGTCGTCTAAAGCTCTGCATGCGCTTGAAGAATGGTGGATTTTGCAATGCGGAGGATTGTTCACGTCACAAATCACTTTTACTGCGCTAAAAGGCAAATCGTATACGGACGATTCTCCGCGTACGACCTACACTCCTAATACCAAATGTCTCAGGTCCTTCGTTGAACGTGAGATTTAATTGTTTAAATGATAATAGGTTAGGTGATATCCGGTAAAGCTGCTCTCAAAGCTCGGTCCGATTTCATAAAATGGCTCCATATTTTACATGAATAATAATAGGCGTACAACATTTCGAATACCTAATGTTTGGAAAACTTTTGCGGATTAGCGTAGTTATTAATTATTGTATTTTAAAAAGTTTTGAACTATATATCTGAAATATATATTTTCGCAGTATACGTATGCAGAATCACAATATATGTGGTAGATGGTAATTTTAATTGTAAACATCGTGGCAAACTTCTATTAAGAATAAAGGACAATGATATAGAACAGGGGTCTCCAAACTTTTCAGCCTTGGGGCCATACTGATTACTTCAGTGAGTTTTCTGGGTATTATACTTGTCTTTAAGCTGTATCTAGCAAGTAAATAAATCCGAGTTATTATCATTCTGTGTTTTTTTATCCAACTTATCACAACAACAATAAGTTATTAGCTGTCGCTGGCCGGGTTGATGACAATGGCGGGCCGTAGTTTGGAGGCCCCTGATATAGAATATTAAACAGTCTTGTTGTAGCTAAAGAACTTCAAGTGTATTTGGAGAACAAACCGTATTATTTTGCGAACAATAATTTCTAGTACGAGTGGTTCCATATCTATCTACAGTATATTTCTTACAGACGGTTCTTCTCAATAGCTGATTAAAATCACACAACTTTATTTGGAACTCGGTTTCTCGGTTTCATTCTGGAGTCTCCTCTAAAGAACTTGCCAATTTTTCTGTGGTTGTAGCAGCTAGCTACCGTTTTATCACCCCACACGGGGAGGATCTCTAAATTATTTTATAACAGAATTTTTGAGAAACCACGAACTGATGGCGATCGTCTTTTATATTTTGTTCTTTGCCATCTCAGGACAATTTACATAGCAAGTACTAAGGCATAACTTGTAGATCAGCCTCTTAAACCTTAGATCCAGTTGAAATCTTCTGCACAACCGTGGTAGTGGACGATGTGTCTATCACCTATGAGGCGTGTTCCTGGAATGTGAGTCTGCTGTCAAAGATCGCCAGCTACGTTGATGTTTTCGTATTTGATGCACTATCGAGTTAGACATTTATTCTTTTCCAGATAGTGACGTTCTTCATAGAAGGTTAGTGAAAACCTATCGATCACTGGCACAATCATCAGAATTTGAATTCGGCATTTCCTGCATAGATCTTCGTCTGTTTGTTACCAATATGATTGCGACGAAACTTTATTTGTTTTTCGTTATCAGTCTAAGATCGGCTGCACCGAGACTTTAAATCTTCTTTAACTTTTACTCTTGTAACTTCCTTTTGCCTCGGCTTTGTTTGGCCTTTTCTTTTATTTATTTTTATAGTTTTGTGCTTCACTCAGTGATTTCAGTCCGTATGGTGCTGGTAGGGAATTCAAAATTGTAATGTTACCTATTAATATCGATTATTATTTTTCTAATTTGGATTGAGGATATGAGCCGTTGTTATTGACTACACTGCTTTTTGTGTCGTGGAATATCAACGAATGTTGTAGTGATTTGGCTCCGACAGGATATGCAGGCAAGGAATTTTCGATAATTAAGGAACAGAACAGAAAAGAAACCGCCAGGAAAGATAACGTGGCACTGACTTCAACTTGTTCAGATACCTTTTATATCGTTTGCATTTGACTTCGTTGGTATCGATCTAAAGTGACCGGTCAATACTTTTCCTTTAACCAAATTGGTATATTATTCTGCAATGAATATAATTATAATCCCAGATTCAATTGATGATTAATTTAATCCATTTATTTAATTAAAAGTAGTTTATAGTTGTTTTATAGATTTAAATAAAATTTGGTCTTCAATATTTATGGAACTAATGTATACTGAATTAAGTACATCTCCATCTGAGAATAATCGGGTCTACGTTTATGATCAACAACGTAGGTGGGTGGGCGTTTTCCTGGATGAGGTTCCTTGATTAATTGTCTTTTAGATTTTAACACAGTTCGTCTCCACTAAGTTTAAGAGTAACATACTCCGATTTTTCTATGGGGCAAGTACTTTACAATTTTGTGCTGTTCTTTTGTGTCTGTCATATTATTGCTTACGCGTACATTTACAGGGTCTCCCCGCCACTACCTTATTGGCTCTTAAAGTCGTTACATATTCACCGACACTTGACGGGCGAGCCCCAAAAAGAAAGAGAGAGAGAAGGCTCTTCCACAAAGATGTCGTTGGAGGTTGCGATTTTCTTTGTGAAGTGGATTGCAATGTATTTACCCTTTAGTTTAAGCTGCCCGCGGACAGAAAAATGGCGAGCATAATTCCGTCGGTTGGGGAGTCTGAAGCTGAAGAACAGCTCCGCGCCAAGGAGAGAATCCTGTGGAAAAATCAGTTTGGGAAAGTATTCACTTCCCTTTGGAAGGGAGTACTGCGAGTATCTCGACTTTACTATGCGAACAAAATGAGACATAACGCATATACCTCTCCCTCTCGCAAATAATGCTTTTGGTTGAGAAATAGAGATATGCGCGCCATAGCGATGTCTGTGACTAGCCCTTTAGTTATATATATGTTCATGACGTACAAAGGTAGGAACTGGTAAAAGAACTAGGAAATTGAGCTTTTGCTATATTGTTCTTAATTGTTAACCAGTAAATCGCTTGGTCTTATTACAGAAATATACGTAATTGTAACAATTTTTGCGGAAACACGAAGGAAGCATAACGCAACCCATAAAGGGAAAATAGAAATAGAAAATCTCTATTGCCAAACTTGGTCGAATAAAATCAAGTTTTAATTAAAATTTGCCAGAGTAATAAATGTAGACATCCACACTTTTCACTTGGTCTGAACAGTTATAACTTTTAAAAGTTATCCGAAACGACGAAACAGCGGCAGAATGAGCGCGATCATAAGCGAGCGTCGCGTGCTACAAGTCAGTGAAGTGTTTTCTCGGGTGAACACCGGGTGGATTAAGTCGCAAACCGACCCAACGCCGACTTCAGCACTTGCCCTGTGGATGACATCCCTTGCTGGAGACGACTTGCTCTTCTTTGACATTGTGAATTACTCTTGAAGTATTTATTTCAAGTGTGCATAGATAAATAAAGGTTTCCATAAACTTATACGCTATAATTAGGGTACTCATTTTCTTTCTCTGGGCTTTAGAAGTTCTGCGTTGTTACGGCCACTTGAAGTTCCAAAAACTTAAAGCATAAGACAGAGGGACATATATCTAGGACAACTGTTTACTAGCAAGAAACCACCGATAACATATACATTCGGATTTGGATGAAACTGTACAAATTACAAGAGTACCTTAATATAAAACAACATCATTTTTTAATGGCTGAATCTGCCGATTTCGGGGTAAAAAATTTAAAATTTTTGTAAATATGTCAGACACTGTAGCAGATATCTTTTTTAGAATACAATTTGAAATTATTACATAGTCCCAAGGATGATGCAAATTATTTACGAAAATTAATAACGAGGGATTGGATACCCCATAGCCCCCACTTTGTTTATCCCTCTTTTATTTACTCCAAACAAATCCGGTTGTACGTAGAAAACGGTGCTGTACAACAAATTTAGATAGTTAATAGTAAAGATATTTCAAACAAATAATATAATCTGATTGACATGGGTCAGTTATGTGTAAGTATTTACTGTAAATATTAATACATTAAAACGCAGGTAGTGTTCTGTTACGTGTACCGTTAAAACAATATACAAAGGCGACGTTTTAAATGATAGAGATTAGAAGCATTTTTTCGTGCAGTGCAAATTTGTAGTTTGGCACAATGGAAACGATTAATATAGCTAATCTGTTAAACATCTTGCTTCCAGCGTTTTAGTCAGCCGACATGGCAATAATTAATGTGACGTCTCAATGACTTGTAACTGTTGAACAAGAAAACATGTTTTCCTTTAAATATCCAGCAGGATTGGAGTTTGAACGATTAGAAGAACCACATGGAGCGCAATTTGTGGAAGATATGACAGAAGATGAAGAAGAAACTTATGAAAATATTGCACGTGTTTCTGAAGAACAAAGCAGTGTTATTGACTTACATTACTAAATTGAAGCTGTGGGATACTGGAGAAGTGGTAAAACCAAGCGATGTTCTGTCAAAAGTGTGAGAAATGGTTGATAATAGCAAATAATAAAAATTGCTACCCCAGTTAAAAAGATGGGAGGATAGTATTAACAAAGGCGGCACGCATACGGATAAATTACGGTTTATTACACAATATTTGCTTATAAAACTTCAAAATAACACTGACAATGGAAAAGTAATTCATTAGAGAAATCTTCGAAGCTGGGTTTTAGAAGCTAAATAAGAGATTGGACGCAACACGTTTAAAGCAGGGCACTGGAGGCATTTGCTATTGCATTTCTAGAAAGTGCATAATATTGTGTCACGCGAAATTACAAAATGTATCGCTTGGCTTACAAGTGCTGGTATGGGAGACATAGTTATAATAATATTAGTATTATTAAGAAATCATTAAAAAATGGAGGGTATGGGGCATCTGATCCATCGTTATTTACTTATTCCACAAATAATTTACACCTTTCGTGAGACTACGTAATATACTTCTAATTATATTCTAATAATTTTTAAACTCGTGCAAATTCTTTGTAGGAAGTTGTCTCCCAAAATGGGCGTTAAAAAATTTTGTTGTGCTTATACCCTTTCTGTGTGTACAGTTTTATCGAAATATAAATTTTCGCGATACTGCTGTCTCCTATAAGAACTTTTGGCCATCTGGCTACAAAAGATATCAAAAGTTAGCCACTTGTTTCTCCTATAGTGTATTACTTCCGATATTTACCAACTTCTTTTGTTGAAGTTCTCTGCACCCAAATATAATGATGGCCTCACGTTCTTATTAATTGCAATACTTGACTTTTCAGGTTATAGTAATAATTATAGTAATAATAATGTTTATTGTCCAACGGTTAAACCAATAATAAAATAAATTAGCAAATACAAATAGGCTTTAGAAATGAAAAAATTCCGAGAAAGTCAACTTTTTATATGTTGTTGTGGGCTGTCAGAAGAGCTTAATTTTGAGTTTTCGACCCTCTCGACCCCGGGCTTCGTCCGCCATCTTGAAAATAAGAAGTGAGTTGTTGTTTCTGCCTTAACCCTTTATCCCTTCGAGATAGAGATTTGTTGCTTGGTACTTTTTTGTTTTTCTTTCGATGCTCTTCAATTTAAGTCCTATGGACTTTCCCGCTATTATTGTTAGTTTTCAGTAAAGAGGATATTTATACTCTCGGACACGTGAAGAATTCTCAACTACGTTTCTTCCAAAAGTGGATCATTCTCATTGTCCAATGCACTGTCGTTTAGAGCATCGAATCTGGCGGTGTTGTCGCATGTTTCTCCACTGCAATGTAGGCATATGGTGGAACATGCGATGCCTGCTTTCCTGCATTCGCAGACGACTCCGCATTTCTTTTTACATTTGCACGATAGAAGCTTCAAGAGCTCAGTTAGCGCGGGCTCGGCTGTGCTTGTAATCGGTTCCAGTTCTTCTTGTTTTCCGCCAACCCCACTCCTCTAGATCTTTGCATAACCCGAGCCAACTTTGTACTTGATGGTAAGTACGAAACACGTGCTGCCTTACTGTGTTTTTAGTGGGGAGTAGTGATGATAGTTTGAATCTATTACTCGTGATAGATTTCGCGAAGTGCTGGTATCGAAACGAATTGATTGCCTTTTCCTCTTTTTGCCCCCGTTTAAAGCGATGAGAAATCTTGCTCCCGTCAAAATGTCTGGATACCAGCTTCGCATGTTTCTCTAAAGTTTTTATAAATTTGCATTTCCCAGTATTGGAAAACGTCGTGTCGCAACCGCTGAAAGCGTGTAGGAAAAATATGTTATCCACGATGGTTTCTTTTTGCGCTTTACACTAGTTGAAGAGTACAAAGGTGTGGGTGTGTTCCCTCTTGCTGGTTTGCGGAAGAAGATGTTTCTGTTTTGTTGCACCAGTCCAGTAAGTAAAACCAAAAGGTCTTCACCTATGAACTCAACAGAGTCATATCTAGGTGCTTGTTTTATTGCTGTGGTCACGATTAAAACGGAGGAGCAATTCCATTTTCCGTAAAGTCAAATTAAATCTTGTACAGTTGGTACAATTTCGTGCGGGAGTTGACGAAGAGCTTCAAAATTGACGACTTTTATGGATTGTAATATTGTGGACTTATGTTTAAAATAAGACCGCACTGGGTTGTCTAGCAAGAGCAATAAAAGACGATGTCATTTAACTGAACCTCCCGCATACCAATGAACAAGCGTAAATGCACTACAGCCAACTCTGCCGGGCGCTAGAACTCTTAATAATAATAATCTTGAAAATAGAAGAAAACCAAAAATATCAAATTGTAGGTACTAATGCGATCTAAAGGTTTGATAATAAACATTTTTTCGATAGATATGACGGGAAAGGGGGAAAACAAAAACGAATCTAACCCTCTACATTTTTGTCTCTTTTCTGCAATAACTAAGAAACTAACAATAATAGGGGAAAAGTCCATAGGACTTAAATTGAAGAGCATCGAAAGGGAAACAAGAAAAGTATCAAACACAAATTCTCTATCTCCAAGTCGGTAAAGAGTTATGGCAGAAACAAAAACTCAGGCGAGACGGTCGAAAACTTAAAAGTAAGTTCTCCTGACACCCCTCAATAACATATAAATAATTTGGCTTTCTCGGAATTTTTTCATTTCCAAACGTATATAATGACTGGACTATAGGTACTATACAACAAACAAGTCAAACTGACTGAATTAAGAAATCAAAAAAAAAAAAGAAAAAAACAATTAAATAAAGTCATTAATTCTACAAAAGATGTCATTGTATAGCGCATCAGCAGAGTGGTACATAAATGCGAACGGAAAGCCATGCAGCAGCAAGTTGGTCCTTGAGAAAGGTAAAGTAAAAGTAGGAGAGGAATGAGCGGATATCCGGGGAATAAGAAAATTGATAGAGGTAAGTAAATCAGAGGAATCCATGAGGTCATGTATGATTTATCACAAAAATCGAGCTTCCTGGGCTTTACGACGACTTGTCAAGGACTTCACATTATGTCTTCTTAATAGAACTCCATAGTCAATGCCGCGTCCAAGGTATATTTCGTCCATTTCAAAAGGTAAATATTTTAAAAATCGTAGTTGCGTCTTTTCAATAGATAGTTGGAGATAAAGAAAGTAGGGAGTCCAAGCTGGTGAGGCATATTCCAATTTGCTGACGACAAAGCTAAAGAACAAAGTCTTGAAAACGAGGTACTATTGAAAAATTTACAGGTTCATAACACAAATCCCAATGCCCTAGATGCAGGAACCCAAATATGGTTAATGTGAGGTGCAAAACTGAGGCGGGAGTCAAATGAAACGCGTAGGCCCATTCACCATCAACTTTAGCAAGGACAGAATCTAGGATGGGATAGGTTGGCTCCATGGAGTTAACCCTTTTAGTGAAGGACACAGAACAGCATTTCCTTATATTTAATTCCAGTTTATTTACTGAACACCAACGTACAATAATATTTAAATTTTGTTTAAAAGGATCACATCGTCCCATGTCCTAACAGAATAATAGATTTTGATGTCAGCCCCATAGGCAAGAACGGGAACAGATAAAGACATTAAGTTATTAACGAAAAGAACAAATAATAAAGGCTCCAAATGAGACCCCCGTGGAACCCCAGAAGACGGATAAAATTCGAAAGACTTATAGCTATTGTAATCTATTGACATAGTTTGACCTGTTGCTTAAATAGGAGTTCAGAAGACGCAGTAAGGAAGGACTCATTCCAAAAGTAGATAACTTGTTAAGTTAAAGTCGATGGTCCATAATACCACAAGCACTGCTGAAATCCGTGTATACAGCATCCACCTGTCCAGTATCAAGCTGTTCGCTTAGCAACTGACAAATTGTTACGACGTTGGTAACGGTGGATCTCCTACGATCAAAGCCATGTTGGTAGGGTGAGATGTAGAATTTTGTATTGGTATACAAACAAGCATAAATAATGTTTTCAAAAACTTTATCAAAATTTGAAAAGATTGCTATTGGTCTATAATTATCCACATATAAAGCATTATCACGTTTAAAGACAGAGTTTAGACACGTTTAAAGAGTGTACCTTTCTTTTTTTGCTGTTTCCCCTGTGGTTTTCTTTTCTCTCCTCTTTGCTTCTTTAGATTTCAGTCGACTAACTGTGTTGTCGTTTGTTACGAAAGTTCATTGATATCCTTTCCTCTGTTAGACAGAGGACATCAATAGAAATGTAAAAATTGGGAAGTGAAATAGAAAAATTACACATTATAACAATCTTATATGATAGATCTCTACCACTAATAGGTCAATAAAACAAGGCTGGTTTGAACGATAGTTATATTTTCAGAACGTTTACAAACGTTTTCGGAATACCTTCGTCAGTGAAAATATAACTAGATAAATTTCATTTATCTATAAATTTCATTTATCTAGTTATATTTTCACTGACGAAGGTATTCCGAAAACGTTTGTAAACGTTCTGAAAATATAACTATCGTTCAAACCAGCCTTGTTTTATTGACCTATTAGTGGTAGAGATCTATCATATAAGATAAGTATAAAAGGTCACGAAATATATATATATATATATACATTTACATTATAACAATTTGAAAGAAAACTGAAGCATACAAAGGGAAAAAACAAGTTGAATATAATTTTCCGAAAATATGGGAGACAACAGTAACGAGAACAATAATGGATATAGAACGACAATGAAAATTATCTTCATTGCGGGTGTCTCATGTGTATATTATAACTGCTAGAGCTATACCTTGGGTGAATGACAGATTAGTGTAGTTTATGCAGTATACAACGTGTCCCAGATAACATTTCCAATATGGGGATCTCGCTTATTGTAAAAGATACAAGTTTGGTTAAATTATACAAATTGTTCCTAAGGACTAATGAAATTATACAATATTCTTTAATTTTCAAATTTCCATGTATTTTAAGATTTATGGTGAAGAAACGAAAATTGTCAAATTTCTTTTCCTTGTAATAACTTTTTGTTCTAGTAGATACATAATTTCTTTTCACACTTTCTTAAGATACTTTTTATGTAGAATATAAATATCCACTTGGATTTTTTTTTGCGCTTTTTGTTTTTTAGTTTTGATCCCTAATTTAATTTTTTCTTATGAAACGTCAAGTAGGCTTTGAAATAATTGAACGTGTTTTTTCATCCTCTTTACAATGATATATCACATGTACTATCTACTTTTATAAATATTAAAGAAAATGGAAAAAAATTACTTTATTAAACAGTCTAACGAAAAGTAGGCGTGGTACACAAGAGGACAACAAATAATAGAAAGCAAAGATAGTCAAACAGGTACTAGTAACGGAGATAATTATCTATTTATAAAAGATGTTCAAACAATTGCCCATTCCGTTCTAAACATAATTGTGCCCTGGGTATTGTCGTCGTAATCGCACTACGTTGCTGTTGGCGCGTAATGCTATCAAATGCTGCAAGAACAGCTTCACGTAGATCTTCGGCATTATTAAATGTTTTCACGTACACCCGCTCTTTTAGGTAGCCCCAAACAAAAAATCCAAGGGCGTCAAGTCTGGAGATCTAGGTGGCCATAAAATCGGCCCTCGATTACTAATCCACAAATTTGGAAAACGATTATTAAGGTATTCGGTGATTATGCTTGAATTGTGGGGTGGGGCGCCATCTTGTTGAAAGGTGATGTTAATATTTTCAATCAATGGTAAATCATCAAGTCTATTTTCCAAATCAGTTTGTAGTCAATTCAAATACCTTGCACTATTTAGTGTTTCGTTAAAAAATATGGGCCCAATAAGTTTAGTGCCTAAAATACTACACCAGACATTAAAACCAAATCGCACTTGATGTTGACTTTCCCTTGGAACGTGAGGATTCTTTCTGTCCCAAAAGTGAACATTATGTCTATTAAAAAGACCGTTATTTGTGAATCTGCTTTCGTCAGACCATAAAATCGTCGCAGGAAGATTATCATTATTCTCACATTGGTTAACATACCATTGGCAAAATTGTACTCTTCTCTCCTGATCTCCATCTCTAAGTCCCTGTAGAATGGTGTACTTATACGGGTGATATTTGTGACGCTTTAAAATTCTTTGTGTTGTACTTTTCGAAATACCAGTATTGTCCTCAATTTCTCTAACAGATGTTGAAGGATTTTCAATAACAGATTGTAGTACATTTAATGCTACATTGTCATTTACTAATTGCGGATTTCTGTTAGGTTTGGAAAATGAACCATATTCTTTTAAATTAGCTACCAAATTTCTATACGTACGAAGACTGAGCCGCCTTCTTTCAGGATACAGTCTCGAGTACATCCGTTCAGTTTCTACACTGTTTTTATGACAAAGGATGTAACAACTCAACATATAAGATTTTTCAGTATTAGTAAATGAAGCCATTGCTGATACACAAATATTCTGCAAAGAATAATTTCTAAGTGACATTAAACTACTATGTTTTCATGTTTCACAGCCTACTTGTGTTTAGACTAATAAAAATAAAATTAATAAAATACATTTTTTTCAAATTTCTTTAATATTAATAAAAATAGACAGTACATGTGATATATCATTGTACAGAGGATGAAAAAACAGGTTCAATTATTTCAAAGCCTACTTGACGTTCCATAAGAAAAAATTAAATTAGGGATCAAAACTAAAAAACGAAAAGTGCAAAAAAATCCAAGTCGATATTTAAATTCTACATAAAAAGTATCTTAAGAAAGTGTGAAAAGAGATTATGTATGTACTAGAAGAAAAAAGTTATTACAAGGAAAAGAAATTTGACAATTTTCGCTTTTTCACCATAAATCCTAAAATACATGGCAATTTGAAAATTGAAGGATATTGTAGAATTTATCTGGGACACGTATATACACATATTACATACCAGTAGCTAGATATCCCATATATTTGTATTTGGTAATTGTTAGCAAATGGTTCTTATTAAATTATTTATATATCAATGCAACAAATTCGGGTTGTATATGTTGAGTGACTTTACAATTTCAAAAAGAAACAATTTGAGAACTGCTTACTAGGTCGTAGTTATAAAGTATATATAAATAACTTAATGCAAACATTTAAATTACGTTAAAAATCATCTGCTAATCACAGCACTTGTAAAGTTAGTCACGTGATGCAATTTCTTACTTCAAGTTCAGCTATATTCAATGACGGAGGCGCCTCCACCAAAATTGATTTGTGAAATAAGAGCGATGGTGAGAAGTAACTGGGGAATTTGAAGAGATAGCCTTGTTTCTAATCTTATGTCAACATATTTACTAGTACAATGTTAGTTATTATATTGCATTTTAAAGAAGAAATGTCTTCAGTTGATTTCTTTTTGGTTCTTTATCACGTTAGTAACGGTAACATTATTTTCATTAATACTCTATGCTACCGCAATTACTTAAATTTTGTGCTTTGGTTGCGAATAGGCCCTATAAATCGATTTTGAAATCGTAGCAATAGATATAAATTGAGTTTTTGTAGGTGGAAGCACAGACACGATTTGCTGAGAGATAACGGAGTGCACGAGTCGCGAAAAATTTATTAGTCAGAATGACTTTTGGGGACGTTAGCGCAGCTACAAGAATTGATGTTTCCTTTGTTCGTGCAATGACACATATACATTCGTACATTCGTTCACACACACGAATATAACGCGAAGAATGAGCGAGACAGGATATCTCAGGGAATGAACATTTTACTGGGAAATGTAAGGCGCAATATATTAGCCGTTTGGTGTATATGTGTGCGAGTTCGAACGGTGGTTGAATATAACATTAACATGCGAGTACACGCCGCCATGAAATGGAGACAAGTTCCTAATATACAACACAAATATTATACAATGTCTGGATCACACGAACTCACTGCCACTGCCTGCTTGCTTGCGCGCTCGCTATATTATTGCGGTCTACAATTCAGATTTAAGTAACATTCAAGAATATCACGTATAAAACAAAACCAATTTTATCTAAATGTTTACGACTGTGTTATATTCTAAATATTACGGGGAATCCGGCGGTTGCTGGCGTGAAGTTGGTGTCGGTGAAGTGGTTCGCGGTGATTGTTACAACATTTTACTTTGTAGTTCTCCGGTTTTGTTGCCCATATAATGTCATCACCTTATTTTTCCTTACTTTTTGACAACGAAAAATGATTATACCCGAAGGAAAACAATATCCCATGTCAATAATTCTGTTATAACTTTACGAAATAATGAATTAATTTTTTACGTTAATAATGTTTTAAAATAGTTTGAATAGCGAATAACTCTGAATTGTTTTCACGCATTCGTAGAATTATAATACGTAGGTGAAGTAAATGTAGTACTAAAATTTGACAAACGCGCGTCTTGTTCGCTGCATATAGACTGTCGAACCTTAGTGATGACTGCCGCAGCTGATGTCAAGAATATGAGTCCAATCCAATATAAAAACTTTTCAAGCAAACTTTCCATAAAAAGGTCGCAATAATAAATGATGTATTATCACTATCTGAAACTTCTTTATACATTGTTTGAAAAATACCAAATGTTTTCACAATAAATTGTCACGTTCAGTAAATCATGCAATCTAGTTGTTACACAACGATAAATACTGCATTGAACATTGCAAAGCAACCTTAATGCGATCCAAACTTTTGCCTAAAGTTAATAGTGCAGTAAGCTTAATGCTAAGGCATTAAGTGTATCATATCGCAATCTTCATTCTTAATTACACTGGTATGTCATGTTAAGGTGTTTGCCATTGTCAGGTTATTTCTAAGAATATCAAAAGTATATTACGAAATCTATAAACTTACAGATATAAGCGCGGTGTAAATAGGAATAGTAGTGTTTCACTTATGCGTTTGTAAATCATTACCTTTTTATCATCTACGCAGATAAAAATTTATTGCAATAAATAACCACCGAATTGACATTTCCTATATAGATATAATATAGTTTAAGGGCAATTTATGCGTAATCGATAAGAAAACCGAAAATCGAACGTTACGTCTCCCTATCAATATATTAAATCACGACGGTCATAAAATGGAAAAGTACTTTATTTAAAAGTAATAAATCAGCCGTAATCTGTACAAATGCAGTTACTGTGAACTCCAATAAATTATATTTGTTCTTCAAAATGGGAATTCGCGTTCATTTTCACAAAATTACCGTAAATCAAAAATGACGTTGAGCTTCAAAATATACATCACAGGAACGAGTCCAAAAACTTGTTTAATTTATTACCTATATGTATGTGCGTATTCAGTTATATTCAGCATGAACGTTCACATGTACGAAGCGCAGATACGTTTGATGTTTCATATTATTATTTTTTTAGTTTTGTGCCTATATAATACCCGTAATACATTTAATGCATATAGTTTTATCCATGACAATTTTAAAATTCATGCATTTTAATTAGATAAAATATTTTAACAAATAACATTAACTTATATCCTCTATTCGTGAACGCGTACATACACAAAACATATGTCAACTTTTGCAGATTTAATTCTGAATAATGTACTGTAAAATATCATCAAATTTATTACATAGTTTTGTGAAAATATTGAAATCCATAGTCAAATATTGTTACGCAAAAATAGAACTATACAAACAAAATCCATATGTAAATGTGTATATGCACTTTTCATCTGCGAAGGTCATATTTTCATATGGGCTTACTGTATTAATTTCTGTAATATGATTTGCTGCTAATCCTTATTTCCGTGTACAATATACATACATATGTACATCTGCAAAAGAGCAATTCCGGTAAGATTAAAGTGATCCGCAAATTTTAAAAGTATTGCAGGCTAATTAGATATATATATATATATATATATATATCCATTATGGTGTTGTTAACAACGTATCCTTATGTGTGTGGGTTATATATGTACGATTGCTTATGTGTTTCCTACCTTACTCTCCCTTAAGAATAAGTATGGCCTATATTAAAATATTTAATCTCACTTGAAGTGCTAGGGATAGAAACCATTTGCATTTTAACCATTGTTAATTTTATTCCTTTACTGTTCTCTTACTAACAGAATGGAAACAAATAAAATATTTTTGGGATTATAACAACAGCCACATATGGAACGGATACAGTGAATCAATGGAAAACAGGAAGAACTTGAGAATAAGTAATATGGCTATAAATAATCATTACAGAACTAAGATAAACCGGCATTTGAAGAAAAGAACATAAGAGAATTTATGGGACAACGAATCAAAGTTTGCAATCAATTTTCTATGTCCTATGTTAAACTAAAAATTACAGTGACTCTTTGATGTATGAAAATAACTAAGAAACGAATAAAATTTCTTGAAATAATTGTGGACGTTAATATGTTAGGAGAAATCTTCCTTGATAATACAACACTAATCTGAATATTAGGTATATAGAAACATGATGCTAAATATTTCAATCATCCAGAAATCACTAGCTGGTCTAAAGGTATATGAACACTTCTCGTAGAATTAGGCTGTAGTGACAAGCATAAATTGGCAATCTCTCCCACTGTATCGAACATTCGCGTAGCTCAACTACGGCAGCAAAACATTGGCAATTCCCTGGCAAAGTTTCTGGTAAACTGGCTTTATTTATATGCTGGTTTAGATAACGGCGCAACACGCGCGCGGTTTTAAACAGTTTATTGATGACAATTCAATAATTATATGGTACTTTAGTATTTTAGATATGAAATCATAGTCCGGTCGGGTTTATCGGATGATCGTAGCAAATGTTTTACGAGGTAATTATATTGTGAGCTTCCTGTAGCGATTCCGCCACGAGCTGCTACTACGCCGGATCATATTTGTTGAACATAAATTAGTATAATCTAAACGTTCTGCCTATAATTGTGTTATTATGCTAAATTCGATTGCAAATGAGACGTTAAGTTATTTATTACGATCGATTGACACTTAGGTGCATGCCTATATGTCACACGCACAAACGAGAACTACTTAACCATGGACGAACATTCATGAAAATTAATTAGGCTATTTGAATTTCGATGGGCGTGCAATGTGGCCATGTATGACATATGCCTATCGCCATAAAAGCATCTTTTTCTGTAATTCAGGAGTCTTAAGAAAATGTAGAAGCTGCTTATAATAACACAACTTCAATTTCTTTGTTGTAAGCGAATACTATGCTCTTTCAATTTGGGAGAACGCTGAAACAGATTGTGCTGGATATTAATAAAAGATATAGTTGTCACATTGCACAAAAGTTATGGATTCATAGGAAACTATTATTTCCGAGAGTGAAAATATTAATTCATAGAATGAGATGTGTCAATTGGGGAACTACCGTACGATTGCAGTCCGCGCTTTATGAAGCATAGCGTCCTCCTTGATTATTGGCATATGCAATTTGTGGTTACTTAGTAGGCTATTGCACCGCTACTTTTTAGCTGCCGAATTAGGGCATCTAACTAATTATACCGTTATGTAGAGAGTCACCCAGATTCGACGAATTTATGGATTAATAGATCGTGATGAATTTTACATTAAAATACACAGTAAGGTGAAAAGCAGGTACAACAGTGATTTTAAATTTCACTTAAAATATAATAAATCATTACGGCATAAGAGAAAAACCATGAGCCAATACGATGGCATCTAATAACTTGTTACCTCAGTATATCTTAATATTTACGTTTCAGATTTTCAGCTTGTTTGTAGGAAGGTTACTTGCTAGTGGTTTCTTTGTTGTTGTACAAGCAGCAGGAACTCAACACTCTAAGGGAAATTTTAGTACACTACATTAGAAATATCAACTGAAAGAGCATGCAACGTAAATCATACCTTAGCGAAGAAAAAAAAAAATCCCCAAAATCCGAGAATGCATTAAAAGAGTGTTAGAGCACTGTATCGTAATTAATTTAGGAAAGGCAAGTGGACGATATGAGTAGGCTATTTAGCATGGTGTAGCTGCTTATTTATGGCTGTTTAGCCCACCTGCTACAGTACCGTCTATCATGGCGAGCTTTCGGACTACTCGAGATATCGGGATACAGATATAATTGCCGGCAACACATTGTCCTTATAGAAGGATTGCATGCAGTTATTTACTAATGGGGCAGTTAGCTCCATAAAATCCATGCTTGTGCCCATTCCGAATTATTGTGGAGGTTATTTATTATACAGTATTAATTGCCGCGCTTCATAAGCTTAAAATTTTCTACTCTATTACCAGCAAACAAAAATTATTTATTTATTTGGTATCTGCGTATTTATGCGGTACTGGTAATTTACTATTATTGTGTTATATGTGTTTACAAATTTTATATGGAAAGAAATGCATTTATGTAGGTACATAGCGTCTATTTGTGTTGTTGGACAAAAATTGTTATGGTTCTATATGTTACCTAAGTAGATTTCCGATTGGTTATTAAAAAAGACACCAATACATGAAGGGGTTTTTATTAGATATAAGTTACTACTTTCAGCTATTTTGCTACTTAGTTGCGATTAAGATTGAGACATTTGTCACAGCGATGAACCAGTTTTTATTACCGTGTTCATAGAACTCTGGCGTACTGAGAAACTATCCTGCAGCAGGAAAGAGGCACTCAGTTCATCGCCGGTTTTCACGAATTCTCTCTTTGAAATTACCCAAAAGTTCGTTCATCACAACAGTTGGTCTTCTACTCCGTTCTTCATCGTGGACATCAGTTCGCCCTTCTTGAAATATACGATATCATCTTCTAACCACACTGTCATATCACCATAAACAAAACCAAGTTCGGGATGAATCTCAGCGGCCGTCATGTTCTTTGCACACAGAAATCGGATAAAAGCAGGCAGTTTAAAGTCGGCGGGATTTTCAGCTGCAACGGCCATTTTAAACGATCAAAATATATATAATTGCAATAAATTTTAGTGCCATTTATGAGAACGAGAAATCTGTAAAGCTCACGACTCAAAACCAATTTTTTTAAGTATATCTGGTAATGCAAAGGTTTACGTTACGCTATATTAGTTTAAAAGTGTATTGATGATATATACCAAAAAGTATAGACCATTAAATATGCATTTATTAAAGTTACATTTACATATTTTTCTCTTACGTAGAAACTAAGTAACCCAATTCATTGCTAGATGCCATTTTAAAACACCGAGTTATTTTTTTGGATAGGTAAATTTAGGCACCTATGTTTGGTATATTCTTATTAAAGGAGTCAAGCGTACAATGTTGCTAAAATTTAAAAAAAAATTATTTAAAAATTATTTTATTAAATTTCTTTGACGCCTTAAAATTTTGCCAAATTATACTTGTAAGTACATTAGTTGATATAGCAATTTCACCGAGATTTTTCAGTTATTGCTGCAGTGATCTGTAGGATAAGTGTTTCATAATCCATGTAAGTACGAGTGGAATAGTGTTGATAAAAGTTTTAGTGATTGCGTGTACTGGAAGCTGGCACTATCGTATATCTTATGCAACATATTATGGGTCAAATTGGTAACGCTCCATGAGTATAATAAAGACTACATAGTTACTTAATCTATAAGCTCTCTCCTTTTTAATACCGTGTTTTAAACGACTACCGTGTTCCCCGCTATATGTCGGTCTGCATTTCTCTACTATGTATGCATATTTAAAAATGACTTATCCTATAGTTCCCTAGTTTAATTTATTTAGTGTTAAAATTTATTTTCCAAATTCAACATTTATTATTGTGATATATAAAATGCCCTAAGTAAAGCTGCGTCGTTACTCCACCAAATGCGAATTCGTTCTGCTATGTGTGTCCTGTGAAAATATCGTCGAAATTGTAAAGTGCTATCCTGGATATCCATGAAACACTCAGTCCTGAAAAATTTTATAGTGACATGAAAATACCGTTCTCTTACAAAACTGTTTCCTAACTGAACGTAAGCGCTTTCGAGGAAATCGAGTTTTTATTACGTTTATGCGTAAGCTTTTACCAGTTACTCTAGCGATTAGTTTTTGATGTCTTAATACAGGAGGTCAAATTAATGTATTTGCAACTCCCACCTTTCCTAACTGATATTCTTCTAACTAATCAAGACAGATTTTTAAGCACCGCGTGCTTCATAAGCATTCTTGTGTGCGTAAGTTTCTATTTAGCTACATTTTATCGTTATGTTTATTGTAGCTAATATGATTGGCTCGACAAATAATGTTGTTGTATATGGGGCATAATTTATAGGAGGGTAGAGTTACTTATGTTGACCCTGTATCACGAAAGGCGTAAGGATTTAGCGCCGAAGAGAATGCAGACCACATATCAAAGTATAAAACGGTATCAGTAATAAACACTTCTGGACATTTTAATACGAAGCGGCTTAGAGTTTCGATACTCCCGGTCCACCAAGCTGCCGGACATGCGTTTAAGCTCTACGGTCCGTACAACCGCGTCCGGAAAGGTTATGGGACGACCATGTAAGACGTTACGACTCCTCTAGGACACGGTATTAGCGTCCAATAAGGAATAGCTTTTGCTTAGCGACCGACCTGTGTGCCTTCACGTGACCATAAACACTTCCATTTAACTGTGGTTGTATTAAGGGCAGATATTGTCAGAAACTGCCCCATGTGAAACCTTTACGACTACTGTTATTTCCGTGTTTTATTTCTATTGGTTCGCATCCACAATCGGTTGGAATAATACTGAAATATAATCAATTCCCTGATCTCCAGACCTACTGTTAACAGAAAGTGTGTAACACATTTGCTGTTTTAAAATGTAAAACTCCTATTTAATATCTATACTATTTGGTACTACTGACTACTCTACTTGATGTAAAACGCTATTGCTTGGGATTTGTTTGCACTCGTTTTGTTGAAACTTAAAGCTGATAATGGTAACACAAAAATAAATAATATTCTCTGTAGTATAGAAAATGTTCTATGGTGATGTAAGCAGATATTTTAACAATTTACGAGTGATGCAATTTATAATACTCCGGTGCTGAATGCGAAATTAGGAATTTGTAACTCCATAAGCACTATTTTGCAACTGAGTTCTCTTTGGATCTCGCAATTTCTTCATTACATTCAAGTAATTAGGTGCCTCATGTAAATATATCTTTATTCTTTTATTTAATTAAGGCAGCACTGGCGTGCATTTAAATATAGAATATTGGAACAAAATTAAATATCGGAGCCCAGTTCTGGGCGCTGAACAGTTTAGGACAAGAAAGTGCCATTCTTGAAATAATAAACATATGAAGAAGTTCAATTGAATATATACATCATTGATAATGTATAAGAATTATTAAGGATTCTAATTTTGATTTTTGCCTTTGCCTTCAAGTGGCTTTAAACATAGCTGGTACCAGTTGCGGGAACCGTTTCGATATAAATTCGAGGTGTAAATATGACTAGAAAACAAATATCGCTTTCCGCTTAGACCTCTGCTCCAGATTACGCTATCACCACGTCTGGTCAGCACGGGAGCCACAAAGGTAAGTATGGAAGCTTGCAAAACTGACTCGATAAACGTCTCTAGTTGTATGTACTATAATTGTAAAGTTCTACATTTTCTATTGTCGTAAGCGTTGCCATATCAACCAGCACCAAAAAGTTTTATCTAAACAGTATGTTAAAGAATGTTTTCTGGTAAAGGTTTTCGTTGAATAATTATCCACACAAAATACAACTCAATCTAACTCAGCAAGAATGCATGGATAGACTTTGTTTGACCTTTTTGATTAAGCACTCTATCACCACAATTCATAACGGGTTCCAGATTCAACAAGAAATTGATGCTGGATGTATTATTATTGGAACCGATTGGCACATATCGCGAAGTGGGCAACCTCGGGTGTTAGTAGAATCGCAAGGCAGTCAACGTCACATGCACATCGGCTATGAACAAGCTTCCTCCTAGCTGAAATCCACATACGTTGACGAATTTACTTCAGTATCGCTGCTTTCAGAAACGTGATGGAAAACGAAACGTAGATAGACTGATTTGAGTTTGAATTAGCATGACAATTGGTTTTTTGTGAATTCAAGTTTGTAGTCTAGTTTATGACAGAATCGATAAAAGTCTCTCCTTCTCCAACCAGGACCGAAGAAAATGATTTCAGAATTCATGTTGCGACCCTAGGTTTGAAAATTCGATGAATTGTTAGTGCCGATCAATATCCACCAATTTTCTGTCGGAAAGTTATTGCCGAATTATGAAAGAATCAACAATATGACCTAATTATGTTCATTACGATAATTCTCCTGACATGGTATGGCACATGTGGAACAATAAGGACAAACAGAAACACAAGACGATTTAGAAGCAGCAGAAAATGAAAGAGAGAGTATTCGAATAGAAGAATTATAGGAGGTAATAGGAAAAATCAAAACCAGAAAAGTATGTGATAGCAATAACATAAGAATGGAATTGATAAAACTGGTAGGAGGTAAAGGGAAAGGCTGGGTATTAATAATAATACAAGAACGAATACTATACCTCAGGAATGGGAAGAGAATAATTTGGTACTCATGTACAAGAAAGGGAAGAAATTACTTTGCGATAATTATAGAAGCTATATGTACATATGTCTTGTATGGTATTTAAATTGTACACCAAATTAATCGAAAATAAAACAAAACCCATGTACAACACAAACTTGGAGAAACAAACACACCGAAAAGATAAGCAAGCAACACATATAGACATATTTACTGTGAGAAATTGTAGGAAAAATTGTACAAGGTAAAGGATTATATGTATATAACATTCATGGATTTAAAATCAGCTTTCCACACAGTGGATAGAAACAGTATATGAAAAATTATGTGCAGTTTTTTTTGCCAAAACTAAAAACCAAAAACTTTTCCTTTAGTGACTAAGCCTATTGTTATTATTATTGTGGAAGCACGAGGTTTAAGGTTGAGGTCTTTGATATAGTTCACGCAAATTTTCCAACAGATCTAGAGCTTTGTTCAGTTTATTGGTTTTTCAATAGAATGATAATCACACTACCATTTTTTACAGCGCACGAAAGTTCTGAAGATTGTGTGTCGGTTAGATTAGAACCCCACATTTTGTTCTTCGTGTTGTAATGTCCGCTTGGGACGAAGTTCTCACATAATTCTTGTTGTATGCAATTTTACCTGTAGAAATCAGGTTGGGGATATAAACAAATGCAAACGCTATTTTATACTCTTAAATTTCAAATGTTACTGCAACGACTTGCATTTTCTTCTTTTTCTTTGTTTGAAGTTTGAAATATTTATAGTGCTTGATAGTTTCTTTTTTTTATATTCATACTTCCTCCCCTTGAAGTGTGGGGTAGATAGCCTGATGTATTTTGTAACGTGTAATGGGCAGATAATAATAATAATTTGTAAGACTGATGACAGGTTTGAAACTAGAGAGCCCTGTTATGTAACAGGCTTTTGCCTTCAAATATGATAAATACACTCTGTGCGCGAAAGCAATAGATAGAAAACCAACACGAGGAGAAACACATTAGGCGTCTGAAGCTCTCGCAGTAGTGAGAAACAAATTTTACGAAACGGTAAGTTACCAACTGCTTCATACTCTTCACATATAACCTTACCGATTTGACGCCTAATATGTTTCTCTTCATGTGTCAGTCTGCAGTTTCCTATTCGGCATGTGGGTTAGGCTGAAATATAAAAAAGAGACATATTGATTTGCCAAATTTGAATTCCTACGTTAATCTATAATCTGTAAATTTAATGACAATTAATTTAAGGCCGATATGTTACTGGTATTGAACACATTCTTCTGTACGTAGGATTGCCAATTCTTTATTACGCGTTTCCACTAAATAAAACCAATATGTGAATTTGTGTCTAATGTATTAAATAATGCTGTAGGCTGTTTTGCGGCTCTAGGCAAACGTTAACAAAGGGCATAAGTACCTAAAGCACCCCTAAGTACCACTTCAAGCTTCCATACTAATGTCCATAGCATTTATAGCTTTTTCTTTAAATATATACACAAAGTATAGACAAATACACAGTTACATATGAATTAAGTACAATTCGTAAATCGAAGTTTGTAACTTAACAGAAAAGATCAATGAAAATAATTTGAAGTAATAAGTATTACGTCAAGCATAATTTATTTTCCCAAAATTATATTCATTCAACCTTACTACTTACTACTTCTATCCTTTCATTTCAATAAATTTTGTTATAATCTTTGAATTTTCATTTGCAGTCTGTATACGAAGTGTTCGTCTTACCCCATCTCATCATACTTCATCACGTTTCTGAGGCACCACAATTATCGGATGAATTATGAGTCGGTTAACGGTACAAAAATCTTATTAGTTGGTCGTATTTAATAAGGAAATGTTGCTAACTGGCGATGGCGTTCCCGTTACCGCGGAGCCGGTGGACGACGACGCCACTACAGGAAAGGATAACACCGTTCTTTATTGCCCCGAAAGAGAAGGGAAAAATCTCATCTTGGATTATTTGCATAAACTGCACACAAGTTGCGGTATTTTTGTTGGCGCTCGGAGAAACGAAGCGGAGTCGAGGAACGTCCGGCCATGAATTTACTTGATGGCGAAATCGCTTCTGTACCGCTGCTACTGCGCGGCTAAGATAGGATAGTAATAATAAGAATAATCGGTTGAAATTAAGAACTTTACAGCATTTCTTCTAGGACTTTCGCATCGCTGTGGACTATACGGAGATTGGGTGGGCATAACTCAAAGTTTAATTTTTTCTCAGTTGGTCTGAAATTCAAACATGTTCCTGTTAATTAGAGATAATATCCGGCTTCGTCGGTTGATTGGAAGCAACTGGAGAAGATTTCAGATTACGCAAGAAAGTTTTAATTGAACGTTCACCATTTCTTTGGTTTGTATAATTATTTAATAAGTGTATACAATGTGACAGGTTTATGGAAGCTAAGGCTAGAATATCTTTTCAGAAGTACAGTATCTTTCTTTTTCTCTACATAATTTCAGAATATCATCTTTAAGATAAATTAATTAAAGGAGATCTTGGCGCTTCTACTTTTAAATTAGGTATAGGTCATTACTACAACTATAATTATTGATAAATCTGATTTCATTTAGTTGTTGAAGGTTTAATACTGATTTCTGCTGTCAGCATTAATTGGCATAATATACAAATAATATCGCCTTTCGTAGAGAAATGCATGACCTATCTACTGTCCGATCGTTTCAGAGAGGTAGTTTTCCAAATACTAGTAGTAATACGTTTCAAAGGTATATACTAAGCACATGTCAGTAAAAACTTAGACAGATAATAGTAGTTTCATGTTTAGAATTATGTATGCGAAAATTGTTACACAACACCGTACCAAACAACTAATAAGATACAGTTAACTGGCAGTATTTCACCTGGTAATAATACTGTAGGCTCACAGCGAGAGATAAAGTATGGAAGCTGTGGCGAAGATATGACGATGGGGATGAGTTTTGAAGGGGTATTAGAATTATGAGCGTCGTCACGAAATAGCCTCATTACACGGGTTGATCCCCCTTTCACCAATAGAGAAGATTGTTTTCCTGTGGATGTGTAGATGTTCCCAGAAGAGAAGCTTTAGCATTCCTTGGAATTCGTTTATATTAATTTGGAGGATGACATATGTATGAAGTAGGTACTTTAATCAGAACTGCAGATTACATATTTATATGTATGTGTAAACACTAAACTGGCTATATTTTTTATGAAGGACACTTTAAGGATATTGTACAGTAGAGAAATTTGACATTGAAAGAGCTGAGTGAAAATGTCATCCTACAAGCAAGGGGAGCTTTAGTTGTTGGTTATGCATATCAAGACGACATGTTGGTACTTTACTATTGATAACAGTATGGTAAAGATTAATAGATAATAATAATGAAGAAATATTCCTTTGGTTTACTACATTAAACTACCTATATATATATATATTTTCTTATTTTATGGATTCTATTATTTCCTAAATTGACAAATCAAAGAAACTAATCTTAAGCACGATTTTTGAAGCTCCGGTATTTTTCTATATCGGCGGAATTAATGCAGGGCTTTTGTATTTTCGTAGAAATGAATGTCACGAATTCGCATTCCGCCGTGTTGTACAGTAGAACGTAATTATCTAAGCTAATGTTGTCAGGTATGGTTCGAATAACCAAAATTTACTAAAAATCAAAGACAAAAAAATTAGGTGCAAAATAATCAACCACGTTTTTACAATAAAAATCCCTTATGTAATTATATTACATAGTGAAAAAATATAAACGACACAAAAAACATATAAGTTGTATACCTAAGATGAATTTGGCACAAAAAGTCGAGAAATACTGGTCTGCTTCAATGATGACTTTCTCTTTATGTTTAAATCTTTTGACCTGCAATAACTGGGTGTGATCGGATTCTTCTTGCCGTTCGAATCACTGGAATGCCAAATTCAGTGCCCCAAAGATCTCAGAATGAAATGGTCCCAAGCCATCTCCATCTGGATCCTCATTTGTATCACCGTTCTCTGTGTGATCGTTGTCATGTAATAATTCGTGAACAATATCGTCATCCATCAGGATCTGATAACCTGGATCACCACTATCCACAAGTAGCCACTCATTCACGTTCTCTTCATCACAATCAGTGAAAACACCAACGTTGCTGAAGACCTCCAACATTTTGGCGGGTTCATTCCCAGCTTTGTCGATTTATATTTCATCTTCAGATGGTTTCAGCAACCTACTCCTCAATTTATGCAAGGTGTCGTTTTTACTCCACGCCATGGTTCGTCCAACATACTACATAACAGCACTCTCTTTAATCGATTGTTTTATACGTAGAAATAATTGTCGCTTCATCATTTTTATCCCCTATAAGCAGACGACGCATGAACTGTTTTAGATAGTTTTTTCAATGTTTCGATGAGGCTCTGGTGCATAAGTTGAATCAAAGGAGTTACATTAGGGAAAAGACTTTACTTCGAACATATGATTGACCTGATTCAAAGATTCAGATGATGGATGTGACGGAACATTACCCAATAGGAGCCGCACCTTACGTTCTTCGCCGCAATGATGCTGAAATTTTGTTACTTTAGGTATGAAATTATGTTCAAACCAGTTCGTGAACAAATTGCTGTTTATCTAAGTTTTTTTTTGGCTCGTGTATATTAACGGAACATTCACATTTCTAAAACAACGTTTTTCGATTTCCTTATCAAAAGCAGTGAAACTCTGTGTGTCTCAATTGCATTAGCACACAGTATAACTGTCGCCCGCTTCTTATCGATCTCGCTAAATGGTAAATGGTGAAGCCTTTCGATAGAGACCTATTTTATCTTCATTGTAGATAAAATCCGTGTCATATTCATTTTGTTCAAGAAATATCTTTACATTCTCGGAAAAGGAAACTGCTGTTGGGGCATCAGTACTTATTTTTTCACCATGATTCCCAATTTGTCGTGCCTCGTGTCGTGATTTCAAAATTTTTAACCACCCAGAACTTGCAATGAATGGCGAGTCATCACCAAGCTTCATGTTCGATTCCACTGTTTTTTACACAAAATGGACCCAGATATAGGCTGCCCAGAAACCCGTTTTTGTAAAAACCAAGTGAATGCAGCATCTTCCAACAATTCGGATTTATGTTTTTTCGTAGTTTTACGATATGAACTGCCCTTCTCGCTGTCAAGATTCAGCGCATACCAAGTGATTGACTCATAATTATTTTTTATTCTCGTTATTGTTGATTTACCGAACTTGGTAGCTACTGTCCGAGCCGTTTCATTTTTCTTCAGCCGCGTAATAATTTTCAGTTTATCTTTTAATGAAAGCCCTACTCGTTTTCTTTTGGTTGGCATTTTACAAGTTTTACTTTAAATATGTGACCATAAATCCAATATACATCTCACAATGAACGATTTGAAACTGAGAGCGTTGATTAGTAAGCGACCGTATGAATGGAAAGGGATTCTAATGAATAAATTACACAGATATAATTATTACTAAAGACACATTGAGTGCATGCTCGGCCAGAACCGACATTTCCTATAATTTTACTTTTTTCTATGGAAGCAGTTCGGATAATTGAACGTTCGAATGATTGACGGCTTACTGTACTTATAAAATGGTCGCAACTACATGTTCTCAAATATTTCTGATCTAATGAGTTCGCTGTTTGATTTGAGAGCATATCTTAATTTACTGGTTCCTACTTTAATGTAAGTAAATTATATTTATAGTTACTCTGGAGACTAGTTGCAATTTTTCAAATAGTAGACAAAATATTTGGTTACTGTATAGAAGTGGTTTTAGATAGTCTGGTGGTGCAAAATGTTTTCTATTTGTATAATCGTGAGTTGAAGACTCAGCTATGTGATATGTGTAAGTAAATTCAATTAGTAATAATTTCAGAACATACCACATGCCATATCCAAGATTTAATTTTGAGTGTTTTAGCTAGTTAGCTTTCTTCCCTTTCCTTTAGGTATTATTTAATGCAAAGGGTATTTCGTCATTATTTTTCCATTGTTTTGCTATAATTATCATCACCATTGCTACTGTTACCGTCAGTAATAATAATAATAATAATAATAATAATAATGAAAATACTACAACTATCATTACAATTATTGCCACCATTACAATTTTCTAAATGTACGTATGTAGTTGTCACTGTATTAACTAAATATTTATTAATAAAATCATGCAGTTTCTGTGTCTATTTTATCAAAAAGCTTGAACGAATATAATTACCATTCATTTCAACCACAACCGATAAAGAGAAGTGACTGCGATGTACGGAAAATAGAGAGAGAAAGCAGAAGGATATAAATGAGTGTCGAGTGCGCCAAATGAATAAATGATCGTGACACCGATGGCTTAAGTGAATCCGCAATCATTTGTCACTAATGTAAGTGTTAAAAATGAGGTATAGGTCGGTACTGTGACGACGTCCCGCCCGAAAAGGGAGAATTCATGAAAGCGTCGCACAACTTGTAATTATTTTATTGATCCTTCTTTTCGCAGATCAAACGATGGGACATTAAAACCCCCGTCTTCATATTTGTCACTGTCTACCTTGAGTATTCGCTTCATCTTTTGCGACATTTTTATCTTCGCCAAAGGTCGATTAATTTTACAGAGGTGGCGTTATTCAAACGCCTAGAATCTTCTTCATATATAATTCTGCAATATGTTGTCTTCAGATACAGAACTGCAATATTTCTACAAATTACTTTATTGTAATAATCCATATTCATGTTATACAATATAAGCAGATGATAACGTGCCGGGATATAAATGGAGTGGTGAAATTAAAAATGATATAAAATATGTTTGTATTAGGAAAAAGGGATTCGACGCACCTAGCGCATCCACCAAAATAATCTTTTCGTTTCATAATCAGCGTAGTTGAGCTATATTAGCTTTAAACTTTTTATAAGGCTTGTATATTCTTCTTGAATTCCTTTTTATTTGTAGTGGGCGCTTAAGCTAAGAGATCTCCGATTTTAGTGTGCCTAAATCAAAATGTGTGTAAACAACTAAAGATAATACGGTATATAACATAGAAGGTACAACACTGTTATTTTAAGTTGTGTAACTTTGAAATATGTTTCTAAAGTGTCTTTGGTTAACTTATTCCATTATGGAATTGGGGAGGATAAAATATAAACAACGATCGGAGGTGTAGTAGTACTAAAGGTGAATGTTTCGAATGAAATAAACAAATGTTATCTAGTAATACCATAGCATAGCGTCTAGAGGGCTGCACGTACGTTATCTGGAGCTTTTTCAATACCCGATAAAAGTGATCCACTTTCTAGTAACTAGTGGGAAACTTACAAATGCTTATAAGTAAGTATTCAGATAGGAAACTAAAATTACAGTACTCTTGGATAAGATAATGATACCGTCTGGGTTAAAAATTAATGTGGTGCTAAACAACAACATTTCGTTTAGAACTTCTTTTGGTCTGTTTAAGTAGTAATTACAAAATTACCCAAAGATAATTACAAAAGAATACATAAGAGTTCATTTAACGGTACCCTTATACTCGTCGGATAGCACCGCGCTTCTGTATTTCGTTTTAGTTGATAAAATTATAACCGCTTAAACATAAAACATTTAAATTAGATATAACGGTTACGAGGGACACTAACGTATACATACAGAAAACGACTTCAGACTTAAGTGAACTATTATGGATAGTAGTTAAGTTAATATAAGAAAGGCCATTTGCTTATTTCTGGGCTGTTCGCATCAACAATTTGCATCATAACGTTACTAAATGTAATTGTTTGTATACGACTAGGGAGCTCTTGACACTTGTAACTGCTAATAACGCTTCAGCGTGTTTGTTTTGCCCGCCATCAGCCGTTTCACTCGCATCGCCGCTCGCGTCTCTACCAGATAATTCAGTTTTATTTTGTCGGCCACTTCAATCACCATAAAGCTGGCGTTTGCCCCACGACTGCAATAATAATCTTAATTAGTTTTTAAATTTAATTAGCGAACAAACGAAAACGGCTTGCTATGTAGATGGTATATGCTTAATTATTGCTACTTTTTTCTATATTAGCGCATTTTTAAACTGCGCATTTTGTACTATGTTTCTGAGTAGATCTCATTAATACCTTAAAACTCTTAGTTCTGGTGCAATATTTTTATGTAAATAATCTGAAAATAGTTATTGGTGAGTTCCATTCCAATTCTCCTCGAACTCTGGTTGAAAGGAATATCTGGTCATAAAACCGTTCAAATTTCGTCCTAAACAACATCATAGCAAAAATGCAAAACAATATTCGACTTAAACACTGAATTTTATTACCGCAACAAAATGCAGATATATGCGTTCTTATTGTCGACATCGTTGGATGTTCCGATACGTACGGGAATAACATACATCTTGTAACACTGTTTTGTTTGAAAATACGGGTTCGTATTTCATTTATTTTAACCGTTTCGTTACGTATATAACTAGCGTCTTTATTTTTGACCTTGGCATCTAGGCCACTAGCCACGTCAGTATAAATAACTACTCATGATAAACGAATGGGATAAACAGGGACACATACTTCACGTCAAGGGGTCCATCGTGGCGAACTAGCGTCTTACTGATAAAGTGTGCTAGAATTAGTATGGAAAGAAAAGATTGTACAGAAGCAAACCGATGAAAAATTATAGCTATGTGACAAAGTAGAATATCACCGATTGAAATTGGTAGAACAACAGGTAAATCAGTAAGTAATTAATATTGTTTGTAATTAAAACTGTATTTTAAACTCCAATAATAATGAGATTAAATAAAGTTTTAACATTGTATATAGACATATCTATCATTGTTTTCTGCTTTTATAGAGAGAAATGATATGGAACTGGACCAGACGATTTTGAACAGAAGGGAGTCGATACAAGAAACTAAGGTCTGGTTATCCACGCCTGTAATATTCTAGAATGAACATCTCAAAAGTACTTCGAAGATAATGGATCCTTCTAGAACTTCTAGACTAGATAGTTACCGTAGGTTGTAGAACTTTCTAGAAGGATATGGAGCATCCTCGAAGCACATAATGCTCCAGAAAAGTACTGAACTCTCGCGAAGTCTATAGAATGTTCTAATAAACTTATATGGCAGTAGTAAGTAAATATGACATCACTTCGATGAAGCACTTCACTTCCTAAATAACAATCGAACAGTAAACATCCGAGAAGGAAAGTAAACGGTTTTAAGACACCCGCCCCACCAGAGGAGGGTCCGCTTTGTGAGCTTTCAATTAAATTTGGTATTGGATCGTGTCGTAGACATAGTAATCTATATATAGCATGACCACTGAAAACCACACTTTTCGAAAAACTATACATAGATATGGGAGGTGAACACACACCCTTACTATGCTACTGCAGTTTAAGACGGCTTTCATGTAGCAACGTTTTATACTGTGCATTCGAGCTACGTCAATGAATTCACACTTTTCTACAAGAGAAAGGTCATGAAAGCTCCAGGTATTTTGACGAACCAGACCTTTTGCTAAAACTAACGTATTTGTATGATATACATACTTGACAAGCTGCTTTCAATTTTCTTCCAAGCAACAACATGCTCATTTTGAAACTTTTGGAGAAGGTTGGGGCGTAAAGGAAAAAGCTGCAGTTGTAGATAAGAAAACTCAATGAAGTTGGCGGTCAACATTGTTTCCCTGAATTTCGTAAATACGTGGCATGTATTGAAGTCGTTGTTTTAGAAGACCTGGTGTCCTTTTCCAAGGAATACCTTTCTAAGCTCACTGACTGGTTTACAAATTACTTTGAGGAAGACAATGTCCAGAATTTGGGTGGACCCAAAATCCTTTTCGTGATCAACTACTATCAATCTACTAGAATTCACTTCGCAGCAGGAAGAGAGCCTAGTTGAACTCTCCTGCGACAACAGTTTCAAAACAAAAGTTGTCTCTTCCGATTTAGTATAGTTCTGAATACCAATCAAAAATGAATATCGAACTCTGAAACCAAAAGTTGTACAAATTCTCATTCCCTTAGCGATAACATATTCAGGCGAAACCGGATTTTCAGCTGTAGTTGTAATAAAAAGCAAATACCGCTCAAAAATCTATGTGGAGCGACAACTGACAGTAGCAGTGTCAAACCATTTCCGTGTTTCAAAAAAATGTGTGACGATTTGCAAGCTCACCCGTCTCATTAACTTACTTATCATTGAAGGTTTTCACCGGTTCTGTCATATTTTTTGGATCTACATATTTTCACTTCATGGTTCTTGTGATTCAATTTTAATAAATGCGAGCTGCGCATTGTGAGATTTATCTTAAGAGTTCTCTTCATTTCTATGCGTGATCTATGTCCATTGGACACATATTTTGACAAGGACGCCAGGACAAAATACTGAGGCAGTAAGCGTGCCACGGGCTGATATAGTTTGGGAACCATTGCTTTCTTTTCTTGTGCCAAATTAAACCAATCTGCTAGATTAAACTGTCGTGCGAAAACAACACACAAGTGCAAGACAATGGTAGTATTCAGACGGTCGGGGTCTTTAAAAAATGGTTTTTAGACCATCCAGAAATTAAGGCGGTGGATTAGACATCCAAATCAACTGATATAGACCCCAATGAAAATATATGGGAAGCCATGGTTCAACATTGGAACCAAAACACCACACTCAGCGAATACAGAATGAAGTAGGCGAAGGTTTCCTATGCCTTAATTGTAATTGCGAATGGTAGACATCATACACACTATTAATATTTCTCCAGATTTATATCTTTGTTCTTTCTACTGTATCCGTGTATACATAAAATATTGTTATTATTATTATTCCTGTATTATTACTATCATAATTACCATTATTATTATTGTTCCGCACAATAGCTTTATTAAATAAACTTCAAGTGACAGCAATACGATTAACATCGGCAAGCAGCCCTGAAGATGTCCCTTGCAATAGTGGACGAAACGTCGGCACCCACGCCAAACCAGACGCGGTTCCAACCCGGAAACCAAGTTAGACATTGTGATTTCGACCGCGGAAGCCTACACCTGAGATTAAATATACTGACTTCGAACATAGCTTATTTGATACAATTACTTAGAAATTTTTCCTCATATATTATAATAGTAAATCAAAATAAAAAATAACCCCTTTCATTTCAAGAAGACAAACACACTTCTTCTTACTATGATAATTGCTTGAAAACTGATGGCCTTATTATCCTTGTAATGCCCTCTAGCCAGTACACGACCTTTCATTGGTACTTTAAATGAACTATTCAATAAATTATCGGCGGTTCCTGAAAACGCTATAAAACTTATGTGTGTATTATGGCTATGTCCTAGTTGCAATGTACAAGGATAGTTCCAGAAGAAGAAATTTGGGAAACATCTTTATTTCTCAACATACTCTCGTTTGAGCACGATAATATTTCCCAGTGGTATTTAATAGTTTCAATACCCAGTTTATAGCGAGAACCGTTGAGTTTCTCAAAATTGTTATCAACCGCAGATGTCACTTCTTCATCGTTGGGAAATATTTTACCACCAAGCAAGTTTAGAAAGAGGAAATAATCTGAGAGGGCTAAATCTGGCGAATAGGTTGCGTTACGAAGCAATTCGAACTTTAACTCATTGATTTTAGCTACCGCGATAACGGATGTATGAAGTGGTGCATTGTTTAGATGAAACAACACTTTTTTTCGCCAAATGTGGCCGTTTCTTCTTGATTTCATCACTCAAACGCTGCAACAAGTGCATACAATATTCGCCGTTGATTGCTTTTACTTTTTGATTATCATTATAAGATTATCAATAAAAATTATGTCAGGCGCCCTGACCTTGCCAGAAGATGGAACTGCCTTCGCCTTCTTCAGAGCCGATCCTCCCTTTTCAGCCCATTGTTTCGACTGTACTTTCGTTTCAGGTCTGAAACGATAACTTACCTTGTATGGAATTAAAATTATTGTTATAATATATCCAGCCCATTAGCGTATTTTTGATGCTCCATAAGTGGTTGAAGTATATGTACAATCACTAAGCAGCAAAATTCGGTATACGACCTATTAATAACACGCATGAGTGCTTAATAGATGGCACCAGTATTTCTCACTGCGATAAGTAATCGTAATTATCTTGGATATAAACTAGAATTTATTAACTTTAGTTTCCAAGTTGGCCCACAATTTTGAATAATGGTTAAAATGTTATTACATGTTCGTACATGCCATAACTCCATGTTCCTAAGGGAAGTGTAGATCAATGGTAAGTACATATAGTCAGGGCTTACGTGTTACCCTCAGGTAAAAGGCCGCCGAAGCACCTACTCTCCGTCGACTGCCGACTACCGTGTGTCCACTGCAATAAATACACGAAGTACAAATATTTATATCCTCATTTAATGCATGTTTTGCAACTACCGCTGGTTACTCTTGTGCTAGGTAGTCTTTCTTATTTCTATCCCGGTCCGTGCATATGGGAAATGAATAGTGTCGCATATGCACTATTGGAAGTTGTATTGGTAATAAGGATCTCCAATAAATTTAACGAAGAGCATTAATAAATTGCACTCCCTTACCATTTGATATGGGAATCTAAGAGAAAATAAAACATATTTTAAACTATTATCGTTCATTATCTTATAAAAATTGATGTTAACACAAACATCACTAGTTACATGAAGAAATTTAGATCCATTTTCTAATTTTCGATTTTTTTAAATATTTTATTGATTGATTGAATTGTAATTGAATCCTAAATTTATTTTTATCAACAAACACGTGTCTATCCGCACACTATCACCAAATTAAAAATAGAATGCTAAATTAATTTCGGATAGAGCTTACGCAACTGTAACTGCTTTTGATAAAAATGCTGATCATATTACAGTGCCAGAAATAAGTCTTCGGAAGCATTCTGTAAGTTATTTACAACAGCTCTGCGGTGTGTACATATCTAATTGTAAGTAAGCGATCATCTTGTTGGTATTTCATTGTAACTGATGCGCCCGAACTAGCTCAAAGAAGATTAAAGTTACACAATCTATTTAATTAAATTGCTAGGTCTTGTTAGACGCATTCATAGAAAACTGGCAAGACCATTTATTTTATGTCTAAATGTCATGGTTCCCAAACGTAATCCTTGTTACAGTACTGCAAGAATGCGCCACAGGAGGCCACTAGTAATAATTACTCTTGCACATAGCAAATCCAATTTTCCCATCCCTCGGATCCTAACTTTTAAAAGCTTGCATATAATCATTAACATAAAACTAAGTTATCTAGTAAATTGTATTTATCTTAGTTTTCGCTATACACTGGACTACATAGAAATATGCAATACCAAAATGGCCGAAAAAATTACCTCTGGAACGCAGCGTTAATTTCTTCTTATAATTAGTAGTAGTAGTAGTAGCGATTATAGAATAAGGAGAAGCGGATAATATACATATATGATTTTGATACTTAAAAATCGTTAAAAATAATGTTTTCTGTCTTTGTGTTATAATGTTACCCTTCGAATAACATTAAAAAAACTTGGCTTTAAGACGATGCTTAATACATTCCCCAATTATTTGTGTTAACACGTTTATGTAATATCTGTGCCTATTATATTAACTTGAAGAAAACCATATTAATATTATAAATAACTTTTTGTAGCAGTAAGTTTTATGTTTTAGTCCATTCTATTCTAAGACAATTAGACTTCTAATAACAAATATCTGATTTGGGTTTCTTTTTTGGGTTTTAATAATAATATTATTAATTTATTAGTATCTTTTGCCACCTATCACAGAAGTCATTCCTCTACCTAACCCCTCTCATGTAGTTCCGTACCTTCATGAAAGACGTCTTCTTACTATTCCTGACAGCCGTCTTCTTACTACAACAAAAACGGGAAAAAAACTGAAACTAATAATCATGCTTTATCACCTACCCCAATCACATACGCTAAGCCGATGCGTGCCTGTCAATTATGAAATTATGGTCAGTAAAGACTAGCATAATTTCAATAACAGAAAGCCAAAGAGGTGACAAAAACTAGAGCTGAGGCTACAAATTAATAGTAATCAAAAGTACAATATATCAAAATCTAGAAAACTTATCAAATAGAATCCCAAATTTGAACTAGAAGTGTATACATAATACTACTTAAAGGAAACGCAAAGTAAAAGTTCTTTTTGAACCCAGTATAAAGCAAAAAGGAAAGGAAAAGCAGTCATTTTCATTTCATCCAGATTTCACTATCCATACAGTTCTGTTTCATTCATCGTCCACGATTAATATATTTTTCATCAGAGCTTTGATGTTGCAGTTATCTTATGTATCACATTAGAGCAATATTTTCTAACAAGATGACACCTAATATTTCGCGTATAATTTTAAAATGTGATGTGGTATAAAGAAATGATGATAATAAGAAACAATTCGCCAAATAACGGAGCTTATATTCCAACATTTTCTATGGCCGTAAGGCAATTGCGTGAATAAATTTACCAATATTTAGTGTTAGGGTGTACCTGTAGGAAAGTAACTAACACGTTCCAGTTGTTCACCACCAAACCTTTTATGCGACCAACAAAAGAGTTTGTTCAAGATCAATTGCTCATATTGCAAGATAGTAATATTCACCTTGATATGGGTTGAAACGTTCAAAGTGTATCAGTACAAAGGAAATATAAATCATTATGTACGATTTGTGATAGATTATTAGTATACAGTAAATAACTACAGTAATGGACTCAGAATATCTCGTTGTTCAGTATCAAATTTCTCACTTTGTCGTTTATGTATCTTGATTGTCAAAATCAGCGTAATTATGAGTTTATCAAGCTCAATTATTGTGTAAAATGCTTTGTTCAAATCGACGAACCTGCAGATGACAAACTTAGAAACACTAAGTTAGCTGTTCACTATATTAATGACCTATAACAAAAGGGACACAGAGATAAAAATGAGAGATATTCGGGACTAGAACAATTACAAAACCCTATAATAATTTTGCCTACTTTTGAATTAATTATGAGCTGGTATTGTTAATTACGTGGGCGTGTGATTGAGTGATTTGATTAAGAATGAGATGGTGTGTCTTTATTGCAGGGTGGTGATTTGTACAAAAAGATTCTTGTTGATTAATTGATTGATTGGCTAGCTTGATACCTCCCTTACGTAATAACATTAATAGGCTTTTGGTAAAGGTGAACGTGGAGAAGTGCAGAAGGGTTAAAGTAAGCTAAAATAAAACACGTATTTACTTGCTTGGTAAATAAAACGAACACTGTCCTTTGAGAACGTATATTAATTGTATTAATTAAATCGTTAAATAATTAAAGCAAAAACGATAATCAAGTGCGATTTAAATTTGGAAAATGCGTGGTCGTACGTTTGCGTGTGAATGCGTGGTATGGAATAATAATAAGAAAGATAAACTAGGTAAATTAGAACGATAGGGCTAACTTACTGCGTGATACCTGAGCTTGAAGATAGGGCTTCGAAGCTTGTATGCGATGTCTGCTAAGCAGCAGAATGATGGAGACGGGGGCTCCGGTGGTAGTTGTGTGTGTATGGGTGGTACTTACTTAGAGGCACTAAGTGAATCGTGTCGAGTGTGTGGGGCGTCAGTAAGTGACTAAAGTGAAATTCGCGCGATTTGTATTTGAATATCGCTGAAGGGTGTGAGGGGTCGGATGAAATTAGAAAGTTGGGATGGTCAGTTTACAAAAGATACGCAGGCCCTTTTAACCTACTTGGGGTCGATGGTTGGTAAAAGGTCACGAACGTATACTCGCAAACACAAAATTGCAAAAACAATTTTAAATAACTTTCCATCAACCGAATATAACACAGATGTTGGCTAAAATATTAAGAAAAAATAATTTAATCGCGTATTTAAAATGACGAGGAAATTATTTTAGTTAACGAAGTGTAACAGTATTAACAATTTTCAGAATATATATATATATATATATAATCGATAATTCATCTGTACCCAATTGGGTGTCAGTAATACATTTTATTACGTATTGCTATAAATAAATGCAGACCATTTCTTCTTATCTTGTGCTAGCTGTTTTGCCTCTGTCCATGTTTTTCCTTTCTTTTGAATAATCTTTCCCACCGCGTTATCCCATGTTTCTTTTGGTCTTCCTCTGCTTCTCTTTACCGTGGTTCTCGCTCCCCATACTCTTCTTACCGGTATTTCATCACTCATTCTTTGTAAATGACCCCACCAACTCAACTGTCGTTGTTCAATAAAATCTTGTAGTGATTGTGTTTGTAAATTTTCTCTAATTGTGTCGTTTCTCAGTTTATGTAACCTTGTAACTCCTTTCACTCTTCTTAGGTACCTCATCTCGACCGCCTGGAGCTTGTTTCTTTGACGTTGGTTGAGTACCCAGGATTCGCAGCCATATGTGAGTATCGGTCTAATAATTGTTTTAAATACCGTCATTTTGGTTTCTTTACTTCTTTTTTATTTATAAATCCTTTGCTCATTGCGTAGTATACGTTATTCGCTTTTTGTATTCTGTTGTTTATCTCCACGTCATTATTACCATTTTCTTCTATTGTAATGCCCAGATACTGAACGGCATCCACTTGTTCCAGTTCGACTCCTTCTATATGTATGTGCATTTCTTCTTTATCTCTTGCTACCATCATTACTTTTGTTTTGGATTTGTTTAGTTTCGTGCCTTTCCCTTTCATTATTTTGTTCCAAATTATGATGTTGTCTTGTAGGTTCTTAACAGTACTTGCAGCAATCATTATATCATCTGCAAAGGCACAGTCTGAAATTTCGACTGGTTGTAAGTTCCTATATCCTATGTATAGTGGTTTGGTACTTTTGTTACTCTCTCTGATTATCTCATCCATATACATAAGGAACAACAGCGGGCTAAGGCCCCCTCCTTGTAGTACGCCCTCGTTGGTCCTAAACATTTCTGATTTCATGTTGTCCCTGATTATATAGTTGTTGGTTTCTTCATACTTGCATTTAATTACATTAATCTTGTGGTTAACTTTTTTCTTCTTTAAGGCGTTCCAGATTTCTTTTCTTGGTATTCTGTCAAAAGCCTTTTCCATGTCCATAAACGCAAAGTATGTCTTATTATTGTACGTCAGAGTTCTGTTTATAATTTCCTTAATTGTAAACATGTGATCCTGAATGCTTCTTCCTTTTCTAAATCCGCTTTGTGAATTGGTCAATGTTGCTTCTGTTATTATTCTAAGTTTTCTTTCTATTATCCGTTCCAGCACCTTAACCACCGTACTAAGCAAAGTTATGCCTCGGTAATTACTACAATCTCTCCGATCGCCTTTTTGTATATAGGTAGTATGACACCAATCTTCCAGTCAGCTGGTATCTTCTCCTCACTCCATACTTTACTATAGATTTGTTTGAGTACCTCCTTTCCAGTTGGTCCCATCTTTTTAAACATTTCTACTGTGATTTTGTCATGGCCGGGTGATTTGCCGTTTTTTAATCTTTTTATTGCTTCCTCGACGTCTTCTTTTGTGATTCTTCCCAAATCCATTTCTTCCAATTTACTTGTTAATTCAGTTTCCATCTGTTGTACTGTTTTATTTTCATTCAGTAGTTGCTCAAAATATTCTTTCCATCTCTGCATAATCTATTTTTCTTCTGTCAGCAATACCCCTTCCGCACTTTTAACCGATATTGTATCATATTCTTTCTTACATCTCATATTTTTTAGTGTTTTGTAGAATAGTTCTTGGTTGCCTTTACTATCACTTTCCAGTTTATCTCCGAAATCTTTCCAAGTCTGTTTTTTGGCTTCTCTCACTGATTTTTTAACTCCCTTGCATTGCTCTTTATATGCTTTGTGATTTTCTTGTGTTTTGTAACCTAGATAGCTTTTCCATTTTCGCTTTTTGTTTCTAATTTGCTCCTTTAAGTTTTCTGACCACCATGCTGTTTGTCTTCTATTCTTGTTCTTTCTGTAGGTTCCACAGACTGTTTTTGAAATCTTCCCACGTTTCTTCAAGATTGGAAGTTTACATTTTTTTAAGAGTTTCTCCATTTCTATCTTTGTCTCTACTTCAAATTTTGCTGCTATTTCATTTTCTCTTAATCTGTAACTTCTTATTTTTCTTGCTGATTATTTGTCGTTTTCTTCCTTTTTGCTATTTCTGGATTTGTATGATTTTTAATCTTCGCCACGACCAAGAAGTGGTCACTGTTTATTTCATATTCTCTCATAACACGCACATCTTCTACAATTTTTCTGTTGCATCTTTCCACAATGATATAATCTATGATGGATTTTTCTTCTCTACTTTGTTCTACTCGGGTAAATTTATGTATATCTTTGTGTTCAAAAAAGGTGTTTGCTATTATTAAGTTGTGTATCTGGCAGAAATCGATTAGTCTCTTTCCATCATTATTTTTCATATCTTCTCCACATTTGCCAATAACATCTTGATTTATTATATTTTTACTTCCAACCCTAGCGTTAAAATCCCCTATCAAGTATATTTCTCCTTTAGCATTCTCCATTGCCAGTGTTAGCTCCTTCCAGAACTCTTCCTTCTTTTCGGCTTTTTCATCTTCATCCGGGCCATATACTCCTATTATTGTTACGTTTCTGTTATTATATTTCATTTCTAACTGTATTATTCTTGGTGATACTGCGATCCATTTCTGTACCTGACTCTTGATATTACTGTGTAGTACGCATCCAACTCCTGCTGCTGCTCGCTGTGTTTCTTCCACTCCACTAAAGATTAACATGTGGCCGTTACCTATTTCCATTGTGCCCCTTCCTTTTTCTTCGTTTCCGTTATTACTAAGATCTTATTTGTTGTTTTCTCAAATTCTTCACCTAATTCGAATTCCTTCCCGTTCAGTCCTCGAATATTCCAGGTCCCTATTTTTCTGTGTTTTTGATATATATTCTTTGGAGTTCTTCTTTTCTGTCTTTCTCCTCTCGTAACCGTATTACTTGCATGTGTCGTTAACCTGTCATTACCGTTTTGCCCAATTATCAGTTTTTTGACGAATGTGTTTTTGGTTTCATATTATGCTCTTTAAGTTTTTCCTCTTCTCTGCTCCATCTCCATTGGCTTCCATCAATTGTGACTTTTTGGTATCCGACTTTTACTACTCTTCCTTTCCATCTCTCCTCCGCTGCTCTTTGTTTTTTTCAGAATAAATAACATAAATAATGCATGATATTGAAGTATGTGCTTTGTGGAGAAATTATCAGGTTCTAGTGACTACTGTCTTCTTATATTAATTACTACTCCATATAAATCTTCTGTTTTAAAGGAAAAAATGTTGTTGAAGAGTAGTCAGTCTACAGCCTGATAGCAGTTAAAGTTAATTAGTTAGAGAAATATCACATTTGGTTTTTATTATATATCACCAACAAAGCAACAATATCATTAGTAGACCACGGCAAACAACGGGGAAAGCTCACAACTCATGGACTGGTACTTAATTCAACGGCATTTGCGATGCATTGCAGATGATTCTGGCGCCAGCTGTGAACAACAACGCTACTAATGAATACAATATAAAGATTTGTACTTTCTACGAAAACTACAAAGTCATCAAAGCAACCGTAAAGTTCTTTATATTCTATGTACAGCATGTGTGCTGTAGTACACCCCTTTTGTTTAAGTTCCTTAAATATTTGGGGATATGTTTATCAACATTTAATTTAAAATTTATATGTCTTGGTTTGCTCTGATTATACATTAGTTAACTTATGAGAATCTTAATTTTACTTTACTTTAGTTCTCTGTACCTTAGATAACTGTACCTAATATTCCTATTGGCTTTTATTAATAAGAAATGGTTGTTTCATTTCTAAATTACTTACACACTTTGCTTATTCTACCGTTTCCATGCTCTATAAAGATTGTTTCAATGGTTGATTCTATTCACAATGATCACCCGAATGGTAACCCAAGACTTCTTCTCGCATATTTACTTACCGATTCAACATCATGTAAATGCTTTATTGAGGAATGTATGTAGATATTGGAACAGATCTTCAGAACCATGAATATCCAGGATTAACTCTTCATCAAGATAATAATTGGTTTTTATTAGTAGTAAACTTTTCCTTTTCCAAGAAACCGTTCAACTACAAATCTGCTTTTTGTACTTTAATAATAGTACAGTAGGCTTTTTCAAATTAAGTGTAAACGTAAATTAAAATATGAAACTGAACATCTCGCATCAACTAATCGTTCATCTGTACACATACATAAATACACACATCTACATCGAAGCATGCACATACATACAAGTGTCTCTGATTAAATTAAACATGGCATGGCTTAGAGAGTATGCAAGCTGCAAACTAGAGAGAACATGACGTGACACAAGATCTAATTAGAAAATAATTGACAGCCATTGTCTGGAGAGCTGTGACCGTACCGACCATCTACTATCTGTACTTGAGATACGCCATGCCACGTAATGAACCTGAATGTAACTCAGTAAATATGTTACCTTGTCTCAGACTGCTGCCAGCAGGACCAGCACTACCTAACGAAATTAATGCAAGCAATATTATACAATACCTATTGCAGTTGAAGTCACTTGGAACGAAATTAATTGATTTCTGATCGGTGTTAACGTAATTAACGAACCTGTTAACTAATCAAAATAAATATATGCAAGACGTTCCTGCAGTTACTTTACTACTTGTTTCTGTAACCAGGACATTATTACGTTGTTACGTTGTATGTATTATATACAACTTAATTAAAAATATCTCGTCTGCTAATCCCCTAATTGAAAATACTTTGCTTAATTAAACTTTATTGTATTAAGACTTTTAAAAGCACTGCATATTTCAATCTACGTATCTTAACGATGTTATTAATAAGTCAAAATATTGTAAAGATAAAATAGTGAGTATATATGAAAAATAAATAACATCTATGTATAACTATATAACAGAGGTCAATACAATTAGAGAAAATATATTACAAACTATTCTACCGTGCATGGTGATTAAAAATATTGCTTTCAGGTTTCTAAAGGTCCCGCAGCACCATTGACTCTTTCTTCTTTGTTGTACCGTTGCATGATATATGAAAAGAACTTAATATATACAGGATACTTCATAACTAATGCGTCAAGTTTATTTATAAGATAGTACTATACATAAGTGGTGACAATGACTACGATTTTTCACAAGAAATGGGTCAAATTTATTTAGAAGGTTATATGAGGTAGATGGAAGTCAATAAATGTAAGAGAAAAGAATGAGATTGCCTCTCCTGATTAACCGTTAACGTTGGCTAGGTGAAGATCGAGGCGAAATGCGATGTTTTGTTATCGCTCATTCGTAGACACGTTGGAACGGTTCTTCAAATCCCTTGAACCTGCTAAACATATGACCCGATTTTTACGATTACATTTCTTTGTCTAAACTCTAAACATTGGGAGTTATTTAGTGAGAAATATGAACTGATAATGACTGAAAGGACTCGAAGAGAGTCCGTCTTGGATACAGGTATCGTAATATTCCAATGGAAAATATCCTATGAAGCTGTACGGCTGAAATTAGAACAAATCGAGAGATATTGGTTTGTGTATTTAACCACCACTTCTAACAGCTGCTATAACTTAGGAAACATGTTTATAGGTCGAAATTGTTCACATCTATTATTATTAGGCATTTTTTATATTGGAACAACATACTAATTTTCCAAATAATAGTTACTATAGATACGATAAAGCAGTCTATAAATCATTTATTGATTTGTCACTTATTTATTAACCTTTTAACTAATAGTAAAAATTGAAGTTTCTCAACAATCAACTTAAGATTTCGTGGATTAACACCAGGAGCTTCTCCTCACATACACTTGAAACTGATATCATGTTTATCACGAATTTATATAAGCAGCCATGGGGTGGGAATGATGATTGTAACCAAGCCCGTTTTTACAATGTGCTAGAAATTGTAGCACATTGTATCTGTTTTTAAGCCGCACTGTAGAGCGTCGTGTTCGCTCAACTGCAGGTCTTAATTGAAATTGAAAAAGGAACTATTGCCCATGGCCTTTTCTCCATGAAAACTATATAGTGCCCATTGCGTGAGCCGATATAGTTCGAACTGTCTGTTTAAGAGAGTTGTCCGCTCAATAGAGCCGACCGTTAACAAGCTTCCATTGTATAATTACAGCGTTTGGCTACATTAATTGGAACACTCTGATGGTCCTTTAATAATCAAATAAGAACTACACATGTACCACGTTCTTTTTTTGTATAAAAGATATTGTAATAAGGTCCGGTCCTGGAGTGTTTGACGGTGTGTGTGTTGTCGGTCTGCTCCGTGTTTATACCCAAGGTTCTTGGAGGATTGTGATCTTTTAATTGGTAACACAGTGATAAATATAAAAACAAAGTGAAAGTGATTATCTGGGAATCAAAATAACAGGTAAAATTAAACAATTTATTCCAATATCATTGATAAAAGCCAGACTTTCGACGGATCGACCAGGATTCGGCTTTTTGCGCGGTGATAAGAAAAGAAAACAGAAAATACATATCCGTAGAGAACAGGGGCGGAGTAGGAAATTGTATATATCATGGATACGGAGGAATACAGTTCGGAAGATAGGAAGAGAACAGGAAAAAGAGAAGAGGATGAAGAGAACAGCGAAAATATTTTCAAGAAAAGTAAAAAAATAATAAGATCGCCTATGAAGTCCCAGAAAAAGCTGGGAGAAAACATTGGTGTAATGATGAAGATGATTGAGGAAATGGGAGCGAAGATGAACAATTTATCAATAGAAATAAAAGAGATGCGGGAGGAACAGAGAGTATATAGAAAAGAAATACCAGAGTTAAGCAAAGAAAATGCGGAACACAAAAGTCAAAATAAATTCATTAAGGGGGTAGTGATGGATATGGAAGACAGATTGGAACGAGTAGAGAATGAGAAAAGACGGAATAATGTAGTGATTCAGGGTCGAAAAATAGATACAGAAGATAGGGAACAACTAAGAAACGCAATGGAAAATTTCATAGATAAAGAGTTACAGATAAGAGTACATATAAAACAGGCCATAAAATTAGGTGAAAAATCCTGTCTAGTGCAATTAGACAGAACAGAGGATAAGGTGGAGATAATGAAAAACAAAAAGAAATTAAGAACAAAAATAGGAGGAAGGATTTTTATTAACGATGATCTATCTAAGCGAGACAGGAAGATACAAGAACAAATTAGATTTAGAGCTAAAACTGAGAGGGAAAACGGAAAACAAACAAAAATGGGGTCAGGAAGTTGTATATCGGGAATGAGGAATGGAGATGGGATAGAGAGAAGGATAAGTTGATACAGATACAGAGATCAAAAAACTAGAAGGCGTGAACGAGCAGGGAATAGAGAGGACGTATCTGGCAATGAGAGCGGATACAGAACAAACTCGAACACGAGAATACATGGATGTGAGGATGGGAAATAGGAACAACAAGGTAGAGACAGAGAGGAATGCTAACACGATGACGACCACAGCTATGAACACGGAAAATGGAAAGATTCGTGTTGGAACGTGGAATATAACTTCCCTAACGGGAAAAGAATGCGAACTAGCAGAAGAAATGAACAAGTACCAAATTCAAATACTGGGAATAAGTGAAACAAAGAAAGCCGGAGCAGGAAGAATAGGGGTAGGAAGTCAATATTTTCTGTACTATTCAGGAGTGAGGCCGGATCAAAGGAAAACAGAGGGAGTAGGGATATTGTTAACAAAGGAACTGGATAGAAGAGTAACTATACATTAATCACTCTCATCAAGGTTGATGCGCTTGAGAATAGAATTGGAGAAGGAATCGGTTAACATCATACAGATGTATGCACCAGTAGAAGGAACAGATGGAAGTACAATGGAGGAGTTCTATGAAAACCTGCAGGAACTGCTGGATGAAATAAGAGGGACAAACTCAAAAGTAATATTAATGGGGGACTGGAATGGTAGAGTGGGTAATGATACAAATAAGGGACTGGGCTGCTTGGGAGCATATGGAGAAGAAACGTTAAACGGAAGTGGTTGGAAAATGATTGATTTTTGTATAAGTAATGATCTCCTAATAGGGAATGGTTTCTGGGAACAACCACTGGAAGAGAGATATACCTTTGTCGCGGAAGAGAGAAACGCAAAGAGTATAATAGACTACATAGTCTATACCCAAAGTATGAAAACTAATATATGAAACATAAAGACACAAAAAGAGGCTGAAATGGGAACTCAACACAGAATGCTAATGGCAGAACTCCAAGAACAAATTAACACAGAACAACAAATAGCTGAGTATCATAAAATAGCAATCAGCAAATTAAGAAACGAGAAGAAAAGAGCAGAATACCAACAGAAAACGAATGATTTACTAAAGAGACATGACCAGGCAGAAATGACACTAGCAGAGACGTGGAGAATTTTCAAGGAAATTATTTATAATTCTGCACTAGAAGTATGTGGTCAAATCAGATACAGGAAAAAACAGAAAAGAACAAAATGGTGGACTAAGGAAATACAAAAGGAAGTCAAAAAGAAAAAAGATGCGTGGAGAAAATACGTTTTAACAAAGGAACAGCAATACAAAGAACAATATGTTAAAATAAGAAACGAAGTTAAGAAGAGAATCAAAGAAGCGAAAAAGAAAAGCTGGGAAGATTTTGGAAATGATAACAATGAGGAATATAAAACAAATAACAGTAAATTTTGGAACCTAATAAGATCAATGAATGGAAAGAAAAAGAAAGAAATAAAACCAATTAGGAATACCGCGAATGAACTAAAAACAAGAACAGAAGGTATACTTGAAATATGGAAAGAATTCTTTACGAAAAAATTCACAGATGCAGATCATACAGATTTATTGCCAGAATCAGGAACACGAAATGAATATAATGAAGAACTTGAAGAGATAGATATGGAAGAGGTAGAGAAAGCCCTGAAAAGAATAAAAACAGGAAAAGCCTGCGGTGCGGATAATATAGAACCGGAAATGGTAAAATGGCTCGGACAGGTGGGAAAGGAGTGGATCCTTGACATCTTTTGTAAGGCAAGGCGAACGAACACAATTCCTGCGGATTGGGAAAATAACCTCATCACTCCCATATATAAGAAAGGCGATCAAAGTCAGTGCGAAAACTATTGGGCAATATGCCTATCGATAGTATGTTTTAAGGTCTATACCAAAATAATAGCGGAACGACTTACACATTTAGTAGGAGACAAACTGGGAGAAGAACAAGCAGCCTATAGAAAAGGGAAACAAACGAACGATAATATCCACATAATTAAAAACATCATAGAACGTAAAATTGAGACAGGGGAGGAAATCTACTTCAATTTCATAGACTTGCAAGCAGCCTTCGATACAGTAGATAGAGGGAGTATAGATATCTGTCTAGAGAAACTAGAGGTTCCAAGAAAAATGCGCCAAATAATCAATAGTCTATATTGTCAGGTTAGAGGGATAGTACAAGTGAATGGAAAAAGATCAGCTGATTTTGAAATGCAAGTGGGAATAAAACAAGGAGACAGCTTAAGTCCATTAATATTTATTATAGTAATGGACAGAATCCTGCAAAATACGAGGAAACGCACCGAAACTGTGAAGACACTGTTAGGATATAACAGACTGGAACCTGTAGCTGTGGATGCATTACTGTACGCCGCTGATCTGGCACTAATAGCTGACAGTTATGTGAAAATGGAAAAATTAACAAAAATATGGACAGAAGAAATAGAAAAGATGAAGATGGAAATAAACGTAGAAAAAAGCAAACTAATGGTGATAAATAATAAAGAGCCAGCCAGTAATCTAATAATTAAATTAAACGATAAACAAGAAGAAATTGTCGACGCATACGAATATTTAGGTACTATTATATCGAAGGATGGAAAAATTGATCTAGACATAGCAAAAGAGGACGGAAAGCCACAAACATATACTACGCTCTGAATCAAACAATCTTTGGAAAAAAGAAATAGAACCCAAGATTGAACAGATAGTATACAACGCAGTGATAGCCCCCACAATAATGTACGCAAGTGAGTCCTGGACAATACAGCAAAAAACACGAAAGCAAAATAACAGCTATGGAAATGAAATTTTTGAGAAAGATCGTGGGGAAAACAAAAATGGACAGAATAGAAAACGAACAGATAAGGAATATGATACATCAAGAAGATATACTAAAAAGAATTGAAAAATGTCAATTGAATTGGTACGGCCACATAATTAGAATGGAACAAAAGAGTTTAACAAAGAAAATAATAGAAGCCAAAAATAACGGGAGAAGAAGAAAGGGAAGACCAAGGAAAAAGGGATTGACAGAGTCAACGAATTGGGACGAAAGCTAGGGAAGACCATAGCAGAAATGAGAGGAATGAGTACAGACCGGACACGATGGAAAGAATGGATTAAATAGTCGTAAGATCCAAAAATAATCCGACGCTGAAAGGCATAAGGATTGACGAGAAGAAGAAGAAGAAGATATTGTAATAATATCAGACTTACGTCAATATTAGATAAATCATTGTTATTAAGTCACAATCGCTTTCCCATACATCCTTTATACTATTTATCTATTTCCTTCCCAGAGTTCTGTATTTATTTATTTATTTATTTATTTATTTATTTATTTAAATACACTCACCGACAGACAGGCCTATTTACAGATTAGGAACCAACATAAAAATGTACAATGGGCAATTTAAAATAAGGAAATACAAATAATACAAAATAATAAAAAAAATTTCCAATTACAAATAAATTAACAGGAAACAGAGAAAAAGAACAACGTGCAGACATAAAGTTAATACTTCTCTCACTTACAGGCAAGACAGCACTACATACAAATAGTAGCCCTAATGTCGCGAGTACTGCTGCTGAATATGTCAATGGAAGGATATTCATTGCAATTATTACACATCCGGTAAAGAGGATGTTGGTGCACGGCGTAGGTAAATAAAAAGTATGTGTCATACGAGCAAAGACACGAGGAGTGTGCAAGAAAAGTTGCTGAAGAATTTCAGGGGAACCAATTTTACCATTAAGGACGTTAGACAAAAACATTAAGGACGAGGATATTCTCCTACCCTCCAAGTTTGTAAGTGAGAAACGCTGCAAGTAATAGGCTTGTGGAGTACTCATGTCGGGATAGCGACCATCAAATTCATTCAAGGGCATTAGAATGCGTGAGGTATACGGGACTCCATACAAGAGACGCATATTCGAGTCTAGAACGCACAAAGGCATAGTATAAATTAATAATGGTGGAGCATTTACTGAGCTCTCGAGTGTGACGAATGATAAAGCCAAGGCTTGAGACGTTATCGAGGCAATGTGATTGTTGAAGGATAGTTTGCAATCAAAGGTAACCCCAAGGTCACAATAGTGTCAAACCTTTGGAGGACATTACCGTTAGCATAATAATCGTAAGTAAGAAATTGGTCTTCGTTGTATAGGTCACGACGGAACATTTGTCAATGTTAAGAGGCAGGTCATTTGAAATACACTATTCACTTACTTTATCAAGGTTGGCCTGTAATTTTGAGCAATCATCCGCATTGTCAATATAGGAAAACGTTTTCATGTCATCCGCATACAAGAGGCAACATCCAAGGACTCTGTGATATCATTGATAAAGATGTTAAAAAATAAATAATAATAAAAAATAAAATGTGACTGCTATGGTGTTAGATCGGAAATCATTAAATATAACAAATTGTTGACGCTGCGCAGAATAAGACGTAAATAATTTGAGAAGACTATGTGATATACCAATTCTCGATAACTTATTCAGCAGGATGTCATGATTTAGTCTGTCGAAGGCTTTAGAAAAGTTTGTATAGAACACATCAGTCTGAGAACCCATGTCAATTCTTTTGGCAATGTATTGAGTCATAGAAAAGAGGTTAGTAATCGTTGATCGACCTTGCATGAAGCCATGCTGTGCGGTAGACAAGCGATTTCTTACGTAATTGTAAAGAGGTTTGTAAATACACGTTTCAAAAACTTTTGCGAAGTTGCAAAGGATAGTGATTGGGCGATAGTTCGTGATACAGTTGCGATCAGCCTTCTTGAAGACAGGACAAATTTTAGAATCTTTCCATATCTGTGGAAATTGAGATATTTGCAACGAGAGGTTAAAGAGCACAGTAAGAGGACCAGCCAAAACCGAGGGACAATCCTTTAAAGTAAAGGATGGTACTCCATCAGGCCCAGCAGTCGCGTTGCCCTTGAGATTTTGAAGAGATTTGCAAACATCATCCTCCGAGAGAGAAATATTACTTAGCATGTCACAGTTAATATCATTTCCTATGCCGAACAAAGGGTTTGTTTTTGCGCGCTTTGTGTACGAGGATTGGAAGTAGTCAGCATAAACATTGGCAACATCAAGTGGATTTGAAAAGACATGTATTCCTAGACCTTACCTTTAAGTTGATTTCATATGTTTTCTATGGGGTTGAGCTCCAGTCAGTTTTTCCGGATCAACCTAACATAAAACAAATACTAAAAAACTATTTATACAAACAATACTAATAACCCGAAAAGGTCAACAACCAATTTTCTGAGACAAAGATAAACAGCCAAGACGTGTATAATGCTCATTATACGTAAAAATTGTATATTCTTAAAAGGAAGAGATACAGGATTATTTGCATTACCTTACTATTACCTGCGTCGTGTTCTTTTATACTTTAAAGAACCGTGAACTCTGTAAGACTTTCGTCTGGTTGTCTAGCGACAAATTGCGACACTTGTTCTTTAATTTAATAAAGATCGTTGTAGTAAGTTATATACCTTTCCTCAATCCACGCCTGTGAAAATATTTATTCTTATTTCCTTGCACTAACTAAATTAACGAATGAATGAATGCAGTAAGAACAGGTTTGATTTTTTCCCTTAGGCGCTGCTTTTTAATAAGTCTATTAGGCGATAGGATTTTAGTGAAGCCGACGCCAGAGAGTTCTAGTCGAAACGCCTATGCTACTTCCTTCTAGTCTTTTTAAATTATTTTTATTGCTTACAGACTGGCGAATAATTTAACGTTCAAATATCTGTAAGGTTTTTCACTTACAAGCCCTTTTACCCTCTCTAAAAGAATTTGTATAACAGAAACCAATTTTTGTGTTAATACTATATAAATACATGAAAGAAGGAATGAAATAACAATCTTACCTTCATATTACAAAGTACTAGCATAAAACAATAAACAATACACTTTTTTAGTGTAAATACATCACTTACTTTCTTCATATTAGTACAATAGTATAATACTCCTAGCAATTAGTTGCATGCAAAACTATATATACATAAACATCTTTATAATGGACTGCAATTTCCAAGTAAAAGATTAATGAAATGTTCCAAGTGATTTGGCTAGCGACTGTACTTTTTCGGAAATGTGCATTTTATATTTCTTTTAATCCTTGGTTGTTATTACACTCGAACCTCTATTAGTTAATAGTGCCATAATTTGCTTGTTTCCCTAACCTGAATTCTTCATTTGGCTGAAGCGCTTCCATGCAATTTTCTTGTATCATACAACTAACGTATAACTCGAATTATTTTTGCCGTACTCGCATTCAAAATACATGTAAGTTACTCCCTTTTAGTCGGGTATCAATCGAGTGCCGTTATATTTCACAATTATCGCGGTTTTAATATTGACACAAACAGTTAAAACCTAGAACATCTCATGTATAATATGTGTAGTTAATATTTCTAAACCACATTTAGTATAGCCGTTCATGGTATTGAAAATAAGAAATGATAAAAAAGTAACAAGAATAGAATAACTCTTTCTGTCGCTTTGTTCTCCAGTTGTTCGCTGTTGGAGATATTGGTCTCAAGAAGGTATGCAATATCGTAGAGCAGGCTGTGGAGAAGAAGAAGCACCAAACAGAAAGTTAGGAGCCGGGCAGAACGATATCGTTTCTTCCAACGAATGTCCCCTTCGGTTTGTTGGCCTAGGATAGTCATAGACGAGATCGACATCGAAGAGGAGATATCAGTTTTTGAGTTTTTCCTTAGACCGTGAGACTGCACCTACTGGAGGATTCACAGTTTGGGATAGAATTAGCTCAGTAAGTATAACGCCCTTAATACTCCGTCATGGCCAATTATATGCCCAAATGTACACTCACGAAGTTTTGGAACCATTAGCTTTACCATATATCGAAGCCCTAAGCAATGCCACCTTCCAGCAAGACAATGCCCTCGTTTTGCCGCAGCTACATATATTACGATTCCTGCAAATGCCAACATCAGTATTTTCAATTGGCCGGGGCGATCGCTGGAACTACCACCCACAGAATATGTCTGGTATATGATGGGTGGTCGAAAGGTTAGTATGCTACCCAATCCTCCAATCAACTTACAGCAGTTACATCATATCCTGCAAGTTGCTTAGAGTGACTTTCTAATGAGTTAATAGAAGCATACGAGTAGCAGAATGTATTAGTTTACTTAAGGCAGCAAGCCATTACTTAATTATCTTTATTAAGGGTACCAAGCTTACAATTTAACTATTTACTATCTTGAACACAGTAAACACTTGTACAAAACTTTGTTTCAAGATATGTATTCTTACTATATGTTTCGTCTTTTATCACCAAGTGTGTAAATTAAGCATATAGATTTCATTTTCTTACAATACAAAACAGTATGTAGATCGCAATTTAAGCTCAAAGTGGCTTCAAAATTACGTCGCGTAATGCACAAACCAAATTTTGATACTGTACAAATCAAATTAATTTTGAAGCTCAAATTTTAATTCACATATTGTTGTGCGAGTATTGACAGTAAAGCTATCTTGTTCACTGGGCCAAATTGAGCTAGTATGTTAAATTTCAACATCATAGTTACTGTGGTACGTTAATAGCGACATGACAAACTTCGCAAAATAATTGCTGTAAAATGCTGTAATTAATGTTGATTTCGCGAAAGAAATAGCACCATGTTCAAAGGTGTTTTTCTTTCTTAAACCAAAAAACACTAAAATAGAAAAATATGATTCTGGTAGAAAAATTCTGCTCTTTCCAGTGGTATAAAAAACATGAATTTGGAGTGGTCCCACATTGAGATATTTGACTTTGGAAAAGGTTAGATTTGGCTTTTAAGTGTTTTGTACCATCTTTGTGTGCTAATATCTCGACAAGTATGCGAGCCTTTTTCTAATATTGCAGCAATATATTGTCTTGCCAGTGGGTAGTGTACTGGCAAAAGCAGAACCTACCAACTATTTTTGCAGTGGGTAGTATATTGGTAAAAGAAGAACCTACCAACTGTTTTTGTTTTTGAGTTGTACAGTATCAAAATTTGGCTTGTCCATTCCCGACGTAATTTTGAAGCAACTTTGAGCTTAAATTGGGATCTATCTATTGTTTTGTGCATGTTGATACTAAATTTTTCATGTTCACAGGCACAAGTTGAGCTAGTATGTTCAATTTGAGCATCACAGCTACCATAGTTCTGAAATTGCCACATGTCAAACTTTGCAAAATCTTGACGCCGCGGAGTTGGTGAGACCTCCACAGAAAGGGCTGTGGAGCTCCAGGTATATGATACCTAGAGCTAAAGCTTTTCGAAACCTCGTTTCAAATATATTATGTACTGTACATCCGTATAAATTTTCAGCCAAATTGGAGATGGTCGACTGGGGACGATTGTCAAAACTGGTCCACTTCACATGGAATGATCCACTAGTAAATTATATATTATTGTGGTCTAAAGTTGCCAGTAGATTGGCTTTTCACATTACGTAAATTATATACTTATATTTTCCCAAAATGCCTTATTTTTGGTTCAAATCTAGTTCAGAATAAGCTTTTCTCTAATTACTCATGTTGTTTCGGTTCTAATAATACACATTCATTATAGATACCAGGAATAAGCTGAGTTTATTGAGACTAAGAAAATCTAGCAGACTATGAAACACAATCACACAGTATTCAGTTAAAACAACTTTTTGTCTGTCATTTGATGTTTAGTTGTTGAACTTACGTTCGTTATTACTCAGCTACTTTTTTCTAAATGTAAAGTAAATTGAAATTACCCGCAGCGCACGTTTGAATCATAATTTACTTTACTTTTAAACGCTTATGAGTGCAAAGAGAGTTTGGATTCAGTTTTTACTGAACAAGCCGCTTCCTTGGCTACAATTTACCGATATATCGAGAATAAGGACGCTCTCCTACGGCTGTTAATGCCAAAAACATTGCTGCTGTTAAGAAAATAATGGAAGCGGACAATAAAGCCAATTATGCGGTAATAGAGCATCAACTCAAGATTGGATCCTCACCTATTAAACCAATCGTACACGATCACCTACATCGAAAAAGGTGGTAAGTGTTTTGTGCCGCGTCATCTTCAGACTTCCAAAAATCAAAGCGCGTGAGAATTTGCCATGGAACTTTGAATTTATTAAATAATGGCGGGCAGCAATTTTTTGTACAAAATAGTGACATGTGACGAAACTTATATTCCCTTTTTCGACCTTCCTACCCACCAAGAGGGCCGTCACAAAGAAAACTCCTAGAATAACTAAGAAACAGCGAACAATGGGAAAGGTTATGTATGCGGTATTTTTCAGAAGTATGGACTTAGCAAATGCAATTAAGCTAGATGGACAAAAGTCAGTGACAGCTAAGTGGTACATTGAAAAATGTTTGAAGTGTTCAATAGAGTTCGAGACAAGGGAATTGTGTTTCACCATAACAATGCATCGTCCACGGCAGTTTCAACTCTCCAGTTTTTGGCTGAAAAAATATAAAAGTAATAGAACATCCGCCGTACTCACCTGATTTAGCAATGTATGACATTTGGCTATTTTTTGGGCTTAAACGAAATTTGCAAAGTAGAAGGTTTTCGTCTGAAGAAGAGTTCGCGCCTATTTTCAAGCTATTCCGAACGGAGTACGGTTGGGAACTTTTACACAGTGGAAAGAAATAATGGTCAAGTGTATCATTGCTGAAAGAAATTACTATGAGCATATTTAACATAACATCCTAGAAAATATTAACCGTGTCTTTTATTCTCAAAAATTTCAGTTTATCTCTCGTACAGCAAATAATGTTTAAAACCTTTTTCTAATTTGACTCTCCATAAGTGGACGCTCCCGTATATAACGACTTTGGTCCCGGTTCTAGCGACTATTTTTCTGTAGTACTTTTATTCGTTATAACGCTCCCATTTTCCCGCTTATTACACCACATTGAAGGATATTTTTTAATGTACATGCATACTTCAATTATTAATTTTCTAACTTTATTTTGCAAACACTAGAAAGGGATATGATTAAATTAAAATAAATGCTTGAAAAGTAGACGGAAATGGTCTACATATTTCTGGGAAATGAACATCATTACTATCTCTATGAAACATTAGCATCAACAAATCCCACCAAGATGATCCACGAAAATGGCTAGGCACTTTTCCGAGAGTCTGACTTATTCATTTGGCGGTTGCGTAATCAAGGTTTCCTTTCAATCTTTTACTTTTTACGTTGCTGGCAACATGTCGCGAAAATCGTTTTCGTTAAATAAAAAAAAGTGACCTTATAAAAGACTTTGATAAATCCAATTTAAATCATAATGATTTTGCGGCGTCAAAAAACATCAATGCTTCAACTTTACGTACAATTTTAAAGAAGCAGAGTGAATTTGTTTCGGCGCATGAGGGATCCAGTCGTAGAAAAGTACGATTCGCGAAATATGAAGAGCTAGAAACGATTCTGAAAAGTTGGTTCGTCCATGCCAGGAACTCCAACATCCCGGTAAGAGGCCCAATTTTACAAGAAAAGGCCCTTCAAGTGGTCGACGGTCTTGGAATAACAGACTTTACCGGTTAAACTAGATGGCTGGATAGATTTAAAAACAGACATTCTCTCGTGTGCAAACAAATTTGTGGTGAGTCAAATTCAGTAGATCCTGATGTAACATTCGACAGGAAAAGTCAAATGTCGACCGTCGCCTCTGGTTACAATCCCTCAGAAATTTATAATGCGGATGAATTCGGGTTGTTTCCGTGACGCCTGATGAATCTTTAGTTTTAAAAAATGAAAAATACCAAGGAGGAAAATTAAGCAAAGAACGCCTAACGGTCCTGGTATGCAGGAATTGCATAGGCACAGACAAGAAAAGATCGCTCGTAATTGGAAAATACGCTAAGCCACGTTGCTTTAAAAATGTGAAAACACATCCCTGCATCTACAATCTTGTGGATAGATAGCTAGAGATAGATTTGTGCAAAGGCTTAATGAGTGAGACATCGAATTGAAAGACCGAAAAACACTTTTGCTTGTCGACAATTGCGCTGCGCATCCGGAACAGGTAAATCTCAAAAACATCAACTTGATTTTCCTACAATCTAATACCACAAGTGAGCTTAAATCACTTAATCAAGGTGTTATAAAAGTTCTGAAGCAAGGTTGCGGGAAAAGGATGGTCCAATGATATCTGTTAATTATGGACAGCTCAAGTTCGACTTCTCTAACTCCAACTTCTGTTTTTGATGCTATCCACTTTTTATACGCTGCGTGGATGGACGTTACGAAAGAGACCTTTTTTAATTGTTTCAAAAAGGCAGGTTGGTTGTAACTTTAAGGGGAGATGAAATCGAAGAGGTAGAAATTGATGAAGGCTGGCGAGACTTTTTACAAATGGAAGAAAGATTGACTGAATTGGAAAGTTTTGATGACTTCGATAATGGGCTAGTAACCAATGAAGTTTTAAGCCTTGAGATACTAATCGCCGATTACAATGCACCATCAGCAGTGGAAAATGAAGAGGATGAAGATTCACCAGAAATAATTACGCCAAAAATAAACGACCTTGAGGAGGCCTTGAGAACAATCAGAGCATTTTTTCTTGTACGGAGGTTGTTAAGGACCACCTCGCACGTACAATCATTTTTTAGTTTATATATTTTATTTTACACGAAATGTATTAGAGTTAAGTTTTGCATTTAGAACTATTACAGTATTACCGTAAAGGTTTCCGACCGGCTTTGCATTTTATAAATTGTAGGTATTTAAATCTTTTATCGTGCTGGGACATCACGTTTAGTAAGCTAGCCGGATAGAATGTCGTAAATACCATTGCAACCCGAAATTCATTTAAGTATTACAAGATGTACAAATCCGCTGCTGCATCCTGTCCTTGAGATAATGAGTACCTCTAGTGTTAGACCTACCGCAAAATTCCTCAAACAAGAAATATTTTATCATTTAAAGGGAAGGTGTCTCCTTCTAGAAATTCCAGATTTCATGGAATACTCTCACGCAGGGTCACTTTTATTAGCCAATGACAAATTCTGCTTTCCAAAATAACATTTTTGTAACGCCCATTAAAAGTTTACTTCTTGTCAAATTAGGAGAAACTAAATCACTACAAGTTTGTCACCGAAGACGAACAGTCACATAGAAACATTGTTTCAATCTTGCCGTGAGCAAGTTAACAATCAAATTAAGTCATTTTCAGTTTCAACGCGGTCGGGAGCCGGTTAACTGAACACATGTAAATTTAAGTTCACCGCTTACTAAAGTTATTTATTTGTAAAGTGTACCTAGTATTATTTGTTTCTTTTTTAATATACTGTTGAACTAAGCAGTGCATCATTTCCCCGCAACCTACACTTTAAATTAAGCGAGTGCAGAACAAATTACCAGCGCAGTCGATCGTTTCCGTAACCAGATGAAACGAAAGACTTTTCCTTCAAACCAGGAGGAGCATACAGTGGTCCTTCGAGCCGGATCTGCATTGATCCCACGACAAGCTGCACCATACGTGAAGAATACTACAGGGCATAGTCGTCCATTCTACATAAGCGAAGACTAAACTGGTTCTTCAAAGAAGCAACATCATCTACACGATCACTACATCGGCAAACAGGTTAGTCTCCAATCGTTTAGTATTCCTAACTCAACAAATATCCTTTACATTTTCTCGAAATGGCAGCTGAAACTTTAAAATCGTTGAAATCTAAGCGTACATACTTAAAGGGATCGTTGACACGATTCAACACATATTTAGATAAACTTGATGAAACTGCTGACTTCACTCAGATTACGAGCAGATACGAAAACTTTAAAAGGTTGTTAGCACAAGTAGACGACATTCAGGCGCAAATAGTAGAGTTAGATGAAACAGAATTAAACACCGATCTCATGTCATCATTTGAAGACTCATATTATGATTTGTGCTGTCGTGCTGAATCAATTGTTTCATCCAAGAACTGTAAGCCCAGCGTTCACTCAAATATAGTTTCAAATGATGAAGGTGTTAAATTGCCTATTATTAATTTGCCAAGTTTTTCGGGTTCATACGAAGATTGGCTATCTTTTTCATGATACATTCAAATCCTTAATTCATGACAATAATGGAGTTTCAGATATCAAGAAATTTCATTACTTGAAGTCCTCTCTAAAGGGGAAGCCGCAAATATTTTACATTCGTTAGATATAACCGCAGAAAATTATAAAACGGCTTGGAAAATGCTATGCGAAAGACATAATAAGCGATTAATAGTATATAACCACATAGATGCTATTCATAATTTGCCTGGTGTTAGTAAGGAAAACTTCATTCACCTTAGACAAATATTAGACGGTTTTATAAAACATACAAGAGCTTTAAAGTCACTTGGCTGTCCCACCGAACATTGGGATGAGTTATTAGTTTACCTTCTAACCGTAAAATTAGATTTCATTTCACGAAAGGAATGGGAATCGAGTCTATCAACTACCGAACTGCCTACCTTTGATCAAATCGTTAAATTTTTAACGCATAAATGTCAAACCTTAGAGCTTATGTCGAAACCTATAAAAGCTAGCGTCCAGCATACCAAACAATCATCTTCGCTTTTAGTTACTAAAAGATCAAATTCGTGTCCATTGTGTCACGAGAATCATGTAATTTATAAATGTAACAGGTTACTGAAATTATCAATAGAGCAAAGAATTCAGGAAATCAAATCAAAGAAGTTATGTATAAATTGTTTGAAGGGTAATCACATAGCGGTGGAGTGTAAGGCTGGCCATTGTAAAATATGCAATAAAAGACACAACTCATTACTTCACAAGCCACAAGATAGTCAACCATCAGTACCATATAATAATATTCAGGAAGTCACTACAACTATCGCTAATCATAGTTCAAATTTAAAATGTATGCGCAAGTTTTGTTGTCCACCGCATTAGTTAATGTTCTAGATTCTAAAGGGCATAAACATCCTTGTAGGGTGTTATTAGATTCAGGTTCTCAGTCCAATATAATTTCAAGAAAATTAATTGACAAATTAGAGCTGCCTAAAGAGTATACTCAAATTTCCATTTCAGGAATTAATCAAGGCACCACGAATGTAACATACTCAACTTGCGTTGCCATAGAGTCTAAACATACAAGTTTTAAAACCAAGCTACATTGTTTAATATTAGAAAAAATATCTGAATGCATTCCCCTCATCTCTATTTCCAGAGAACACATTGATATTCCAAAAATATCAAGTTAGCAGATCCAGAATTTCATATTTCTAGAGATATAGACATGCTAATTGGCGTAGAATTATTTTACAAATTGCTATGCGTAGGACAGATTGATTTAGGCAAAATCAACCGTTCTTACAAAAAAGGCTACTTGGATGGTTAGTGTCAGGTACAATTACAGCTACTTCTGTTTCACAGTTCCCATCTATTTGCAATTTGTCAACCGTTGACAGATTAAATCAAAATATCACAAAATTCTGGGAATTAGAAAGCCTGAGTAGTAAGCCTGTGTACTCTCCGGAAGAAAGGCGTTATGAAAAACATTTCAACGACACAGTCAAATATGTCGATGATCGTCTTGTAGTATCGTTACCTTTTAAAGCTAATCCATCTGTACTAGGTAACTCACGCGATCAAGCGTTAAAGAGATTTTATTCTCTAGAAAGGAAATTAAACAAAAAATCCTACGCTTAAGGCAGAGTACTCTTCCTCCATGAAAGAATATTTGGACTTAGGTCATATACGATTAGTAAGCGATAATTCTTCAAATATATTTCCAAATTTTTATCTTCCCCATCACGCGGTTATTAAAGAAAATAGTTTAACCACGAAAGTTCGCGTAGTATTTGATGGATCGGCTAAAACCTCATCCGGTATGACCGGTGCTAAGCTCCAACACGATTTAATTGACATCGTGGCAAGATTTCGGTTACATAGGTATGTATTAACAGCCGATGTTACGAAAATGTACAGACAAATAAACATCACAGAGGAACATATACAATTTCAGCGTATCTTTTGGCGAGAAAACAGTGGCGAAGCAATAAATACCTATGAGTTAACCACGGTCACTTACGGTACTGCATCTGCATCATATTTAGCAATTAAAGCGTTACAGCAATTAGCCTTCAATAGTAAAAGTACGTATCCACTGGGTTCAGAGTTAGTTTTACGCGATTTTTATGTAGATGATTTGTTAACTGGCGCGAATACTGTTGCCGAGGCTAGCAAATTTAGGGACGAAGTCATACAAGTTTTATCGTTAGGAAAACTAGAATTGAGGACGTGGGCGTCTAATGAGCCCTCTTTGTTACAAGATATAGCGCAGGGTAGCGAAACAAACATGATTCTTAATCTCGATAATCAGGAAGGTATCAGTACGCTAGGGCTGCAGTGGAATCGCAAGAGCGACACTCTCCAGTACTGTGCTACACCTGTTACCGCAAATAAGATTTCTAAAGACAAATATTATCACACATATCACAAATTTTTGATCCGCTAGGGTTACTTAGCCCGGTCATAGTTAGAGCAAAAATATTAATGCAAGAAATCTGGCAATTGAAAATTAATTGGGATGAATCTCTTCCGTCAAATATTCAAACTAATTGGTTACAGTATGCTCAAGATTTGAAAAATTTAGACAAGTTGCAAATTCCAAGACATATTCTAACAATACAAGACCCGCAAATATATGAGATCCACGGTTTCTGCGACGCTAGCGAGCAAGCTTACGGTGCGTGCGTTTACATACGTGCGGTCAACAGCAGTGGTGATATATCTATTATTTTATTATGCTCCAAGTCAAAAGGTAGTACTCCTTAAAGCAATCACGTTGCCAAGATTAGAGTTATGCGGAGCGGTCCTATTATGTCATCTAACCAAGAAGGTATTGGAAATTTTACCAATCAATTTCAGTAAACGGTATTATTGGACAGATTATCAAATTGTGTTAGCTTGGATAAAATCGTCTTTAAAAACTTGGAAGACATTTGTTGTCAACAGGGTGGGAAAAATTCCAGACCTATCCAATGATCCAAATCATCTAACCTTTTAACTCCTTCCCACTTCCTGATTGGAGACATATTAACCTCTGTTCCAGAGCCTGATCTGACACACTTGAAGATGAATTCTCTGTCTCGCTGGCAATATACTCAACAGCTGCGGGACCACTTTTGGAAAAGGTGGAGCACGGAGTATCTACATCAGCTTCAAGGCAGAACCAAGTGGCAGGTTAACAAGGGGTCACCACTGTTTCCAGGATGTTTGGTACTTCTTCGAGAAGACAACATTGCAGCAAGAAATTGGGTTACGGGACGTGTGGAAAAGGTCATTCCGGGTAGTGATGGAGTGGTGCGCGTAGTGTACGTAAAAACATCTCGCGGTATATTCCAAAGAGCGGTGTCAAGGATGTGCGTTCTCCCTATTGATTATGTAACACATCACAGTGCGTAAAAATATTTTGAAAGGCAACCTTTCAAGGCGGGGAATATGTTAAGGACCACCTCGCACGTACAATCATTTTTTAGTTTATATATTTTATTTTACACGAAATGTATTAGAGTTAAGTTTTGCATTTAGAACTATTACAGTATTACCGTAAGGGTTTCCGACCGGCTTTGCATTTTATAAATTGTAGGTATTTAAATCTTTTATCGTGCTGGGACATCACGTTTAGTAAGCTAGCCGGATAGAATGTCGTAAATACCATTGCAACTCGAAATTCATTTAAGTATTACAAGATGTACAAATCCGCTGCTGCATCCTGTCCTTGAGATAATGAGTACCTCTAGTGTTAGACCTACCGCAAAATTCCTCAAACAAGAAATATTTTATCATTTAAAGGGAAGGTGTCTCCTTCTAGAAATTCCAGATTTCATGGAATACTCTCACGCAGGGTCACTTTTATTAGCCAATGACAAATTCTGCTTTCCAAAATAACATTTTTGTAACGCCCATTAAAAGTTTACTTCTTGTCAAATTAGGAGAAACTAAATCACTACAAATTTGTCACCGAAGACGAACAGTCACATAGAAACATTGTTTCAATCTTGCCGTGAGCAAGTTAACAATCAAATTAAGTCATTTTCAGTTTCAACGCGGTCGGGAGCCGGTTAACTGAACACATGTAAATTTAAGTTCACCGCTTACTAAAGTTATTTATTTGTAAAGTGTACCTAGTATTATTTGTTTCTTTTTTAATATACTGTTGAACTAAGCAGTGCATCATTTCCCCGCAACCTACACTTTAAATTAAGCGAGTGCAGAACAAATTACCAGCGCAGTCGATCGTTTCCGTAACCATCTGAAACGAAAGACATCTCCTTCAAACCAGGAGGAGCATACAGAGGTAGAAGAGGAAACCTTTAAAAATGTCAATAAAGTTTGCAATGCAGTTTTTAAAAATACCATCTGTCACTATAAACAAACACAAATTAATGTTTTTTTCTTAAATAAAATTTGCAGGTATGTATACATAGTTTGTTTTATATTTCTCTTTTTAACGTACAAGTTTTATATAAAATAGGTTTTGTTCACTTTTACTTTATTTAAAAGAAGTAAAATATATGTAGTAGTGCATATATAGTAATAGTATTTATTGAAATCCGACCTTCCGGCCTTGAATTGGAAGTGTAGGTATACATAAAGACGTTTTATAAAACAGATTTCCCGATAATAGCGCTTTTCCGGTTATAGCGCTCTTTTTCTAGGGTCCTAGAAGAGCGTTATAACGAAGTTTTACTGTATAATTATTCGACTTATGGAAGTTTACCTGTATTTCCTTAATTTACTGAGAGTACTTTTTTTGGTATTATTTTGCTTCTTATATTACGAATATGGAAAAAGTAAATATATCAATACATTTTTCGTTTTGTGAATTACATACTTCTTTATTCAATTATGATAATTGATGATTATCATGAACCTTTAATTCCGATAAAGTTGTCGTACAGCTGCATAGGTGGCGCAAGCAGTCCGTAGAGACGAATATTGTAGAGTCGCAATATCTCGCCGCCAGCGTGGTCGGCTTTATACATCGCTGAGTATCAGGAGAGCAGTAGTAAAGTTGTATGGACTAATGTATCTCTAAGATCTTATATTATATACAATAAATCCTACTTCCGTTTTGACAGAATTAGCATCGATGTTGATAAAAAAGATCAAACACTTAAGTTGTAAAATAATTATTGTAATTTATGTTTTACACGATTACGAGGCAAATTATAGGTACATATGTAAATGAATAATCTTTTCAAACTTTATACCTAACTAATTATGTACTTGTTTTCAAACATTTAATATACTTACGCACGATTACAATAGAAATGACAACGAAATATTATGAAATATTTCTTCGAAGTTGTTATTCACTTTCAATTAACATTTATCGAGTTTATTTCGCAGTTGAGTAATAAACGAATGGAATTACAACTGACATCTTATAACATTTAGTCCTACTTACTGTAAAGTAGGTTAAATTTAATGTCTTCAGTAACTTACCGTAACACGATCGCGACCGTATTTATATAATTTGTAAGAGCGCTTCAGTGGATATGTCCTCATAAAGATTACTGAAATTGAAGTTAAGGTTTTCACTTTATAATTAATTACTTACATGTTTTACTTAAGAGATACTTTGGCAAACATAAAAACGGATGGCCTTTGTAACACTTTATTTAGCGATTGTAGGCAAGCTCTTGCTTAGGTTAACACATATGTTATATTGGCTTGTCCGTTATTTGTGTGGGCAATTATTTCTTATGAAAACGTTCAAGTCTCACCCCTCAAAAAGTTGAGGCTTGATGCAAAAATGACTTCAAAATTTCACGCCCCTGGGATCACGCTTTCCCGTGCCGACTTACGTTTGAAATTTTACTCAATTATACTCATACCCAAAACGATAACGAAAAATATGATAACATCATGAAAAATCATTCTGTGCAACCCAAAAGTACAATTTTAAAAGTGTTTAAATTTCATAATATTTACTTATGCTCATGAACACAGTTCATCACATATGCCATCTGACTTTTATCCTTAGTTATCAGGCCGTGATAGTCTTCCACTAACTTCACCGCTCTTTCCGCAGTATCATTCATAACTTTCAAATTCTTAAATGAATTCTTTTCATCGATGCTAGATTAATCATTTTCCCATTTCTCAGGGTCCTCTTTTAAAAAGAGGAATCTATATTGAACCGTGAAAAGAATTCAGGCTTCCACTTGTAATAAAAAAATCGATTGATTTTTCTGAAAACAAAAAACCATAGTAGTAATGACAGTCTTTGCAAAAGTATTTATAAAATATCATTTAATATTTAACCTGGTAATGCTTTTATATCTTTCTAATCGATTATCAGCTTTTTCTTCACGCTAAGTGTTGGCTCTGTTTTTAACGCCTTCACCATATTTGCTCTTGTAATGGCATTCAATCTCAGATTAAAAAGGGCTAAACCGAAGTTTCTTCCACAAGATACCATAGGTGGTTACATAATGTTTTAATAGCTGCCGCTGACATAACTGGATCGTTGTCTTCGTACAATGTAAGAGTTTGTAAGAAGTTTAGATCATTGACGCAAGCTTTGGAGGCATTGGGGCAATTGAACCATGCTTTAACATAAAACTTTATGATAAAAATGCAAACATCTGCTAGTGCATCCTCTTGATCTGGTGGAATGGAATATTGTTTTCGTAAGAAAAATATTTTTAAGCAATATATTGTTCATGACATCCATCTCGCTTGATGCATTGCTCCAGGCGGTCGAATTGTTACAGTTTTTTCTCTATCTGCAGTTATAAAATATTCTGTCAGTTCTAAATACTCACGGTAATTCTCCCTCATTTGAGTTTTAGTTAATTCTTTCGAAACAAAAGTAATTATTTCTTCTGCTACGGGTTGTATGGTATTACGGCAACGTTCATGATCCATTTCACTAGTTATACCTTTTGGGTTCATCTTCTTCCAACAGTTTCTAACATTTTTAAACAACGGCACATCTGGACTCGTTGTTAAATGAGGCAACTTCTTTTCAAACACTGCTTTCAAAATTCATTCCTAACAACTCGCTACAATTTCTAGGAATTTTAGTGGCAAGGTGATGCTGCTGACGTGACGGTTGAGTTCTTCTTGTTTCCGCTTCTCTCTTTTTTCTCAACTTCTGAACAGAAGTAGTCAATTCCACCCATATAGCCTACTCGACCTGGTTGTCCTATCCTCTTCCATTTTCAGCATTGATAAAGCATCAGCATGAGCAACATCAAAAAAGTTGTCCAAATTATTTTTGAATACATTTTCTCTTACACGAAAAACATTTCCATCTTTTTTTTTTTTTTTTGCAGATAACGCCATTCATCATATATTTCTAAAACGTTTGATATGCAATGTTGATTTTGTTTGGTTGGTATTCGGGCTTTTTCCCAAAAAATCATTATTTCACGTATCACTAAGCTCGCACTTTCACGAGTATTTAATTTAACTATTCTGATATTGTAAAAAAACGATAGTACTTGTCTATTGGATCGTAATTTAGATTCTATTATGTTAAAATCAATACCTCCAACCTACTACATATTATTCTTATTTCTTAATGATAATGTCATGTTGCTTTCAAACTCTCTCGGTCAACATAAGTCACAAGACTAAAAGCATTGTTTGTTTTGATAGCGGAATATTCTTGTAACATTAAATTACAAGCAGTAGTATAGAAGCAAAAAATATATAACGGGACATTTTTATGATAATTTGATGTACCAGTCAAACAATTTCTGTAGAATTCTTGGCATTTAATATTGCCACAAAATTTGTGGCATTCAATATTGAAAAAACTAGTACGTTATTCAGAAAAGCTAAGAATTCCACCTGTGTAAGAAATTTTTTGTTTTAAATAGAAAAAGAATTTGAAGCTTGTGATTGATACTGCGAAGAGAGCAGTGAAGTTAGTGGAAGACTATCACGGCCTGATAACAAAGGATGAAAGTCAGATGGTATATGTAATGGAATGTGTTCATGAACATCGAAAACTTAACCTAATTGTACAAAAATTACGTTAAATAAAAATTATTAAATTTAAACACTTTTAAAATTGTACTTTTGGGTTGCACAGAATGATTTTTCATGATGTTATCATATTTTCCGTTATCATTTTGGGTATGAGTATAATTGAATAAAATTTCAAACGTAGGTCGGTACGGGAAGGCGTGGTCCCAGGGGCGTGAAATTTTTGGAGAATGATTTTTGCATCAAACCTCAACCTTTTGAGGGGTGAGACAAAAATATTTCCACTTTAAGAAATAACGGACATCCTAATATATAGCACCAGTTACAATACGTAATGCAGTAAAAGGCATCACACAACGCGTCAGATACAAACAAAATAGGAAATTAACATTAAATATTTGGTTAGAATATTTAAAAATGCTTTATATGCTAAAGCTTTATTTGTAGGATTAATTGTCAATCATTGGAGAACTTACCAGGACAAAAGAAGGTAACTTAGAGTTTCAGTTCGACTTAAAGATGGGTGAAGCCTTCCGCATTCATTCATATTTATTGAATCAAAATCCGAGATAAGTTTTCAAAGGAATTTAAGTATTGCGGATTCTTTCGCCAAGAAAATAAAATGCTAATTTGTGTCGAACAAAATACGGACATTATATTACATCGGTAAAGCTCCTCACCATATAATTACTAATCATATCCGATGACACGTGTTTCGTTAGCAACGAGGTTAGCATCGTCAAACCTTATCGAATTTTCTAAGGTAAGCTAGCAAAGTACCTGCCACCGGTTATAATTAATAACTTTTTGCTGAGGATTTTTATCGATATAGTGTCAGTAAAGTAAAAAGAAAAGTAGAGCAAAGTAAATTTTTATTGCAAAGTAAATATATATATGACAAAAATATACAATTATAATTGCAAGTCATAAAAGGGAAAAGAAAATATATATGTGTATATACCAATATAATAATAATAAAATGATAACCAGAAGCGGTCATTAATTGTAATAATCTGCCAAGCAATATCGCTCCAGTACACAAAAATATTTGTAAATCTCTTTTATAAAAGTCATAAAATTTGTTATCGATTTGATTCTTGCTAGAAGGTTATTATAAAATTTCAGAGCAACATAACTGGCTCCAGACTCACTCAAAGTGATGCGGTGCCTGGAGTAGCAGCAATTGGACCTACTCCTAGTAGCATACCGGTGAAGACTGGTATTATTCTCATACAAATGTTTATTTTGAAACAAAAATAATGGAGTTTCAAAACTATAAACTGTTAAAGCACCAAGAAGCCTAAAATATGAGTTACAAGAGTCAGTTCGATTAACTCTGTAGATAATACGAATAATTTTCTTCTGCATGAGAAATACACGGTACAGATCATCACGGCCATCCCAGGTACTAGTCCCGTATTTAATGCGACAATAACAACAACCGAAATACACGGATCTAATATAGGAAAAATAGTAATACCCAACAGTTGAACACTACTATCTAACATAATGCAATCATCATTAAAATTAACAGTATTTGGATGGTCTTGCAGAGTAAGCGTTTTAAATAAAGTAACATTAGTTTTATTGGGATAAGCTGAATTTATTGAGAACAAGAAATCTAGTAGAGTATGAAATACAATCACACAGTATTTACTTAGAGCAACCTTTTATTTGCCATTTGACGTTTAGTTCTTGAAGTTAAGTTAGTTATTACTCAGCTACTTATTCTTTAAAAGTAAAATAAAAAGGAATTAACCAGAGAGCCCGAATAATAATTTACTATGATTTTAAAAGAGGCTTAAGTGCTTATGAGTGCAAAGAGAGTTTAGACTCAGTTCTTAGTGAACAAGCACCTTCCTTGGTCACAATTTACCGATGGTATAAGGAAAGGCGAAAGGAATTCTGTTCAGCAACAAAAAGGAGTCGGGCGTCCTTCTATGGCTGTTAACGACAAAACATTCTCTGCTGTTAAGAAAATAATTTAAGAGGGCAATAAAGCCACTTATGCGGTAATATAGCATCAATTCAGGATTGGACCCTCAGCTGTTAAAACAATCATACACGATCACCTGCATGGAAAAAAGTCGTTTTGTGCCACATTACCATTCTGACTTCCAAAAATCAAAGCATGTGAGCGTTTACAATGAAACTTTAAATTTATTAAATAATGGCAGGCACCAAATTCTTGCCAAAATGGTAACAGGTGACGAAATTTATATTCAATTTTTCGACCTTCTTACCTGCCAAGAGAGTCGTGTATGGGTTCACAAAGATGGGGAAACTCGTACAATGGTTAAGAAGCAGCGAGTTATGAAAAAGGTATGTATGCAGTATTCTTCAGAACTACGGGCTTACTAAATGCAATTAAGCTAGGGAACAAAAGACAGTTACAGATAAGGGATACACTGAAAATGTTTGCCAGAAGTGTTCAATAGAGTTCTAGACAAGGAAATTATGCTCCATCATGACAATGCATCATCCAATACGGCAGTTCCAACTTTCCAGTTTTTGGCTGAAAACAATATAAAAGTAATAGAACAGTCTGGCCACTTCTCTTCAATTACATTAGTGAGTTTGTGGATCATGTGCTCAAGGTTCCAACCCAGATAATATCAAAAGTTCCTATAACAGTACTGCCGACGTAGTGATTGGGGTGGTATGACTTATATTTTCACTAAACTCTGTTCATTCTTCGAGTCACAATGATAGCTAGAATAATAAGAAAGGAAAGGGAATGGCAAGACAGCATCTAACGAAAATAAAGAAAAACGGAGAAGCAACTCTTCCCCATGGTTGCACTGGAAAATAAAAGCCTGATAACCAATAATAAAAATCAAAGCAGGAGAAAACTACTACGGTTTCTGGTAAAATTGAAAAGATTTTTATATTAATGGGGTAAGATATACATGCTTATATGAAAACAGTTGCGGCAACATCAAAAACACAGCAGTAAGTAAAAGTAACAGTTTCAATTGCGAACTCTAGAATAATATAATTGACCATAATAAACAGCTACTAGGTATTTCAAAAAGCCAAATTATGGTAAGCCCGGATAGGATAAAAGGTTTTTTTAAATACAGCATTCATAAATCTTTGCTGCAATTTTTGTATCTCAATAACATTGTTATAATGACATCTCTTTAGTGGCTCAACAGGTTTGAAAAAATATATCTGATATTGAAGACGATGCTTTTCTGGGGTTTAGTAAATTTCTGCTTGACTACAATTCCAAACTACGAAAACCTCCAACTAATTTAAACAGAATACCTTAGAAGCCCCAACTGCAGCATAACACATAGCACTCTTCTTTAACAAGACATTTATAAATTGATATATTGGACTAATACGTTTACCCCAAACGTCAGTAGAAATCAAATCATTTTTCACACCAGCATTTGCTAAAGCATACTACAACTATACCAAAACAAATAATTTACAATTACTTGAATGATGTCTGGGTAGATCTTAAAGTTTCGTATTATAAAATTTGATGCTGGTTTTGACGTTTGTTTGTATGGTATGATATGTCTCTGTTTCTTCGGGCATCGAATCTGCTACACTTTATTAAAAACCCAGACAGTACTGCAAACAGGTCGTACAAGTGGTTTGTGTCAAATAAACTAAAAGTCGGTAAAAACAAGACCCACGAATTAATATTTAGCACCAGGAATAATAACAACAGATACTTCGACACTGCCTTTCTGGGCGAGACTCAGGATACATTGAAATGGACGGTACATACGGTTGATAGTGTAGTAGTTAAATTCTCATCAGCTCTACACGTCGCGGTAGGGTGAAGCACATCGTTATTCGCAAGGATATCTATTCTACAAAAAAGAGCCATTTGATCACTGTGGAATGAGCGAAAAACGAAACTTGTGGGATGAACTGTAGAACCTAAAAGACCATACCCCGAAATTTACATTTGCTATAAATGTAATTGTATATGTGTACAGTAATCAAGGTAAATTTACCTCAATTGACTATAATCATAGCTACGTAACGCGTACTCCAGGTCAGCTCACATTGTTCCAAGACAGGCTTTTGTGTACTCAGAATTCAACTGACTACTAAGACCTAACATGCAGTGTTCAAAATAATTAGAGGAATACTTATTTACATCTCAAAAAGTATTTTCAGTTGTAAAACTATAGAAATCTCATTACAAATTTCTTAAAAGCCAACATTTTGTTGGAAACAATATTGGAAAACAATACAAATTTTACTCACGAGAGAACAGCAAGTCATACTGCCTGTGTAATATAAAGTTATCCCAAAAAGTCTGGTTCACAAATAACCTCCGTGTCTTGCATTAGCACGAAATACGGTTTGACATCTCCAAGGCATGCTTCGAATAAACGCACAAATGTCTTCATGGGGCAATTCCTCCATTCTTTGGTTAGTACATTTGTTAAATTCTGGGAAGTTTGATGTGAGTCAATTTAGGTTTAGGTCAGGGTGTACAAAGGGGCAAAATGGAAATCTTATTTTTGTATTGACCCAAATTCGCTTTAAGTGGGTGACAGTGCCTTTCAAAATTTAGGTGACTTTAGAATGTTTTAATATAACTCGATAATGGGTTGAATAAATACACTAAGATTATATCAGGACATTCAGTACCCTAAGTTCTCTCAGTTACATAAAGATAATGACGTACTTCTATTAAAAAACGTAAGGGTACCCACCGCCACCTTTTAAGAATGAAGTTTCTACAAAAGTAAAAGATCATCTTTACACATTTCAAGGAGTCAACACTTGAATAACTTAATTCGTATATTTCGGGATTCTGTAGTGTTAAAGAATGATAATGGTGGTAACCGCAGGTATCAAAACAAATTAAGAAAGTGTTTCCATACAAATTTAAAATCAAAGTAAGAAATTTCTTGTCCTCTCTGACTCCTTCATACTCTAGCTGTTCCAGATTCTAGTTTTAGTGCTTTATTTGTAATATTGATAATATAACTAGTGCATAATTTTTTTTCAAGTTATGTATCATCAAGAAACTTCTCTAAATTGGTTTATAATTCTTTGTAGTTGCCCCTTCCTAGCATGGACATACAGGGAAGGTTTTATAATTTTGCTTACCTTTACTTTGCGACTTTTGGGCTGCATATGCAGTTATAACGCCGTTCGACCATTCAAATAAATTGTCTAAAACTAACATGTTATTTATTATAGAAAATATGTTCGCAGTCATATCGGCCGGACAGAATATCCACGTATAATCTTGGGATAAGTCTTTAATTAATATTTAAGTGAATAAAAGAAATATGGGCAAATAAGTTTACAGTTCACCAAATGTTCTTGATGTGCTCCGTAAATTTCCTCCTGTTCTTTTTTACAATAATGTATTACCATGTTCGATAGTACTCATTTTTCTAATCAGCAAACATTTACATTAATAGGCAAGATTAGCTTACAGTTCTTTGTTGTAGTTACGATGTAAGAATGATTTATTTGCTAATTAATAGTTTCTATTTTGTACATTTATATGATAATAAAATGCATTTACATTGCGTGAATTATGTATGGAATACAATGATTTGATGTACACAAAATCATTTGCATACATTACTTTGTAGCATTCATATACTATATTGTTGCGCGGGTATATATATATATGTATATATGTATAAACAGCCGCACAATATATAACATGTGGAAATAAACACGTAAACCGAAAGTAATTAAACAATTTGTCTTGTAATTTGTAAGTAATTTCGTACGGAACGTAAAATAATGACGAATGTTTGCGCCTGGTGCAGTAAATTTAAAGTTGGAACCCTGGGATATGAGTGTTAACTGTGGTTTAATTAGATATTTCAAGTAACTTGCCTTGTTAGAAGTTGGCAATCATTATAAGTTAGCGTGGGACGCGACTGATTTATAATATCTTATTTTTATTTCGAAATCGTGTGCATAATAAATTATGTGTATAGCGTTGGATTTTTCCACCTTGCTGTTGAAGTTGAGATGGTTTCGTCGTTGCAGTTATTGTTGGATCGCTTTATATTCATCTCTGCTGCGCTCGGATGTGATACCTATCTATCTTGTCAATTAATGACTTCATTAAAGGCATCGGTGTGCGCCATAAATTATTTGAAAGTTATTGGTAAAAAAGAAACGGTTTGAGATTTGTGGGTAACTTATAAGGTGCGCGTCATTTTGAATATATTGCATTTGATTAAAGCTAATCATTCATGCATTTTGCATAGTAATTTGTTTAAGTCAGAATGTGGTTTCTGGTTTTTGAATAAAATTCTACTGAAGTAAAAACTAACCTACGCTTTTCCTGTACTTGTGGTGATGCTGATGACCAGTGACACCGAAGGAGTTCCAGAACATTTGTACTTCAAGTAAATATAAAATTTCCAGTTGGAGTAGATAATAGCCCTTCGTTAGTATTTTAAAATAATAGTACCTAACTCAAAACGGATTTCTTTGTTCTAACACAACGATATATAAGCCTTAAACAAAGAATGCAAGTTTGTCTAAAAAGTTTGGTGAATTAACCGATATCTAAAGAGAAACACGGGATAGGTACATGTGTTTGCACCCGAATATCCAGAAAGACGTAGGTTGAAACGGCGAATATTTTGTAAGCGAATTAAACGTACAAAGGTAATTTGTTTGTATGTTCTGTCTGGTTTGCTTTCTGATACTATTCACCAAATTTGGGCTAAAATAGGTTCAATCAACGTACAGAAGTACCGCCGATCATTGTGAGTTACATGTGGAAGGAAACCATATAGAAACTACTTGACCATAATTTGTATGTGATAATTGAGAAGGGGAGTATGGTTTATTTTGTGAGTGATAAAGGAGGCATACTTTTCTCTCAATCACAGAGGCGAAAAGGGGTTACATCGTAGTAATTTCTTTTGCACAATTTGGTTAAAAGGTAAATAATAAACAATGATTCTGTCTGTACAACAGAAACCGCCTACCTACCTTTTAGACACATACATGCTAGAATATGTATATATATATAGTGTTATTAACTTAATGAAACGTAAAGCATTAAGAATTCATTGTAACTACAGAGGGCGTTACTTGAATTATGAACGGTTACTGACCCTGAAATTGGGGAAGACGATGGGAATAACATGCAAAAATCGAAACAAGTGAAATAGAACCTAAGGCGTATTGCAAAAGTTCTACTGTAACAATTTTCCAATGGCTTCAACTAATAAAATATCAAAACGTTTGATTATCAAGAAACGACCAACTTTGAAGGAGACATATTACTAACTTTAATTGGGGTGTAAAAACGAATGGTATATTGTCACTTTGACCGATATATCAAAAATTAGGGCCAAAAGGAGGAAATGATTTTGTGCAAAAGGCTTTGTATATATAGGTGTCATATGAGCCGCTTGGTGTGATGGTAATGAAGAACAGATAGGACTCAGGAGGAAACATCAGGGGTCTCCAACCTACGGCCCGCGAGCCAAATCCGGCCCGCTACAGCTAATAGCTTATTGTTGTTGTGATAAGTTGGAGAAAAAAGCACAGAATGATAATAACTCGGATTTATTTACTTGCTAGGTAAAGCCTAATGACAAGTATAATACGCAGAAAACTCACTGAAGTAATCAGTATGGTCCCACGGCTGAAAAGCTTGGAGACCCCTGATCTAGATTGTAGAAGAGGAAAGGGATAAATTTGGTAATTTGACAGTAAATCGACCATACACTTTTCATCAGTAATATTCGATTCTTGTTGTACAATGATTGAAATTAACAGTATTCCGATGGTTCTTAAGATTAAGTGTTTTAAATAATATTAGTTTTATTATGTTTAATGCACAAGTCATTGCTGTTCAGCCAAGATTCAACAGTTCTGATGCACCCGCTACACTTTTCCACAACAATATTCAGTTTATTGGCCGTAATCAACAATGTGTTATTATCAGCAAAATTTATAGTTAGGTAATTATTATTTAAGGTGTCTATATCATTAAAGTGAACAAATAAAGGGGACTTGCTTCTTCCCCGACAAATATGAAGTAAAGCACGACAAGGTACTTCCCCTTATCCCATATTTTCAAGTTTTTGGAGGAGATATCATGATTAATGTTACTAAAAGCTTTTGATAAATCTAAAAGAATTCCACTTGCTATTTGTTTAACCTCCAAAGTAGCCAATGTTGCTTCCATAAAATAATAATGATAATAATAATAATAGTAATAACAATAATAATAACCTTTATTGGTCCAACAGCAATTGCCATTTACAGGACAGTAACTAAATATACATGGCGTAATACAAAATAATATATATACATATATAGACAACCAATATTGAAAATAAATACAAGAGAAAAAAGAAGTATTATGTAAAACTCATTACATACTCAAACTAAGTAAATAAAACAAAAGACTCCAAATTCCAGATTATAACAAAAAATTTAAACTAGGCTCAATTTCAAATAATTAAGGCAAGTCCACAAAACTAACAGATATAAATTTAAAAAGAGCATGATTGTAAAACTTTTCAAGGTTTTTACACATAACGTGTACAGGTGATTTTACCAATGTACTTGTTTTTGCTCTGGATAAGCGAAAGGTAGAGCAGTAGCGAGTTCTGACGACGGGTACTATGAAATCTATATAGGACATCGTCATTGGACAATCGATTTTGTTTGATAATAAATTTAATAAAAATCTACCACTGTATGTGTCACGACGACAAGATAGAGATACTACATTATGTTGGGTGACAAGTACATCGTAGTCCGATCCTCGATCAGAATACGCTCCAGTTACTCTGAAGGAGAGATATTTCAGGAACCTCTTCTGGATTCCTTCAATTGGGAGATGTTGGCATGTGTAATAAGGAAACCATACAGATGCGTACTCCAACTTGGAGCGCACCAATGTATAATACAACATTTTGATTGCAGAAATATTATTGAAGCCTCTCCATGATCTGATAAAAAAAAAAAACCTAAAGATTTTGAGGCTGATGCACAAATCGATGAGACATGCAGACCGAAGGTGAGTTTGTAATCAGAAAGTATACCTAACTCTTTCACCACAGACACTCTAGTCACCAATTTAGACTTAGCAGTGTAATTGTAAATCATGGGAGTAGAACATCGAGTATAAGAAATAACACAACATTTCGAAACATTCAATAGGATTTTATTGTGAGTACCACTCCTCGGCTAGAGACAGATTGACCTGGAGTTTGATGCAGTTAGAGTGTGTTCGGATGATGCTGTAAATTTTAAGGTCATCGGCATACCCCAGGTATTCACAATTTAATATGTCTAGTAAATCGTTAATAAAGACTTTAAAAAGTAGAGGCCTGAAATTTGAACCCTGAGACAGATCAGAGGATAGTGGAAAAATGTTGGACAAAAATCCATTGTAAAATGCATAGGCAGACGAATCGTCAAAATATAATGACATCAATCGAATCAGAGCTGGATAGAAACCAAAGCAATCCAGCTTTGTAAGAAGAATAGCTTTGTAAGAAGAATATTGTGATCTATGGAGTCAAAAGCTTTAGCGAAGTCTGTGTATAAGACATCAACCTGTAGCCGATCATCTATCGCTGGTGAGAGAAACTGAGTAATACTGGCCAAATTTGTAATCGTGGAGCGTCCAGATTTGAGTCCATGTTGCTGACATGATAAGAAACGGTTAATTTGGCTATAGATTTTAGAGTATAAGATTTGATACACTTTAGCAAAATTAGACAATATATTAATTGGTCTATAACTAGCGATGTTAGATCTATCGCCCTTCTTGAACAACGGTATAATTTCACTGATTTTCCAGATGCTTGAGAATACATTTGAATCCAAAATCAAATTGCACAAAACAGCAAAAGATTTAGCTAAAACTGAAGCATAGTCACGCACTATAAAACTGGGTATGCAATCATCACCAGCAGTCTCATCCGATTTAAGTTTAGAGGCACTAAATATTCCATCACTCTCCGTAATACGTCTGATACCAAAAGAGGGATAATTACCAAACACTACTGAAGACACGGTATCACTCACACGGAACGACCTGGAGAACTCATCAGCAAATTTGTTCACAATTGTTTCGGGTTGCGTAAATTCTTCGTCCTTATAAGTCATGTGTCCTGGAATTCTGGACACTGAGCGCTGAGAGTAGAACTCTCTCAGACGTACGTGTTATGTTATATTACTAGTAAACCAAACCGGATATTGTCTTCTAGAAGCTTTTATTTTTGGAACAGAACGATCGATAATAGAATAGAGAGTTTTATAGGAAGCACTGACAACCAGATGAACGTCACTGGATCCCGAAATAAAACACCAGTCGCATATTCTCAACTCCGATGTTAACGCCACAAAATCTGTGGCACAGAAGTTGCATCGTGAATTGCCGCTGGACGGAAAATTATCCAGCTTAGGCATAGTCGTTCACTGAATAGTCAAATACGCAGCCGGATGTAGCGAATCAAGATCAAATAAAGCCGTCTGCACATGTTGAAATTTGGCAATTAAATTATATTCATTAAAGAAGTTATTAACGATTATAAGTTGCGTTCTCAAACACTTTAGAAAAGCTACTCAACATGCTCATCGCGCATCACACTCATGTTTAAAATGTTTAGAGACAGACTTAGTGGGAGTGGGGAACTCATTTCCTCTTACAAGAAAAAGTTAATGTGTTTCGGTTAGGAGTAAAATTTGAATTGAGGCTGTTGCTGTTTAAATTAAAAACATTGGAAGTGAAACTAATGTTAAAATCATTTTCAAGCTTTTGTATATCATCAGTCAAGGGTAAGCTATTATAAACAGTTTTACCAGTATGAGCACTAACTAATATTTTATTCTTTAATTCTAAAATATGCTGTGCAAACGTATAGTTTTATTCATGGTGGTTAGGAACATTGGTGACATATTTTCCTGTACTAAAATATGTAAGAAATACTGACACAAATATCACATCGATAAACTCTTCACCACACAATTGTTTATAATAAAATCGGTGACACGTGTTTCGCTAGCTCGAGGCAGGCATCTTCAACAACCGTATAAACCGAAGTGACGAAGTGACCGAAGTTGACGAAGTGACCGAAGTCACTTCGGTTTATACGGTTGTTGAAGATGCTTGCCTCGAGCTAGCGAAACACGTGTCACCGATTTTATTATAAACAATTGTGTGGTGAGGAGTTTACCGATGTGATATTTGTGTCAGTATTTCTTACATATTTTAGTACAGGAAAATACAGTACAGGAAATTTTCCATACCATGTATTCGTTACGAAAGCTATGATTCATCGACGAGCTTTTTTGGTAAATTCTTTCTTTGTGGTTGAATTAACCTCAATTAAGCAATAAAAAGTTACCATGGGTTTACCGCCATTTTTAGACTTCAAGAAAGCAACGATAACAAAGGAATTTACAAAAATGCTGTTTGATAAGTCTTAACTCCCGTATCGAATATGTAGCATTCAAAATTTCGGGCCTGCAAACCTACTGGTTTTCACTTATTATTGAAAAAATATTAGACCTACCTGAACCCTTAAAATTGTAAGCAATTAGTATACTGAGTGACATAGAAATTGCAACACTAAGAAGGAGTAGGATATTTTTGTTGCAACTTGGTAGATTTGTTGGGCTACCATTAAATAATAATTGATTAACTTTTGAGATCAAGTGGTAATATAATAACATCACATTTGAGAGTTATTATTCATTTTTGTTAGCTTTTTCGATCTGTATTTATCGTTCGATTTGTTGTTTTTTCATTGTTATTAACATTATTTCGATTGTTATTCAGTTGTTTACGTGTTTTGTTTGTTTGATCATGCCTACAGTACGGCAACGAGTCAATTAACACCAATTAAGCGAATTCGATAGAGGTCAAATTATTGGTTTGCGCGAAGCTGGTTTTTCATTTGGGGAGATTGCTAACCGTGTTAATCGAAACCGGTCTATTGTAATGCGAGTGTGTGGTGCATGGTTTGAAGATGGTCAGGAACGTCGTAAAAGAGGAACCGGTGCTTCAAGAAAAACGAATGAGTGTCAAGATCGTCGCTTAACTAACTTTGTGTATTTTTCCAGTAAATAAAAATTTAAAAACTTAAAAAAATACGGGGGGGGGGTTGTTTCTGGAAAACAAGAACTATGATAGGCAAACTATTATCGCTATCTTTTAGTACTCATAAAACAGTTATATATTTGTCTTAACTTATTTTTGGTATGTCTTATAGTTTTGGAAATATTAAAGCAAATAGCGAAAGGTAGCGTTGGCTCTAGGCCGCCCCACTCCCGAAAACGGGCGATTTAGCATCTATGAAAGTTACCGTTGTTCTTACACTGCATCAGTCTACAAACCCACCAAATTTCATTTAAATCGGTGAGGGACACTTCCCTGTGTTCCCTGATCAGTATATTTTATCATTTTAGATCTTTTAGAGCTAAAATATACAGCTTTCGAAATATTGTTCGAACCGACCAAAAAAACAAATTAACTTTAAGCGATCTTGAAAATAAGTACCGAACACTCTTAACATACAGCTGCATATAATTATTAGATCATCTTCCGTTTAATCCCGACCCGGCTCGAATTTTCGATCTTATATGTTCCCAGCGATCGAGAACGGTTCCAGTCGTCGGAAGAAACAGTCCATTCCTTCGAATTACCAGTTTTAACTATCCCAACTACACATTGGAATAATTTTTTGACATTTTATTTGAGCGAATGCAAAAAGTATGTTAGCCTTTTTGAAATAAAACAATAAAGTATTTTTAGCCGAATAATAAGCCAATCTTTATATGGCTATATACAATACTATAATACAATAATACAATACTAATATACATTAATACGAAAACCTTCGTATTCTTTTTAGAAAATGTTTTGTCTGTGAATATTTTCACATGCGCTCAGTTATTTAGATATCAGAAATCAAAAGGAATAATTGGCTAGCAATTATAAAATGATCATCTTATTCATCAAAAATGGCATAAGAAATAAGAAAGCCTCAAAAATATATGACATGCATTACTCCCCCATACAAAATGCACTTCCATTCCATATCTGTGTGTACCAGTTTCGGTCTAATTTAATGCAGCTTACCCTTTTGATACGTGTGTTATAAAATATTTCGAATTAGCAATTTAATCCAAGAAATTCAGAATTTACTTTCACTGATCCATCATATGGTGAATTAAATTTCGTTGTTTGGTTGTGTTTTCTTTTTATACATATCTCCGAAATAGAAAATAAAATGAATTTATATGGGATAGTCTATTCTTGGTAAGGCAGACAAATATTTGGCTAATACCAAATAAGTAAATCAAATGAATTCCACTCCAATTAGGCATATATTTCAGACGGAATGGATATACGCAGATATCCAATTTAATTATCAATTACGTTTTATTTTAGTCACAAACTAATTTCATCAACTCGCTGCCGAACTAGCTACATAGTGTTTAATGGATGAAAACCGAAATAGGGAGAGAGGGAAAACATTTAACTAAATTTTCTCAATAAAATTTACGAGAGAAGCGCACTACAACTAAACTGCGCCTACCATAAACTTGTATAATAAAGTGATGGAAACAGTTATTGGGCAATGTCGTAGAAATTAATTTCTATAGTCAGCAATAAACTGCACGCGATTTGAATTAATTCATCGAAATAGTCCGGTCGGGATGCCACCACATTGTAGATAGATAGCGTACGAGATTCGGTTTGGGGCGTTGTTTAAAATTCTGGAATGGAACTGATTGCGTCTACTGGTACGTATCTACTCGTAACTAATACTCCGCTAGTAGAAATCTGGGAAGCGGACGGAGAAGAGAAAACACCCGAAACACTGAAGAATAATAATTAAGATTTACAAGTCCCAGTTCTTTCCGGATAATAAAGCAATTTAGGCGAGTTCGTACGGAATAATCGTGGACCGAGGCTAGTTTATATATATTTTAATACGAATTGTTTAATGTGACGAACGAAATCACAGTAATACTGTAAATGTATATATATATATATATTTCGTGACCTTTTTACTTATCTTATATGATAGATCTCTACCACTAATAGGTCAATAAAACAAGGCTGGTTTGAACGATAGTTATATTTTCAGAACGTTTACAAACGTTTTCGGAATACCTTCTTCAGTGAAAATATAACTAGATAAATATATAAACAAACATTTGTTTTTTATTTGGGAACTATCAACAAAAAATAAATATAAAAAACAAATGTTTGTTTATATATTTATCTAGTTATATTTTCACTGAAGAAGGTATTCCGAAAACGTTTGTAAACGTTCTGAAAATATAACTATCGTTCAAACCAGCCTTGTTTTATTGGCCTATTAGTGGTAGAGATCTATCATATAAGATAGTAATACTGTAATAGAGAACCTAGTCAATACTTTATGGAACTTTATTGACATATTACTACATAGATAATCGTCAGCGGCAACATAATTACGACTACTTGTAAGCGAGAAGGAACTGGACACTACACGATAAACACGGTTATACATCCAACACTTACTAAATTGTTATATACGAATTGCCTGTTTTCAGAATTTTAGCTCAGCACCTCTGTAAGTTCAATTTCCTCTGTATATGTTTATATTATGTTAACCACATGAATGCGCGTTATATTTTACAACATATGCGGCTGAAAAGTGTTTCACTTCTGTTAGGGAAAAAACAAGAGATCTGGTCAATTTCCACGTACGAGTTTAAACTCGGACATAGTGCAGCCTAAGCAACGAAAAAGATGAACGATGTTTTAGGCGAAGGTACCATGCACAAACGAACTATTAGGTAGTAGTTAACTAACAACAACTTACGATCTGGTCACGCGCACCAATAGTGTTTAATAGGAATGGTAGAAGCAGATTTGCAGCTAACTATTAAAGTAATTTCAGAGAAGCATTATTCGACTGAAAGAAATTGGACAAATAGCTTCCTCACTAACTTATTGAAGGTCTTTCTCTCGTCTTTGATTGGAGATTAGTTTTTCGTTACTTTGTTGTTATAAAAAGGAAGGAGTATTAAAGAGAAAAAATTGTAATAATAACTGGCTAACTAAAAATACAATCAAAACGTATGCCGAAACCGTTTTATCCGACTAAAATATTTGTGTACGCGCAATGGTCAAAAGAAAGTGTTACTATGTTCGGAGAACAGGAGCAGACAACTTTATTCAATAGGCACCAGCTATTATTGCTCTATGCTGCCATTCAAATATCAAAGTTCTTTGCCAGCCGCCATATTTGTAAGACCTTTCGTCAATTTCGACTTTTTCAAACATCTACTATAGATTTGCAAGTGGAAAAGTGTTCATCACCGAAGGGGAAGCAAAAGACGCTGTTGATGAACTTACTTTTCTTGGCATCGCTAAACTTCTTTAAAAGAGCATTGGCGTATTGATACCACCTTGGCGGAAGGGTGTAGATATAAAAGGTGATTATTTATATATATATAAAACTCGTGAACTCCAATTTTATTTGCAACAGTTTCGTATTGGTATTACTAAATACAAGCTTTGATAAGCACGATTGAAGAAACCAAATGTTCTTGGAATTATTAAGTAAATGTAACATTGAATCATATTATTTTTTTATTAACATTTTGTTGTAGTTTTCCCAAGTAGTCAAGAAAGAATTCAGACCAATTACTTCCTAGTGATTTTGAAAGTTCTACTAATTTACTGTACTCGTACTTTGTCTTTTAATTAAATCAAACTAACTCTATTATCTTTGCTTGGTTACACAATAACAGAAAGGAAAATACAGACTTACTATACTTACTTACTATACAACTATAATAAACATAGTTAAAGAAGAAAAAAGTAAGGACAGAGGACATAAAAGATACAAACGGATACAGAATAATAAAATTTGAATGAGGAATGCCAAGCAGGAATGAGAAATCAATAATAGACTACTTCCTAGTAAGGAAAGAAGTATGGAACCAGGTAAAAGACATAAGACTGAAAAGAAGAGCTGAAATTGGAAGTGTTCGCTTATTAACAATGGTATCAAGACAGAAATTAGAAAAAGAGGAAACAATGGAAACAAAAATCAGAAGAACAAGTCGAAAAAATTAGAGACTGAAAATACCGCAGGTTAGACAAAAGTTCGGAGAAAAATTAGACAAAGAGCTATAGAAACACAGAGAAAAGAAAGAGATTAAATACTTGTGGGAAGAATAAAAAATACAGTATTGATAACCTCAGAAGAAACATGTGAACGGTTGAAAATTGTAAACAAGAAGGGAAAATATTTCAAGAAAGGAAATAAGTCAAGAAAATAATAAGAGAAACGAAGAATCTCTAGGGAAGGATTTTGGAGAAAGAGACATGAAGAATAAAAAACTGGAAACATCACTGAAGAAGGAAGAATTATGGAGAGCCGGAGAGAGTACTACAAAGAATAAAAATAAAAATAAGAAAACAGAAATTAAAATACATTATTAGAAACGTACACCATTGTTGATAACTTATACAGAATACTTGTTTCTTTGTAGTTACTACACAAGAATACAAAACAAATACTAATTTAGTCAAAGTGATCCCATATTAGTGAAAGTCCACAAAGTCATAATTTCATATTCTGTAGCATTTTGCCGTATTATTGACCAAAATGGCAATTTACTTCAACAGATAGTAATTTTCTCTCAATTGCCATGACGGTTTTGACTTTTAAAAAGTAAGAATGTGCTTGACATTCGTTTCAGACCAAGCAGGGCGGCATTCCAAACCATTAAAACAAGATTCAAGTTCCTTTTTGTCAATTATACCATACATACTGTACATACAGCGTGTCCCAAAATTGTTGGGACATAGAGCTACCATGTTTTGTAGAGATCAAAATACGTCGAATCGATGCAATTTATATATTATATAGGTGATCAGTGTTTGAGAAAATATTTTTTCCTTCGAAACTATGCGAAAAACGGAGTTTTTATAAGAGTCAAAAAATGAAGATGATTCTAAGAAATAATTTAAAAACATTATCAGGGGGTGAGGGTGATTTTAACCCTTCTGCAATTGCCTTAATTTTAAATTCCCCTTGCGAGTTACATACTTTACCGATTCTTCCGGCATTAGTAGAAACAGACCGTTGTCCGCCGCCCAACTTGAAACCGAGAAATCCTTTAAGCCAAATAGACTAAATGCAATACACGCTAAGTGCGTGAAACAAAATATAAGCATAAGTATAAGACCTTGACATTTGAAACTTATACATAAGAATACTTATTTATACGTATAAACCATCTTTTGTCTTTTAAGTGCTTGGTGCTTTTTCCAAATTAGAAGATCGGAACAACAGGGATTACAGCAACGTAAAGGATTTCAAGTATCTGGGCGTAATCATATCTGAAGAATGAAGATTAGACAAAGAGATAAAGGAAAGCGCAGTGGTAGCGGGAAAACTATTCTATTGCATAAAAGACACATTCTTTGGTATAAAATAAATTTAAAAAACACAAGAATAGAAATATTACAGTATTGTTAACCATAAAAGGAAAATCGAGGTCATGGAGATGAAATATTGAAGGAAAATAGACGGTAGAACAATAATGGATAACACACAAAAGGTAACACATTTTTCTGAAAATGAAAGCAATGAAGGTTATGATTGAAGAACGACAATTGAGATAGTTTGGGCACGTAGGAAGAATCGGTGAGACGGGAATAAGGGTATATAAAACAAAACCAACAGAGAAGAAAAGTAGAGGTACACCAACGCCACACTCGAAAGTGTACAAACATGCTCAAGTGTTAAGTAAGTAAATGAGAAAACTTTGCCGATTATGTCGATATATATTGCATTTTAGCGGTATCTGTTGCCAACACTCTTTAGTGCATTTAATTACATCCTTAAGAAGCTCTACGCTACCAAAGTGTCTCAGAAGCTGCGTATACACCATCTGTAACTGTTCTTTTTCTATTATACAGAATTCATATATTAAATACTCTTTTGTGACATTTTCTTATGTTATTCTAAAAGTACACAAAAATTTCTCTTAAAGTAGAGATCCCACGCTAGAAGACTGATGCATTCTGAAGCATATTTGATGTTGATAGGTTTTAAGTATGAATACATCGGACTTCGAGGAACACGTGCATAAAATCGCTGCTTTTGTGTCTTATATATTATAAACCCGAAACAACCCACGATTACCATATGGTAATGCAAAATATGCCATTACTTTTACACGAATAAATCCAAAACGACGTAACAAAACTACAAGAGAAAAACATTATTTAATGTAAAATATTTGTGGCTTACCAAAAAAAGTTTCTGTTATTCTGAGTTCAATTAGCGAAGCTGTCGCATGTCAAATTGAGGTGACAAAAAGAAAAGGTTAATAATTCCCGTTTTCCGATATGGCACGTCGGTAAGTATACGCATTTAGTAATACTTTTTCAATTCATTTTAATAATAATTACACTAATTGGTAGCTAATGAAATAAACTATGAAATGCATTTTTTTGTAGAAAAAATGTATTCTACAAAATATATTGTACAATTCTACAAAAAAATGTATTTTTGTATTATTTTTTTACATTTTACTCAAGGCGTTCCCATGTGGCAATCAAGGCAATCATGTGATTTTCTGTGCTTTTTTGTAAATTTATCTAATATATTCATTTATATTTTGTTGGCATTTTATAAATTTTGCGGCTTTCAGAGGTTTATTGTTGTAACAAATGCTTGATTATATTCAAGAGCTCGATGAAGCAGAAGATGAAAATCAACTAAGTGATATACCAACTGCAATTTACTACGAGCCTCCTGTAGATGGCAACCTGTCTGGCAAAGATGATGCTGAAGATAAATGTGGGGGCATCCCAGATAATGTTTGCCCGGCTCAGCTACAAAGCGGATGTGAAGTTGTAATGGCTAGTGGACCACATTTACAGAATTTTGATGAAGAAGATGAAATTGGAGACATGTTTGAAACCAATTGCAATGAGAAGCACTGGTATTTGTTTCGTGAAATGGAAAGATAGTAATGTTGCTTGCATGTTATCTACCACCTTTGGTGAAAATCCGAAATCAATGGCATTGCGTTGTTCGAAGGTAAGTAGACCCAAAATAAATGTACTCGGTCCTTGTGCGATCACGGAATACAACAAATATATGTACGGAGTAGACTGATTCGACCAAAATTTGACCCAATACCTCATCGCATAGGGGAAAAAGTGGTGGTCTATCATTCTTACCTGGCTCATAGATGCTTGTGTTCAAAATGCTTGACAGCTTTATCAAAAAGTGCAACCGACAATGACTCAACTAGAACTTCGACAACTGGCGGTATACTACTGCAAACATTACGGTACAAAGGCCAAATCATTTGGTCAGATGCCCTCCTACAGAACTGCACAACAACCAGGTCGGGTGGAACATACCCTCTGTTATGATCAGACTGCGCATTTTGTAGTACCATCCAATCGTAGGCATTGTGCCTGTGATCGATGCAACGTAGGACTTTGCATAAAGTTTTTTGCCAATTACCATACCAAACCATGATTTATTTCAGTTCAACGAATATCACATTGCATTTTGTTCTCTACATAAAGGTATGTCAAGGGTATTGTTCATCTTATTTTCCAACTTTTAAACCACAACAATCAATATTTTATTTTATGCAAATACTGTAGCTAGGTACCTTTCTACTTAACGTGATTGTTATCACTCCATCGATACTGATACATTTCACCATGTTCATCGCAGAGTACAGAAAAGTATTAATTTAAGGCACATTATTTTGACTGTAAGGCTTATCGGTTGAGTTTAAATCGTACTCGGGATAGGTTTTATTACAGTTTCCATTATTAAGAGTAACCCCAGAAAACATGAAATCGTACGTTATACTTAGCATGATCGTAAATTGCTATTACTTTATTAAACCCTTGTATTAATGTTTTTCTTCTAAAATATGAGCCGTGATTTGCATACAAATCGATTTCCACAACGGCTTTATGCGAAACAACTTATCAAAGAACGAACAGATTTGTTCGCGTTATATATATATATGGGTAAGATCACAGAAAAAATAATCCCGTCCGCTGTTTACGGTCGTATTTTTGCCGTTCATATCGTCGAGTAAATTCACCAAAAATATGTAATCTAAATAACAAAGACGTAACTTCCGACCAACACGCATAAAAAATATCAATAAATTTCGGACGAGTGGAGGTAGTGGCGACAGGATACGCCGTCACCGTGATCTCAGAGACATATTTACTGCTCTCTGTCTTCCTTCCGGCACGTACGTACTACGCGCGGATGAGCCACTGACAGCACTGCCTCACACTGGTCTTACAATTAATTCGTATAAATTCCTGTGTATGTTTATGTATTTTTCAACTACCGTAGTTAGGCAACATCGTTAAGTTAGTGTATATCAATCAATTACTTCTAATTTACATTTAGTTCGTTGTCGACGTTCTTATATCATCGATTGGAGTTCAACTTTTCATTGGCACTTTCATTAGAATTCCATTTTTATTGTAAATCTCAGTTGGCCAAGAGATTTCTAGAAATTGCAGTATTCACTGAGATGTTATGAAGTAATATATTTTCAGCATTTATTCCAATAAATTTCGAGGTAAACATCCATGTTTACCTCAAGTGATGATAAAAATTTGGACCTTCCTCACTTACCTTTACAGTTTTTACTCCCAATATGTAGAATTTACTAATTCTTGACATGACTATAACCGGAAAATTCCAAAAGCAAGCGGACGTATGTAATTCAGAAATTATTTAGAAGAAAGAAAATATACAATTTTAAAGAAAATTATAAATGACTTCATGGAAGTTTCAGAAGATAGTTGAACTATATACTACACACTAGTTAAGTAAAATTGCAGGTATCAATTAGATGACGGGGTGCAAATATCTTTTATTGGCAGAGGAATATAACGCTAAACTAGTTTCTTTCTAATTAGAGACGATCACCACCGTGTAACCGTCTGCGATTAAGAAGATACATTATTTCCATATAAACGCAATATTCATTTATTGTTAGTAAAGCGTTGCTCACCCATCGCTTAGAGCTACCTACTATTGTACTGTATTTATTTTCATAGAAATCATCAAGAATCATTTTTGGTCAGAACTTGTCCGAATTTGGCGCTGTACATACTGAGCGTTGTTATAAATGAGATAGCTGGAAATATTTTTCTTGTTTACAATTTTTATGTACAAATTAATTGGCTAGAAAATTCAATGGGAATTTGATTGTTTGATGTTTAACGGATTTGCTGGTTATGGCCTCTGTAATATTTTTACGTTCCAATTTTGTTAGCAAGAATGGCAGAGCAACCGCATAGCTATTTGAGATGATTAGAATTTCCAAAAGTATAGTTGAAATAGTTAAACACAATGCTTCATCCAAGACGAAACCCACTCCATCAATACGATTACAATTTTTTCTGGGAGTAAAGGGATATCGAAATAAGCACTAAAAATGGTTCATAGGATTGCCACTACAACTTTATTCTACAGATCCAAGTGATGGAGACATTGGCAGATTGAATACAGTACAAATGCGACTCTTGAGGATACTTAAAATTATGTAAACTAGAAATGAAATACATACAGATAAAAAGATAAAATTCGGGGAGGAAAGGATGTGAGATAGAAAATTAGGTTGATTAGAGTTGATTAGTTATATTATAAGAAATATGAAATGGGGCGAAATAAATAGACTGGTCCACGATGGAAAAACTTGAACTCAACTCCCTAGTTTGACAGAAAGTTTACAAATAAGATGAGTATGATAGAGGTTGCATGTAGGAATCGAAGGAAAGATTGTTAAGAGAAAGAAGAAGTAGATTCAATATCTCTTATGCTCTCAACCGTATTAATCTATTCCAATAAGATTTCAACAAAAGAAACTACTTTCGATTGAATTATACGCACGATCATCTTAAGAGCCTCTCGAAAAACGCGAATCGAAAATAAACATTACGAAGATAAAATATATAAGAATAACAAAAATAAAGCTTCTGAGGACCGATTTGTGTGAAGAACAGCTACCGTTCTTAATACCAGACATTCAGGAAAAAGTGTCAGTCAAACTTGAAGAAACGGGGTCAGTGGCAAATAAGGAAAGAGTCGGTGGTAGAGTATTGGATGAAGTCACCCAGATAGAAGTTTAACGTCTTACTGCAAATACAACATGTTCGGCTCGAGAACCAGCAATTGTCACAGAAATTTCGCGAGAAAAATTGTGCCCAGTTTCTCCTTTATAAGATGGAAACCCTGAAAAACTGACGGAAGATAACTACATCCGGAAAATTAAATTTTGTGAAGAAAATAAGGGAGAAAATTGAAATCGTTCGAGAGCTGGTGAAAAACATTTGTTTTACAAGCGAATATACGTTTTCATTAAATGATACGATAGAAAGTACAATTGTCGCTATTGGTTAGATGGAAATCTTTTTAGTGATTAACACAAAAAAATGGTTGGGGAGGTATGTTAGAAGATGCAGTTGTTGGATCTCTATTTCTCGAAGAAAATCAGAATGGAAATCTATTGAAACCAAATACTATCGGACCTCTCACATAAATGTAGTAGAACATTAACGATATTTTGACGGAAACATGAATTTAAATGAATTTTCATTCATTTCCAACTCAATTGCACGCCTTCCCATTATGCTGTTGCAACCGCGTAACTTTTAAATAACAAATTTTATGAAGAGTGGATTGGAAAAGGAGGCTCTATGAAATGGTCACCACGATCTCCGGATCTTACACTCCTGGACTATTTTTTTAGTGTGATGTAATAACTTGTATTTACATATTGGACTTTGTTTTATTTTGATTTGTTTCAACGCAAATAATAATCCATTTTTCTTAAACTTATTTATTACTCTGTGTAATTAGACATACCTCTACAACTATCTCTAAAATACTAACTTACTACTCCTTATCTTTCTTTCGCTACGGGACAGACACGACGCCAATACCGGACACTGGGTGTCAGGTTTTATTACACGTAAAGACGAGTGGCCTCGCACTGCAAGACGCCGTGTCATCTATTTCTATACATACATTAGATAATTCCACTACAGTGATTTAAAGTCAGTGGTGTACAAAACGCACTCCAATAGAAGATCTACGTAGCGGGCTAATTTTTTATATGAAATGCCGCTCAATCTCCAGTGAAGTTTTTGCAAATACCGAGTGTGAGTTTCAAAACCGTTCATTTTATTAAGTAGCATATAATGATAGAGAGTTTGAATGCTTTATTAAGTAAATAGGTTGTTGTACATAAGTGTGAAGGTGGGTAAGGACTAACTTAATTTGTATATTGCTTATAGCTAGATTTTCTTATTTGCTTGCTAACATAATTGATGGCATAACTTACATATCTGATCTATATATTGTTAAATAAATTATGAATCTTTTATCCAAATATACCTTTGTATGGTGTCAGTGAAACAATTTTCCAAGAGCCTTCCAATGATGTGTACCAAGTGTGTGGCTGCCCTTTGAGATTTCCAAGTTGCAGTGCTCGGAGGAGGAGGAGGGGAGGGGAGGCTCCGAATTGGGAGGTCAATCAACAAATGCATGTATGTTCCGTAAAGAGTAAAAAATATTAAGGACTGTTACTGCAGTTTGCTACAAAAATGGGGCCAATTTGTGGCGTACTACCGAAACGGTTTTGAGCATTTTTTTGACATCCTTTACTAAAATAAAGCTATGGCCCATATATGTTACATGTATGCATGAATTAATGGATTTGGCATAGTAAGACATGCTATTTCAAAATGTATTTAGCTATCTCAGCATATTAATTTACCCATGACACTTTTACAAAAAATATTAAACAATAATTGTTGTATGAATAAATTCCGTACTATTCAATTGAATATATCTCTCCCAGTATTCGTAATATTGCTTATTTCGAAAGCGATAAACCGATGATCGCTTTTCGAAGCCGTTAAAAGGACGAAAATGAAGTCCGTCGGAATAATAAACCTCTCGTTGTACGGACGCATACACAGCGTGCAACGCAGACCGTCGAAGTTTTAAATTTAGTTGCAGTTAATTTAGAAGTGCCCGTATTGTCATATTGTTTCCTGTATGTTTGCAAAATCCGCGGCTGTCCGCGACCATTATTATTTACGGCGCTCATAATGGTTCATTGATTCTGAGCCCCGAACTGACTATTGAAATGCAGAAATGAACAAAAACTCGCCGATGACGACGATAACTTATAGTCTGCAATGGAAATTTGATACTGATCATGAGGGTCGGATAGTTTGGTGGTGGAACGTATTAGCAACATAAATTGTCATATTAAAAATCATCTATTGTGTGCATGAAACCGATTCCCGTAGTATTATCTGTAATTTTTTAGAATAGTTCCACGTACATTATAGACACAAGATAGAAAATTGATCATATGGTATAAAATATGTAATACAACTTTACATGTTTAGACGGTTTGAAAATAAATATCTTGCTTCAACTTCTTTGTTTCTCGAAAATTCCTCTAAGTACCAGGCACTATCGTGTACTGTGGATTGATGTGAAATAAATAGAAAAGGGATGTTCACAAAAATTAATTGGAATACGATCAGTTCACAATTGTAAGACAACAAGCAGTTTATAGTTACAGCAATTTTATTCATCAGCGACTACGGCAAAACATGGAAGAAATGTATAAAATTAATACTTTGCATCAAAAGAATATTTCCTCTAGAACTGTTGACCAAAAAGAGACGAATAAGTATTACTGCAATAGCTGTAACTATAGAAAACTACTGCAAAATTCCAAAGGCTTAACCCTTCCTATCCTAAGCTTCTCGTCTTACAAGCACCTTGATCCTGGACTCGTGAGAAACATTCGACAAATTTTCAAAATGGTATGTTTAATTTGTTTATTCCATAAAAAGATAATAAAATAGATGAGAACATGAGGAACGCTGTACCAAAGTATGGATATGCCTATGGCGGTAAATCCAAAAGGCTGTCGGGTAAATACTATTGGATCTAAAGGATTAATCTGTTTGAGAATCGAAGGTCAACCAGTTTTGAAAGCGAACATTGCACAGACTGTCATGATTTAGGAGCAATACGACGGTATTGGTGGGCGCACTGGATCCATTGAACAGGTAGTAATTATGGAGTGAAGCCTAGAGAAACATATTCAACCTTCTGAGAAGTAAGAGATAAATTTAATCGTGTTATAGCAAAGAAGACATATGCTTTAATACGATACAGTTTATTCAGTTTGCACCGCATGAGCTTGATTCTTGTTCAAAATAAGAACTGGGTTTAAGTAAGCAACATAAGGGAAACGCATTATCGAAACGATGTACATGAATACTAATTATGGCGAAAATTCATTTTTAGACATAATACAATTACCAATTGCTAAGAAAAATTCTTGTTTCTACAGAATCATTTTAAGAGAGTTAAGGGATCTTAAGAGACATCTTGCTTTCAGGGAAGGCGTTCGTGGGCAACCAATACAACCAAGTTGCTAATAAATATAACTTGCATTAAGGTGTAGATTCAAAAGTTTCGGGAATGACAATGCAAACAAAATAGTACCAATGCAAGTTATATTTTATTTTTCAATATAATCCCCTCGTAGCTCAACACACTTGGTTTAACGTTTCTCTAGCTTGTCGATCCCCTCCTCCCTCCCCGAAAGTTACTTTCTTCGAGGTTCCCAAAATAATCGTTTGTAGCCTCTATAAGTTCTTTATTTGACCAAAATCTTTCTCCAGTCAGAAGTGTTTTAAATTTCGGGAACAGTTGGAAGTCTGACGGAGTCAAATTAGACGAATACGGTGGATGCGGAAGGTCTTCAATTCTGTCAATATTCGCTGAACAATTGCACTTATTCAAGTGCGGGCGCATTATCGTTGTAAAACAACACCTTTTGTTAGCCATTCCAGGGCGTTTTTTCCTGAATTGTTGTTTTCAATTTGTCCAAAAGTGTTGTGTGCTATTGGCCAGCAACAGTCTTCCCTTTTTCAAAAATTCCTTTGAAGCCAAAAAAAAAACTGATGCCATCACCTTTCCAGCTGAGTGAATGGTTTTTGCCTTTTCCAGAACCAATTCACCGCGTGCAATCCACTGTTCTGATTGCATTTTTGTTTCTGGTGTGTAGTAGTGAATCCATTCTCCGTAAACACGTCCATACAATAGGCCGAGGTTCGACTTCGAATGTGTTTTTGCTTCGTACTGGGAAAATGCGGCACCCTTCTTACAACAGGCGTTCTTCAATCTAATTCATTATGTACAACACGAACTACTCGTTCATACGGGATGCCCACGGTTTTCCAAATTTCATGCGTTTTTATTCGGCGATATGCCAAAACCATGTCATGGATATTCCACAATTCTTGACGTGGTAGCCGTTGTCGGACATTCTGAACGTGGTTTATCACTATGCGTGCGGCCACGCTTTAATTCCAAAACTCAAAAACTAAATGTGGAAAAGGAGGGTAGTAAATCCTTAAAAACGCCATCTAACCTTGATTTGATTTCCGTTGTGGGTTTCATTCCAAATATAAAAATTTTATCACTCGATTTTTATCCATTCTCCATTTTCACCTTCCAACTATTAATTTTATCAATAATACAAAACACAAGAACGTACTTCAGTTAAATGCTTGTCAAAGTCAGACTATTTGATAGATCGATTTAACATTTGCTGTCAATTGATATGAAAGAGTTGTTAATACAACGACATATAGTATTTGGAAATATAGCAGCGTATCCGAGAACTTTTCAATTCACCGTCGTATTTCTACTTTGTTTGTATACTACAGGTAAATTACGAACAATGTACTTATATAATTTAAGAATCTTACCGAATCTTTTGAAAGTATTTTTGTTCTCTAAAATTTTACATATTTTTTTAAAATACATAAACAAAATCTGTAGCGCAAATGCGCACTATTAGATTTTGCAGTGTCCAAGTTCGCCGGAAGGTAGGTATAATAAAAGTTTCTAAGCTACAAAGTTTTTATTGAAATACGTTTAAAAATACATAAATTTTACAAATTTTTATTTTACACACTAATCACAAATAAATTTATCGTGTCCTAGATATTGCGTGTACACTATAGTTGCAGATAAAACATTGAATGAGATCTAATTCTGGAGGATCTGCGTATATTCTTCCCTCTCATATGTACGAACATCAATTTACATATTATTAAAAGAAAAATGAAGGAAAGTAAATAATGATTTTCTTTAGATGAAAGTAATGCATTTACTCATTTTTAAATGTAGTCGCTGCCGTTGTTGAAACATTTGTTGTATATTGAAACCAGTTTGTTTATGCCTTCCGCCTAAACCTCTATCGCCAAAGTAGCCAACCAATTCTGTACACCTGCTTTTAAGTCGTCATTACTTTGGAAATGTTCTCCTGCCAAGAAATCCTTGAGCCACGTCAAGGCTATACGTAGTGTGGTCAGAAATCTCCCTATCGAACTTCCGGAGAAGGTCAGTCGTCTTTCGAGCCGTGTAGGGACAAGCACTGTGATGAAAAAGAACAATACCACTTGTCTGCATTCCCTGCCTCTTGTTTTGGATGGCCCTAAGCAGCTTCTGAAGTGTTTCAATATGTGTCCACATTGATGGTAATCACTTAGGGTATGAAATCAACAAGCAACAAACCTTTTGAGTCCCAGAACACTGAGGCCATAACCTTTTTCGCGGAAGACGACTGCTTAAACTGCGCGATCTTGTTGCAGATCGTGGATGGTGCCATTCAATGGACTTGCGTTTTGTCTCAGGTATAAAACGGCACACCCAGGTTTCCACTAACAATGCATCGTCCTGTTGTTCGTACCGAATAAAGAAACGTCAACGCTGCACCCATACGGTTGGTCTTGTGCTCGATAGCTCATCCATTGTTCCTGTAGCACACACAGTAGTAATCCTGCGTTGAATTTCGCTTGGACGGGCGTTTTGTGCATTCAGAAAACGGATCACGGATCGCACTTCGGATCTTAGGCGTCATTCTAAATAGTCGTAAATAGTCTGGCTAAACGGCAGTATTTACGAAATAAGTTACGACAGCTTACACACATACAGAACTACTCGCTAGATTTAGTACTGACTGGAGTGGGGAGTCGGCGACTCTGTCGTAACTTATTTCGTAATTATACGCTGTTACCGCTGTTTGCCCAGGCTAGTTATAAAACTCACACCACGCCTGGAAGAACTCTTTGTGTACGATGTTACTGTTGACATCTGCGCCACTTCTTTTAATTGTATCAATAGCGCCATCTGTATGACTAAGCGGATACTATTTTCTGAAATGCCCTCGTATTTTTTTAAAAAGCTCTAATCTTAACTGTCGCTCAAGAGTACGTACGTGTACTCGTAGACAATTTTGCGTGTCCACTCTTGGATAAATTCCAATGCTATATTCTAACTGTTATGCAATTTAAACAGATATAGGAGTAAATATATAACATGTAAATGGCATTCCACTGATATTTATATCTTTATGTTAATAATTTATTTTTTAAAAGCATGCATATAAAGTTACTTATATAGCATCAATAGGTATACTAATATAAACGTACTCGTAAATCCAACAGTTATTCTCTCACATTTCTGAATTTTTCTTAAGAAGCACAACGTTTCCAATCACACCTACTACTAACATATGACATAATACATATTGTCAGGCACCGTGTACTATTAAATTACTTTCCCCTAATGCTAATGTAGTAACCCACATAACAAAGGATAACTCCCTTTTATAATTTAATTTTGTTGATATTGTAAGACATTTTCTGGATTCGAAATAGCGTTAAGTTATATATATATATATATACATATGTATGTATTGTATATATAAATATATATATATACAACGGTATAACGATTTCGAACCTAAACAATCCTTCAGTTTTTCAAAAAGTGAGGGAAAAATTTACGTCGATGTTGTTGTAAAGTAGAACGTCATCATTTACGGCATTCAGCGGTTCAGGACGCTCCGACAATCCGAAAAATGAACAATCCATCACCATGAAATATTAGAACAACTTCTTTCGTTTACATAACACATCCCTCCGGCCGGATGTGATTTAGCGACGCGTTTACGTTTAAATCATCCGGGTAATGAGTCCCGCGTAATTTGGACTCAATCATTTTTGGCACCGCGTCCCGCATTAGCGCATTATCCAGAATTATGAGTCTAATTACACCGTGAGTTATGCCATTCATTACTGCGTCAATAAATAATAAACGCATTACACGTGACTGCTGCATTCTTCATTAACAAAAACTATATATTTCTATTATTCCTCCGGATGATATTCGTGCTAACTCGTATTGAACGCTTTTAATTTGAAAATATGTTACGGTTCGTGACACAAATCAGCCTGACCTATAAATTATACACGCACGTATTTTGTGTTATTATTAAATGAAAATGCAATGATGTTAAAATAAATTAATTTATTTATCTACTATTTTACAATATTGGACATCTATGTACATTTGTGGCATTATAATTTATTGGCTTTGTATGGAACTATATACCCTTTTTCACAACTTATGCATCAAATTAAAACAGAAGAAAGTTCAAACAAAATCAAACAAAAATTATAAGAAAAAATTTGTATACTATCAGAGGAAAGTGGTAATTAATTTGTTGAATATTAAAGTTACGGATAGAAGATTTTGACTTCGTATGCGGTGAAGTACGATGTATTTCTTTTAGTCTTAGAAATGTAAGCGATAGTAAAATTTTGGTCAAATCGGGAGCAAGATCAAGTGCATCGTGTTTGTTTTACCATACGTACTGTAAATCATGTTAGTCCATACTTTTCGACAATGTGATTAAAAAACAAAGACGAATGTCTACAATTTAGAAAAGGAAATATAAACACTGTTGTGTGGTTGCATGTCAAGCAGGTACAATTTTGTTTGTTGATAGGGCGTGTTTTGTTTACTTTCATAGCCGTATCTAACGAAGAGTTTGACGACTGTCGTGCTTTTTATACTCCCAAAAAAGTACCTGTATTTGCCCATTTTTTCTCTTTTCCATTCATTTGCTTACTTTACCTCATATAGCCTTGAAAATAAATATGACGTATTAATTATGACAAATCCTGTATTTTTACTGAAAAGGGGGATATTCAAACAATTACTGTGCCACATATCAGATTTAATAATGATAATAACAATCTCTTAATAGTACCTTCTAAAACCATTATAGAGTATTGTAATACATATGGATTCCTTTAATAGTTATCATAATAGATTAAAATTTATATATGAGGTGGAATCTACCAGCGCATTCCTGAACGTGATAGTCATGCACAATAACGGCATTGCAAAAGAGAATTGGCAATATGAAGCCTACCTATACAGGAACACATCTAAATTGCTTTTCAGAAACATCAACATTATATAAAATTAATGTAGTTACCGGATTAGCTCATTCCCAGTTTAAGAACAAGAATTTAAAGAAAGTCAAAGGAATCTTCTAAAAATAATTATGCAAATAGTTTTTCCGAACAAATAATAAAAAATAGAATTAATAAATTATATAATAGAGGTATTAAAAATAAGGACAATAAAAGTTATAACGCTATTCCTTATAAAAAAGGGTTAAGTGAACAAATAAAAAAGAATTTAATAAAAACAATATAAACATAACTTTCATTCCAAATTTTACTAACACTAAATCTGAAATAAATAAACGTGATGGTTGTTACATCGGTCAGATCAAAAAATATTTAAAGAAAAGTCTGTATAACCAGAAGTATTCTTTAAATAATAATTTTAGTGCAATGACTGCTGTAACAAAACATTACAAAGATCTAGGGCATTACTTTGATTTTGAAAACACAATCATATTGAAAACTGAAAACAATTATAAAAAGACTAATTTATGAAAAGTATTAATTTCAGAACCAATGTTCAGAATTTAAGTAATGCATGTAGTAATTTATTAAAATGACATTTACATTTGTTAAGAAGGAAACCTTTGGCTAGGTTTTTGATTTAGGTTCTCCCTAGTCATTAAACAGAATTGCTAAGGTTTCGACAAAGATGTTTTAATATAAGCTTTTTTAGATGTTTTCATAGTTTGCATGTACGTGTTTGCAAATTAAATTAGTTATTTATAATATAAATTTATATGTATATCAAAATATCCTAGTCATTAGTTATTTGATAGATCCTGAATAAAGAACAAATGTTTGCTATACATCAATCTAGTTATATTCTCACTGATGAAGATGTTTCGAAAATACTTGTAAACGTTCTGAAAATATAATACCTAATTGTGGTAGAAAACTATCATGTAAGATAAATAAATACTAATTCAGTACGTACTCCTCGATACATTAGCATTCTTTTTGATCAGCACTTTCTTCCTATCTAGCTTGAATTTTTTTACACTAGAGATTCTTGAAATTTTCGGGCAGCTTGTTGTATAGTTTACATTCCCAGTAGTAGGTAGTTTCATGGGGAGGATGTTAGTCCGTGATGCGACACTCTTATATCATTACGTGTTCTAGTCCAGTATTTATTATTGGACCCATTTAATAAAAATGCTTCTTTATTTTAGTAAACATGTGGAATGACAGAGGTCGAAATATTGATGGCAAAGTAGAAATCCTTTCCGTTTTGAAATAGTGTTCGCAGTTTTCTCCACATTTAAAGGTTGCATAAGAATGTAGTCGCTCACCTCTCTAATATGATGATTTTGTGTATCTTCGTAGACGTTCCCCAGAAGGGTTTTCCAAATGACAGATGTCAATGAAAATGGCAAAGTAAGCGATTTTGGCTGTTTCGTATGTGGCTATCAGTTTGAGCCTTCTTATAGCAAATACGACCGAAAGCTTTCTGGCAGCCAGTGAATTGATGTAGCAAAAGACCAAGAATGAAGCGCTGAGGATTTCCGTATGATTAACAGTTTTCTCCACTCTGTCAATTGTAGTCTGTCCGTTAAATTAGGTGATTCTGAAAATACTATATTTGACAGAGTCAAATGTTGCTCCATACTCAAAAAGTTATTGTGTTCTATGTAGTCCATCATCCTCGATGCAATCGCTTGTTTAAATTCAGTTGATATCGTAAGTAGAATTGAGTTCTAATTTTCGCAATAGCTTTTTATCATTTTTTTGGATATAGGCACCATTTTGCCCATTTTGAGTGAGTTAGGGACTATGCTGGATAATTCTTTATGAACTGTTTTCAATAAATATGTTGTGATATTGTACACCTCTCTTGTGTGCTGGTCCTTCAGATGTTCGAGGATTCATGCTATTTCGTTGGCAGTTATTTGACGAAAACAAAATGATCTTCCATTTTTCAAACTATAATTTCGTAAAAGATCGTTTGTTTCCTCTACTCTACAAAAATATTCATTAAGATTGTCAGCTAACACGTGAGACTCCTCTTCAATGTGGATATTTCTTGTGTTTATTTTGTTGCTATCACGTTCCATACGGGCTTGTTTCTATTGCTTGAGTTTTTATGTGTTTGTATTCATACTTTGTTTTATCTCTGTGATATTTTGCGAGCATTATTTTTTCACGAATTCGTTGTTGTGTTGTGTTGTGTGTGTTTAAGTTATTTGGTACAAATTAAGTGTATCTTCTCCCAATACTATTCTTTTTGCAAGTTAATTCCGTTCTTAGAAAGTATATTTCACTAGCTGAGCCATATAACCAAAACGATCTATATTTATTGCCTGATTTTCCTAACTAGTTTTGGAAGCGATACTGAGTATAGACGGGCAGCTGGCTAATGAAACTGAATATTTTACTGTTAATTATTGTTGTTGGTTGCGGTTTTAAGGCTATTGATTATTATTTATACTCATACCAACAAACGTCGAACGTACTAGTGCTTATCTGGAAATAGAAACTACTTCTCACAAAGTCGCACCGACGAGCGGTATAATCGCGAAACACGTCTGCGACTTGTGAAAGTAGTTATCTAATTACACATTTTGCCTTGGTGGGTTACCCAAAGAGCGCCGCTACAGCTACTGCAGGAGTCTGTGGCAACTTAGTTGTCCACTCCTGTAGAAGTAAATAGATGCAAAAATGGGCATTTAAGTAGGTACATATTGGGGGAATTTCTTAATTGAATTTTTATATGTACAAACATCATTAATTTGGGTTATAAACGGAAATCAAGAATATTACCAAATCCTAATCCAATGTCCTTTATTTGTTTGGATAAACATTAATCAGTTTTATCGGTAAGTTTTAAATGATACTATGTTGCTAATCTAAAAGTTGTAAATTTATTGCTTCTTGTTTGCCTTTATTAAATAGATATAAAATTGAAATTTCATCATGTTTATACGTCTTTCGGCATCGGAGATACTCTTATGAAAATTTAAATTTAATGCATTTTTACTCGGACGTCAGAACCTTATATCTCAATCTCATCTACACGTCGACTCTAAGCAGACGTTTGAGTTTGCAATTCTTGACGTTCGAGGATCAAATATTTAGCGAGGTTTTCAAATTAAATTTCAATATTTCAGACGCGATTTCGTACGTGTTGCTTTAGAATCTGACCTGTGAAGCGAATGAGCCGTAAAAGTTTTTACTGGTCCATTTGAATATTCAAGAAGATATGTGCAGATGCAAACAGGTAAACGAGATGGTTGATAGCGCTGCCGAAATTAAACTCAGCTTTGTTCCTTCTTCTCAATATTTAAAATGGTAGCTGTTTTTATGAGCCTGTATAAAAGAATTATACGGAAGTGAAAAATGGATGTTTTTCTAATAAACGATATATATTGTTTAAAATATACGAATGTGCATACATGTTGATGTAGAAGAAGTCATTATAAGTAGTTAAAAGTGAGCTCTATCTACCAGCACTCTTTTCATATTTTTCTCAAGTAATATACTACAATTTCAATTGTAAGTAGAAAGGATATTTTGAAGTACTAGAGAACCACATCATTCCCTATTTAGGAAGTGTTAAACTAGAATTGTACCAAAGCCTCTCACTTACCGTAACAAGTAAAAGAACAAACTTTATAGTGAATATAAGAAAAGGTTATATTAAATATTAAACTTACGCCTATATAATGGATCTAATAAATTTCTACAATAATGATAACACAGCAAACATTCAGGTTTGAATTCTCATTATTTTTTGAAACTTCTTTTGACTTTTCCCGTATGAGAGGAGCTTCTATCATTGGCAGTCTACGACTACATTATGCATTTAGTTTCAAAGTTCAATCTTCAGATTTTGCTATTTAGAAATTATAGTCATTAGCTTGCGCTGAAGAAAGAAGCTTAACGTCTAAAATCTAGTAGGAAACAGTAATGTAATATAATCAATCTTAAATGGACACCTTCTGTCTTAATCAAAAGCTCTATTTGGGCTAAGACTCTCCTGTTTTTGTTTACTTTTTCTTCTGAATTGAGTTGGTAATATAGCGCCCAGCTCCATCGAATTATTTCAATGAGGATTGGTGATTGGCACAGCTCACTATTTGCTACTAGAATACAATTAATAGCAGTTTCATTAGATTCTTGGATATCGATTAAAGAAACAAACAAGAGCCTGCATTTACACAAACAATAGTACATTGTATCTTAGTATCCTTAAGTGCAGTAGTTACGTCTCGGTAAGTATATTCCACGCCCCATATCAGCTTTTTGCAAAACGTACTATATCCAATCTCTAAATAGAAAATTATAAAGGCCGATAACTACCACCATTACGTTGGAAGGAAATAGGTAACACAAGATCTAATGAACTTTTCTGTATTTCAGAGTATGATGTGCATAGTTAATAGTGGGATATGCTACAAATGGAAAACTCAATTGCCTGTTAAGTAAGAATCTTCAAATAAAGAACAACTTGCTGTGGAATCTAAATTAATGTTGGATATTACGACGAAGCTGGGGGTTAGTGAGGTTAGTTTGAGACCTCAGCGATTGGAGAGATTTGATGCTACTAAGACACCTCGCCGTAGACCGATTAAAGTTTCTCTTTCGTCGGTGAGTGCAATATTAACCATACTGAAAAATTTTAAGAAATTAAAATCGTCACCTACTTTAACAGGCATATCAATATTTCGTGATCGCACACCGATGCAGATGCAATGGAATGTTCAGTGAGTTGGTGAATCGTCTTGGGAATGGTGAGTCTAATCTGTAGATCAAGTATAGTAATGGTAGCCCTAGCATTGTCTTAACTTTAAACTGAAGTCGCCCAGCGGAGCGCCAACTGAACTTAATTTTTATTATCAGAATGTGCGTGGGCTGTGTTCGAAAACTTATTTATTTTATACAAATGTATGTGAGTTCATGTATGATGTTATAGTTATAACTGAGTCTTGGCTTAATGATTCTATATTTAATTATGAATTATTTCCTGATAGTTACAATATAAGTCGAGCTGATAGGAAACTTGACCGTGTAGGTAGGTCTGCGGAGGGGAGGGGAAGGGAGAATGTAGTGTTTTCTTAGCTTTGATTCATGATATAAGTTATACAAATATGAATACTTCTATTTTAAATGATATTGTACCTCTTATTGATAGCATTTTTTGTCGATGCATGTATCAATCTTTTATTTTCTATATTCTTGCGGTTTACGTTCCTCCTGATATTACAGCTTGTGATTTTGAACTTTTCTTTGATACTCTTGAGATCATGTTATTAAACAAACCTATTTTACTTATAGGAGATTCTAATTTGCCTCAATTTTCGTCTGTCTATTTTAATTGTACCAAAACTCGAATTTTATGCAGTTTAATGGTATTAAAAATTGTAATGATTGTTTACTTGACTTAGTCCTATCTAACTTGCACGCTGATATCTCTGTAGAAAAGCAATTATTTTCGCTTATACCTGTTGATCCTTAACATTCTCCACTAAATATGTACCTCCAATTTAAGTCTCAAGTAACGCCTCCTATGTTCCCTACAGGTAATAATCTCAAATTCGACTTTCGTAAAGCAAATTTTATACAACTCCATGATGGTCTTCTTAATACTGATTGGACTTATATCAGTAGTTTCAGTGACGTTAATTTAGCAGTCAATTGCTTTTACGATGTACTTTATAACGTGCTGAGACGTTCAGTTCCACTTTAATCTAATAAAAAGAGAAAATATCCTCCTTTGGTTCAATTCTTCAATTATTGCTAATTTAAAAGCTAGGAATTTTTATACACGTCGTTGAAAGAAAACGAACATCTTGTATTATCAAATATCTGCTTCCTACACAATTTATGCTCAACATGCGAAACGATCTGTAAGAGAAAATCCTAAGGAATTGTTTGCATTTATTAATTCCAAGAAAGGCTCTTCTAGAATTCCAGGAAGGTTATATGATGACAACAATTTAATTCATACTCCTGAAGATATTGTTAATGCTTTTGCAAATTTATTTCGTAGTAATCAAAACGAAAGGTTATGCTTTATCTTATTATATCTGGTGAGGTACTACCATTTACTATCCCTTTTATCACAGAAGATGATGTATTGAATGTAATGTCTTCATTTTCGTCTGGATTGACTGCTGGAGATGATTTACTTCTTAGTTTTTTGATACGTGATGCTCGATACGTATTAGCGAATGCTTTAACTAGTGTCATTAATTTATCTATTAAATCGTCGGCTTTTCCTGATTTGTGGAAGCGTTCTAGAATTGTTCCTGTGTATAAAAAGGATGATGGAACACAACTGAAGAATTATAGGTCTGTGTCGATACTTTCAAATTTTGATAAGGTGTTTGAGCACTTCATAACTGGAATATTTTAACCAACATAGACAGCATCTGTCACTTTTTCAGAATGGATTTATTCGTGGGAGGTCAACTATTACAAATCTGATCACTATTTCCCAGTTTATCTGTGAACAATTAGACAATCAGAAGCAGATTGATGTGATCTACACTGATCTATCTTGTGCCTTCGATACCATATATCATGAGGTCTTACTCCACAGGTTGAGTGCTTTAGGAATGAGTCCTTCTTTAATAAGTTATTAGCATCTTATTTGGATGGAAGAGCGAATTATGTATGCTTTAATAGATTCAACTAACAGGAATTCATCTCTGTATCTGGTATTCCACAAGGATCAAACTTGGGACCTTTGCTATTTGTGGTTTACATTAATGAGGTTCTTCAGACTACAGAATGTCATGTTGTTGCGTTTGCAGATGACATAAAACTCTATTCCATTATTAATTATGTTACTGACATTAGTCTACTTCAGTCTAGTTTGGATGTTTTTGTTGGTTGGTGTTCTGTTAATTCTTTGACTATTAGTGTGAGTAAATGCTGTTCAGTATCTTACACTCGCAAACATACTTCTCTGTATTCTTCATATAATATCAATGATTTCATCATAGAAAAGTGTAACAGTTTTAGAGATCTTGGTGTGTTATTTGATGCTTGCCTTATATTTTCACCTCACATTCTTTATGCGTTGTACTAAATATTTTACTGACTCTTCTACTCTGAAGTCACTATATTTTGCCTTTGTTCGCAGATCTTTGGAATATGCGTCTATTGTTTGGGTACCTTATTATCTCTGCTATCAATGGGCAATTGAACGTGTCCAACGCAAATTCTTGAAATTTGTTTCCTTCAAAATTGATGGTATGTATCCTCCCAGAGGTATTGACTACACATCACTCTTGGACAGGCATAATATGACATTGACACACATGGTCCTCGATGTATATATAAGTTGCTTCGTAGTGGCGTCGACTCATCTCATTTGCTGTCTCTCATTGGCTTTCAAGTGCCTCGGCCATCTGCTCGTTTCTCTGTGACGTTTTCATTAAAAACAGCTAAAACTAATGTTTCGAGTAATGTACCGATGCATCGGATGCTCAATATTGCGAATTCATACTATGAGCATATTTTTGTTTAGTTCTTAAGTTCTGTATTTCTGTATATATATATTTATATTATAATTTTTTTGAAATTCTTTTTTGTGTAAAGTAATCTTTTTCTTGCATTAAAAAATATAACCATTTTGAAGCGATGAAAAATTAAAATAGATAGTGAAATCAGGGATTTCTCATGAGAACTTCTCGACACTTTAGCGATGTTCGATTACTAAAAACTTTCTGATGCCTTTGTCGTTAGTAAACTGGAATACGCTAGCGTAATTGGGTGTCCTTTATATATATCACAACAACTTCCCGTTGAGCGGATTCAGCGACGCTTTCTGAAATTTTTGTCATGGAAGGCTGACGGAGGTTATCCCGATTGGGGTATATTCCACCATTATCTGCTTTGTAGGCATCGGAGGACTCTCTGGGTCGTCGGCGTGAGCTCCAAAGTGCGCGATACCTGCGGGGGCTTCTTGACAACAGAGTTGATTGTCCTTATCTGTTGTCAACTATATGCTTCAACGTTCCGCGACTGACATCCCGTCATGCTTCTACTTTCAGTATGCCAACACCAAGGACCAATTTGTTACTTCGAGTGCCAATCCACCGCATGACACGTAACGCCAATGTTCTATTTGAAGACATTTTCGTCGGTTCCTTTTCGAAGTAAATAGTTTCTTTTATTGTATTTCGTTTTATTCATAGCAATACCTTTACTTTTCTAATTTAAACTATTTTATTTAGGTTGCAATGTGTGTATTCACAATGTATATATGTATTTATAGTTTTGTCCTGTAATTGGGGTTAACCTGTTGGGCAAATATATTATTATTATTATTATTATTATTATTATTAAATAAAAGTGACTTTATTGATGGTTGAGAAACTTATGGTGATAGCTTACTTAACAGATAGTGTCCAGTATAAAGTTCTGTAACTAGCTACAACACTTGCTTTTACAATTTTAAAGCTCGTATTTTCGGCTTCCTTGATAGATATGACAAACCTCTTATCTTGCTGTAATCTTCGATTTTTCTTCTCATACTCAACCTTTTTCCAGTACTTCCCCCATTGAAATGTCATTGAATTATTCTAATTCCTTATACCCTGATACAGATACTTGGATAGTACATTGACACTTATCATGAGGAATATTCAGAGGACTATTGTTGGTGGTATGGTCACTACATATATCGACTTGTAGACTATTATTACTAGTTTTTTGATTATAGGCTATTTTTCAATTTTTACCCCCAAATTACTTTGTAGATTGGTTATGAACATTCCACACAATATAGCCAGAATATGACGGAAAATTAACCAACAATCAGCAGGTACTTACCTAATTTTCACACTGCGGGTGTGATTGCGTCCCTAATTTAAGTCAGGCAGAAGTAACGAGTGCAACTTAACTTGCAAACTTCAGGAGTAACAACGTGTTAGACTCTCGCGGAGGTCAAGGTGAAAAGACCTAAATCTTGCTAATATCGTTTATTGCAGCTGCAGAATTTTCGCCCTCAGATTAAGGGCGTCCTCAGTGTACTGAAGAGGAAAGAAGTTCTCAAGCTAAAAAAATATTTTAAAATTGTATTCTGTAATTGTACTTGCGGCAACCCTGATATTAAAATCCCCACAAATTACTAGGAAAATCCATAGTGAAAACCAGAAAAGCAATGCATTTTAAAATCCTTTCATTTAAAAATTGAAGGAAACTCTAACCTCAGCGCGGCTGACAGAAAGTGCTAAATCACACGTGCTCGTGAGATAAAATGCGAGGGAAAGGAACATGACAAGAGACAGTCAATGATACCAACCCGATCAATGCCAACCAATAGGGCGAAGAGGCAGAATCTCCCTAACTAGGAGGATACAAAAATTTTTTTTTTTATAAATTTAAAAATTAGAAATGTCGATTCCGACGAGACAAAACAAGATTGCACAGGAATTCAACCGTCACAATTACAGGGCAAAGCCGTGCCGGAGATAAGAAGTAAACAAAAAGGAAATATATATTTGAAAAAGTTATTTAAAGATGTATTTAAGCGAATTAAAAATGTCATAAAATCATGTAACAGGCAAACAATGTCGAAAGGATAATGAATTTCGAGAAGCCAGGAGTGGCCACTGAACGTATTGACAAAACAAGATCCCAGACGAACCAGGTGTATAAAGGAGAAAAAGAAAACACCAGGCGGATACCCTACCGGTTAAGGATGTCGCAGTAAATGGTGCTCAACCTTTCAACATCAGTTCTATAATTGATGGCGTTAAGAGTTTGTTTAATGTAACACATTTCTAAGAAACAGCGCTTGTTTAGGTTACTTTCTGATTCAAGCACCTCTGCACCGTCGAAATCAAAAAGATGACCCCGATCTATGGCATGAGTAGACAAGGCCGTAGAGTGGTTCCCGAGTCTTATACTATTCTTATGGGATGATCGTAGTATTACTTCCACATCTGCCGTTTCCTCTTCTTCATCGCGGTTTTTGTTTATTATACAGGTTTCCGCCCCAGACAGTAATATTGGTTTCCAATCGTTTTATGCAGCCTCATTTTCTCGCTTCTAGATATAATTGTGCCTGCATTTCACTTTGCCTTTTTCTTCTTCAGCTTTATTCGTTATCAATATTGCTGGATATATGTATGTTCTAGAACTGCTCTAATTACTATTTCTCCTGCCTGTGTTTTTATTTCTCTACAGAAAACATTTGGTATAATTTTTTTTTTTGATTTCCTTGCAGTAATTTTGCAGCATAAAGAATTCAAACATTTCGCACAAATGGGAGCTGAGACTTCTTTCTGTCACCAAATCGTACAGCATAATACCATAAAACACAAATATAAGCTGTATATATTATATGCGTAGTGGGTATTAAAAAATCGAAGATAATCGTTCGCAGAAAAGGCTGGAGTGCGCAAAAACGTCGAAAGCTTCGGGTTCTCCTCTTCCGTTCGGCGTTCCGTTCTTCTCCCGGTCATAAAAGCAATAAAGGAAGGGGTGTGCGTTCGGCAACGGCGGCGGTGCCGGGACCTACGCTGATGCCGAGCTGGCTGCGTTTGTTCTGAGGATTTATAGACAAACACGGGGACGCTGAGGAGAGCAAATCTGCCGCGTTCGAGGCTCACATTAAAACTATGATATACGCGCAGATTTAAGATACGGAGCAATTCCAGTCACGGTCCCTAAATTTATATCAATGTCAGTTTTACCAATTATAAAATGAACGGCACCCCGCGCCCCTTTCTTCCCATTCGCCGAATAAAGTAATCGTAAATTTGAACTTTGTGTTTGCGAATATAATAGAATTTTGGGGAATAAGTCCTGCTACTGTGATGAATTATGGTCTTTATTGTGATGATATGCACATGCACAGGTGTCTCTTCCCTCTGGATGCTAACACATAGAAGACTGTACCTACTTTATTCTTTATATGTACAATACCAGTACATACCATTCTTCCATGAGTAGATAGGAAAAGTTGGGTAATCTGGCACATAGCTGCGCATACCTCAGGAAGCCTTGTACGACTAAGGTTTACCAGGTTGCCGGCGATATGAACTGGACGTATGGCAAGTATGCTAACTAATATTGTGTACCCATTTTACGTGCCAGCCAACGTTGAAGCTAATTTAGTGTCGTCGACTTGTTCTTTGATCCCATTTGAAGACATTGTAATGATCCTATCTGCTTCTGTTTTTGCAATTCATGGTACGCTCTAAATTTCAATTAATGTTTATGCTTTATCTCTAAAATACCAAAAAAGCTGCATAACGAAAGTAATGTTTACCATATCTGGATGGTACAAATTTCTCTCTCAGAAATGTCCTCACCCACTAGCTTTGCATAATTAACAACACTGGCAGACTGCTTTAATTACACAACCCTACTGGGGTCAGTTACAGGAAGACATGAGGTGAATCTTATAGATTTCTAGACTCTGAAAACGACTTCGGTTGCAAATATTGTGTAGCAAATTTGGTGTTGGAGGTTAAGTGGTCAAAACAATTATTGTGAGGGGACTAGTACTGCATCATGCTGTACTAGTTCCCTGCTTAGAGATTCATTTCCGACTGCCGCTGTGCGTCTTTCTTTACCTAACATATACAAGTTTGAATTTATGATATTGATTATATTGGGTCCGACATCTTGAATTCAGACTCTAGATTTGTGATTTGCGACCTAAGTCGTTATGCGGGATTATCAATAAATATTAGAAAAGTCTAAAAAGTTTAAAACATGTAGACCCCTAATACGCACAACCACTATTATAAATTCAAGCTTGCATTTCCCAACTAAAAAAGGTATAATAGTAAGTAATCGAAAAGTGATTTTAAAGCTGAAGGCTAGTACAATATGATGTCGTTTTGAGAAATATAGGAAGAGGATCCGTTTCCGCACAATAAATTCTTAAATTTACCAGAACAACGCACGTATTATGCAATTATTGCCAGCGAGATTTAATCCCGTTCATTTCTGTAACTAACGAAACCGCAAATATACCAAAAATATTAAATGGGGAATTGTCTTTCCTATAATTGCTCTTTAACTGCTAGTTTCTTTCCGGCAAATAGAATAAGTTGAAAGGCCTTCTGATATCAAGATTAGCACAAAAGACCTTTTTTACTTGGCTTTGACTGTAATAAAATATATTGTTTTGCTTATTTTTTTCGTCACAACTATGTGGCAAAGCATCTTAAACAATATATTAAAAGTAGTATAAAAGAAATTAAATGACCAGTTTGTGAATGATATCCTTCGAAAAAATTGTGAAACCATGATAATTATCCTTTAAGTTAGAGTGATATGTACGTAATTAAAAAGTCACATGTAGCTTATGGACTGTGGCAAACGTAAAAGCTTTTCTTTGGAAAACAAATTAACCACGTACAGAACAATCCTCGTGCATCTAAATGATTTGTGTCGAGCAAATATACCTTGGCCTTCAGCTAGAACAAAAGCTAATATGGGGAAACCATAAACCATAAAATTCAAGGAACAGCATTTAGTCACAAAAATAAAGCAAACGAGCTGACTAATTAAAAAAGTCTCAGCTGTCTTTGGAAGTAAATTATATAAGACAATTATAGTATCCGTCTGGTCATATGGCATTAAATTTTTAGGGATGTGAGAAGCCAGCAAATACAGAAATATTACAAACTCACCAATCAAACACTTTCAGAACGATTTGTGTCCAACAAATATATCTTGACCTCGGGGTAGACCAATGGTCAACATGGAAAAACCATATAAAAGCCCATGAACGGTAATTGGTCATTAAAATCAGGGGAATCAACTGGTTAGTTAACAAAAAGTCTGAGCTATCTTAAGTAAGTTAACCATATACAAGACAATCCTCGTACCCATCTGATCATATAGAATTAAACTTTGGGAAAGTGAGAAACCATCGAATACGAAAATATTACAAACATATGGTAGAGATCTATCATATAAGATAAACATACCAATAGAAAATGCTCAGAATTATTTGTGTTCAACGAAACCCTCCACAAGGATCTGAAGATCGTGGTCATCAGTCTTCATTTAGAGATTAATTTGGAAAACCATACAAAATCAAGGAACAGCAGTTGGTAATAAAGAGGAGGTGAATAAGTTGGTTAATTAACTAACTAGTCTCAGATATCTTTTTTAACAATATTTCGAAACCATCAAATACGAAAATAATATACATAATAATAAAAAATTCTCAGAATGGTCTGCGTCCGTTTACGAGGAACGGAGGCTCCTCAATTATCAGTTGAACAACATCTCAAGAGACATAAAATGCGGAGCCCGCACCACGACAACCCATTGGTGGAACAACTAAACAATCAACCAGCTATTACCAGACTGCTAAAAAGAATGTGGTAAAAACATTTAGTTAATTAACATCAAGCTAACTAGCCAGTCTATTTACTTATTAGTTGGAATAGTAAAATGTGAGTTACGTAGTACTCAATACGAAAAGAAAAGTCGATTGCGGTAGAATTGTAACGCAGTAAATATGTATATGTAAACGAATATTTTTTATAGAAATATGCTATCAATATTTTTGGGACACAATTCTGCATGTAATCTTACCTGAGATGAAAGAAGCCGAGTAGATAATTGTTGAATCACTTCAATATCGACATCGATATTTTCTACGAATGCAATGCCATCAAATGCCACCAAATAATACGATTAGGCAGAGTACAAAGGTTTGTTAAGGTCAAGGACGCCATTTAATAATAAATTAATCATAAAGGTACATTGAATTTATCTGTAGTTTTGTAGAATTTAATTTCACGTCAACTAACAATAAGGTGCATTTTGAAAATACCTTTTCGATAGTGCTCCGTCTAATTACGAGTACAGCGGAAGTGTTATGACGATGGCACGAAGCATGAGAGTTTGAATATCAGGAATATCCTTAAATTTGGTAGCTCTAGATCGTTCGTGAGCTTTACTGATAACGACGGGCGACTATATACCGCTCTTAACTTAACCTCTCTCTTTATAATCGAGGATAGCGGCGGTGGCGACGAAGTCGGTGGTCGCGTCATAACCACCCCCGTATATCCATCGTCGGCGTGGCAGCGGGCGGCGGAGAAGCGGCCGTAACAGCACAACGTCCGATAAGCCGTTATTCTGCTGTTCCCTTCTCCAACCCCCGCTCTATTTCTCTCTCACACAAAGGCCTAATTAGCCATAAACTCTCTGATTTATAACGGCACAGAAAATGCAAATATGAAATATGAAAATGAAGATGGGTGTAATAAAAGTGATATACGAGGCTCCGCAGAGCCATTTGTGAAGGCGCCATGACTCACTCGTCAGTTTTATGTACGGACGTCCATCATTGCCGTGACGGGCTTCATTGCCGGGAGCCGCGGTCTCTCTGCAGGGGCGGGCTAAGGTGACTTATCGCGTTCGGGAGAGAGCAACGCCGGTGGTAGCGGCGGCACAGCAGCTTTTGTGCGCCCGGTGATTTATACTTTTAATAAAAATGTGTGACCGACCGGTCGCTGTTCTCGCCATCTCACTTCGTGTCTCTTCCACCCCGTCGATGTCTCTGTAACGTGTGTGAGAAGAGATTGTGTGTGCACGAGTGGGATCCATCCTTCGAAGGATGCGACTGTCTTCCATTGTGGCGCTAATAATAAAATCATCTTTCATGTACGCACGCTCAACCCCCACACATACAAACTCTATGGGTCTATTTGTGCGTGTTTGTAGATATTTATTCGAGGAAGCCAAGACCAAGACGTTTATTTACTAGGCACAGTTAAGCCTTTACTAGTGGAACAACTTTTTTCCTAATGGTAGTCTATTCCAGAATTTGCGGTCAACTTTTGTTCGGTAAGCTTTCACTTTGAACATCGATATTGGACAGTCTGTAAAATAAGGCGTGTAGGGGTTAATGTGTAGAAAAAATTATACTTAACGATTCTTAAGTATATGGATTTGTTGTACTCCATGAGAAAGAAAACGCTATACCATTAATGAGTCCAGCCACCACCGGGATTGATAATTGCCTAATCTCTCCGAGCCATGCTTTCCATTAAGTGGACTGTTTATTCGTTCAATAAAGACCACTAAATGAGCCGAATTTGTGGTATTAGCTACTTCACAGTGCACACTCTTTTTCCTCGAAGCTTGTTCTTGAGATATAACCACATATTTTCAGTAGGATTTGCATCTGGCCGCTGGGATGATCAACCATGTGTGACGATGCCAGACTGCTGTCTTACCTAGATTCAAAGCTTGCGTCTGTGTTTTGGGTCGCTGTCTTCCTGTAAGATCCAGTTCTCATTTTTGTTATGAAGTATCGTCCAGCATTCGGCAATAAAGACTTTTCATAAATTTTAAACATTTTTGGAGCATTTATATGTAAACAGATGTAATGCTCCAAAACCGTGTTTCAAAACCAGCCATAAGATAAACTTTTACAGGATGCTCTACGGTCCGTTGTATTAATCTATTGGTCAAGTTTGACCAGGAACATCGGCTGGTCGTATATCCCCAAAACAGAAGCTTCGTCCATAAAGATCACGTTGCTCCAATTTCAATGCAAATTCTCCTTTGCCCAAGTAAGTCTTTTCGTCACATGCTTGTTTACCTAACAATGATTTCTTCGTTGTGGTTCGATATTTGATGTTATGCGCAAAGAGACGTGTTCGAATTATTGTATGTGATGCTTCTATCCCCTCCTGTTTTAATTTTGCTGCTCCTTGTCGGGTTCCGCTTAAACATATTCCCAATTTCTTTTTTAAGATTCGGCGTCACTTTGCCTATCGTTTGCCACGTTGTGGCAAGACATCGACATTTTTGGTCTTCTTGTATTGTTGACCCCAGTTAACGACAAACGATTTTGACTTTGTCATGTATCTAAAAGCCACACCATATTACATTTTGGTCCATTCCGGTGAGAACAACGGAACACAGTTTTGTAGGGCGATGTGTATGCGGTATGTATGGCGGTTAACGTAAGAGTTCGACGCCACCTGTATCTTTTGTGACAAAGCGTTCACGACAAAGAGTACATCTATCGGCTCACAAAAAACTAGGACGATATCTGAAGCCAACTACCATTTATGCCGTGCACTCTCCTACTTTAGAGACTGTATATACTATATAATAGCGCTTGGGCTACTCTAATTTACAGCCAAGAATTGGAAGGAATACAAGTTAAGAATAAAATGTATTGGTTGGTGTTCCTAGATTTCGACGCTACTAATATATTTAGCTGCTACTACTATTATTCATAAGTAAGGATTGATAAAAGAGTGAATGGCGCGTTATCATTAAGTAGTGTAAACCGGTCTCTTACGTTTAAGGCGCCTGATGAAAATTCGGAGAAGTAAGGGCATCAGTCCGGTTTACATTACTTCGTGATAACACGTCATCCACTCTTTTATCAAACTTTATTCATTAGTCATGGAAACAAGGTTCACGCCATTATTACAAAATGCATATTAAAAAATCTTCCTAATAAGCCACACTTCGATATATCATCAGAGTATTTAAAGTTTAAAATACTCGCTTACGAGGAGGCTCCAAAAAAGGACCTGAATTGATGAATATAACAACAAATAAAGTGGCTGATATAAAGAGAATTTTCATCAACTTTGGCAATATTGCCGTAACTGAGTGTTTTAGTTTGAAGAAGCAATGTCACACATATACTTTCTTTCACTTGAGATGTGATCCTTAGACAACTGTCCACAATTGGAAGGCTCCTTGTGTTTCCCTCGATTTTTCTAAGCTTGTTTACTCAGGTCTGTGTCCTCGATGAAACCAACCGCCTTGCTGATAGAAAGCCCATTTATATCTTCTGGCTGCAGGAACCAATATCCAAAACGTTTAATTGTCACATGTTCAGCCTCTCGCGCTCACATACGAAATGTTGTGAAGTTTTTTCCTTACAGCAGATCCTACAGATAGAATCTTCTACAATTCCTATGGTGTCTAAATGCTTGTTATGTAGACAATGTCCCGTCAACAGGCGCACTCCCTTCCCAAGTTGCTTCCTGCTAATTCGCAACAACTCCTCTGTTCCGGCATCTGAATGTTATCCAATAAATTGACGAGACTGTCTTGATCCTGGCCTTTTTGTTTAATTCTTATATATCCACCTGTTTTTAGTTACTTATACTATATTTAATATCTTGTGGGGAAATAAGAAATCACCACCGACTAAAAGGATATCAACATCGAAATTCGGAAATAACTCTTAGGCAAATGACCCGAACTGTTCGTTTGTGTCAAACTAAACTACACATTATTTCCAGTTATGTTAATCAAAAATAGTTCGATCGATTTACAGTCTAACAGAAGATTTACCCTTCTGTGATACCAAATACTACCACAACTTAAAGAAGTTTGAAGGTTAAGAGGTTATCATTTGAAACTGTTATATTATTAGCATTGACCTACTAATTCCTTATTTGTAAGTCAACAAGACTAAAAATATGCTTCATTAATAAGGATATATAAAAATAATAAACAACTTTCGAGAGCCAAAATCTTAATAAAATAACATCGTTAAGGGTTAGCTACCAAGTAAATGTGCAAAAGCTTAATAAGTAAGTACAATTTGCATATACCAATAACCCATGAGGGGAATTATTAATTTTGCACCTTAACATACCTTATTTAATTAGGTCGTTATTTGGAGAGTCATTCCAATCTTATCTTTTAGAAAGAATATATTTTCATCTGAAATCCACAGTCAATGCTGTCATAAATTAATTAGTTTCAAACGGCTCAACGATTCCGCTTTTTGAAATACGAGCGCAAACAAACTATAACAGCTAGTTAGTTTTTTATTTATTATCCTCGTAATTCTAGATAAGTTACCAAGGAATCCAGAAAATCGATCCCATTTTGTTGACTTTGAAGTTTCTTTTAATAATCTGGCGTTATTGAAGCTCTTCCGAAACGGGTTTGCAGAAATTCACTGATACAGTTCATCCTTCCACGATTTAGCTATAATCCTACTTTTTTAATGTTCCTTTAAACTAATTTTTCGGACTATGTACTGTTGATACACTATCGTAAGTAGATATCGTGAAAATCCACAGCAGTGATTGTTGCGTCCTCTTCGGCCAAGTTTAGAGCAGAGGACGAGAGAAATAATGGTACTCCTTTTTCTTTCGGTCTACTTCACGCAAAAAGGCGTGTGTATCACCCACCTGTCTATATGCAAACCGAATATGTCAAGCCTAGTCAAAATATGCTTAAAATATCTTGAAAATAGTTTATCAAGCTTCAACGAAGTTTGACATATTTACGTTCCAAATTACTGGGGGTTCGTTGGTGATACCGACAATGTTTGGAAGTTTACTGTTATTAGGAAAAAGATTGGTTTCATTCATGGACAACATATTTTGTTCTACAAGTAGGTGTATCAAAACAATCATTAATTGACGTTAATCTCCATTAACAGAAACAGAAAAAGGATATTCTAATCATATCGAGCGACAGAAATTACTGACCAGGGCAGAAAGAAATTTGTAATAGTTTGAATACTGATCATCATAACAGCAATAACAGGCCTACAATAATATCAACTGTTGGACACATTTTCAGTAAATACTAAACAACGGGATATTTTAAGAATTCTCCACCATCTGCCTGTTCGAACATAGTGACTCCTAGTGGTAGCATATTGGATATTGCCCTCAGAAGAGCATTACATTACTTTATACTAATCTCTTCATTTGTACTTGAAGCAATATCTCTTTATTGCACGTAAGGGCAGATTCTCAAATCCTTTCAATTAGGGATCAGCGTATTTCTTTAAATAACATTCCAATTTTCTTTTTGAAAAATGTTATATCAGTATATTTCCTGTCGGCGAAATGCGGGAAAAAAGTTTCACAACACCCAAAAATTGTCAAATATACATAGCATATCAATTTTTAGTACTTAACCTTAAGATGCATAAACCGAGCTTATCGGGCCCGAAGTAATGTCTTATTGTTTATCATTTGTACTCATATTTTTAAATTAATCCAGCGTTCTGGTATGGTATAAACATGTATTCATTCAACTGTTTAGCGTTTCAAATAATTTTTATTATTACTTGAAATTACAAGATAATTTTTTGGTACACACATCCAAAACAACATTAAATGCGTTTACTGTTTTTACCAAGGAACATCAAAATTAGAACGTTAGTGTCACTCAGAAAGACAGATCTTTCTAAAACATATGGCAAAGGAACTGGTGATGCCCTATATAGCTAGAAGATTGACTGACCCTAATATACGGCATAGTATTATGGAGTGTATGATATTTTTATCATTGATCCACCTACAGTTCAAACCAATTAAATGACCAAGAGAAAAAGATGCTCAGCGTGTCCTTCACAAATAGATCGTAAAGGCAAAATGGCGTGTCCTAATTGTAAGAATAATACATTTAATGATCATAGTGTAGCAATGCGTACTACTTGTTTTTCTAATCTATAAAAATTTTTGTTATACAATAACTATGTTAGTCTATTGTGAAGTGATCTCTAGAATATAGCTCAATTTCAATAAATTAATGTGAGAAGGGCTGAAACTGTTATGCAGAAAGTCAAAATATAAGTTAAAATAGAGATATTATAAAGAAGAAGAAAACCAAGGAAAAAGTGACAGGAAGAAAGTAAACACGAAGGCCGAGGGAGAAATATCAACTGGACAAAATAATTATGTATTACTACCAAATAAACGCTCTAATCATCAATTACAATTGTAGAGGGCACATAAAATTACACAACATAAAGAAAGTAGTCAGAGATTTCTTCAAAGGAATGAGTAGATCGAAACACGTGGTGCATATATTTGTTACGCTTACTGTAGCATTCTTCCAGCAACATGACTGTGTAGGGACCTCCTGAAATTGTGCTAATGAATATGTTCAATTTACTAGCTTGTAATTTCCTTTAAATTAGTATTTTATGATTTCCTGTTACTTTTGCAAATATGACCTTTAACGTATATGCAAGCCCGGTCCTTGAAGATCATGGTAAAGGAATTTGGACAGTGTTCCTCCTGAAAGGCTTAGAGCTTTCAGATTTTAAAATCCGGGGTTGGTTATAGATTAGGCTTCCATTATCACATGTGTATGATTGATTGAATTAATTGAGGGGCATACGTTGCCGGGCAGCCGTAATTTACAATATAAGGTACATTGGTTTGAGGAGTAGAAAGTTTAACATCGCTCAGACCGAATTCGTGTACAAATATCGCGAAATATAAACCGAAGCGAAAAGTTACTTTTCGAATAGTATGCTTTGTGACCTCACAAAACGATGTATTCTTTTCATTTTAAGACAAACTTACACCATCTAATTTTCAGTTAATCTCGTGGAAACAAGAATTAACGGCGTCGTTTGCGAGGCATATGAAGCCGCCGCATCGAACGGACAGGGGAGAAACGGTTCCGTTCCTTCATCCCTTCATCCGAATTGCGCGGCTAGGATAGAGGCTGGAAAACTTCGTCCATTAACATTATAATACACTTAGCACGTGGCGAGGCGCGAAGACAAGACACGGTCTTCATAAACAAGGTGCAACAACGGCTTTTCGCATATTATTCGAATATTGCCGCTCGTTCGCTGGTGCGCGTTTTTGCCGACGACCTAACTTTTTAATAAGAAATTTTATGTTCAAATAACCACTTCACGAAACCTATACCGCAATGTTGCCCGTTAAATTTTACCGATATCTTTTATCGTTGCTTCTTATGTACGGATTCCGAAAATAGGGAAAGGATAAAAAGAACGGATCTTGTATTCAAAAAAGTTAAAAAATGTCATTGTTAAAATAAACATTTTGGTAACATAAGGCAAACGAGAAACTTACTTACATGTACAAAATTTTAGTTCATCTCAAAAACGTTAGATAAATAAACTGAGTAATGAATAATAACTGATTCACAACTGATATATAAGTTACTAATGTTTTTTACCTGCGCTCTACACAAATAGCGGTATATATCACATGTTTAATTGACGAGAATGCGTCTCTGCGTGGGTTTCCTAAGGGAGCGTGATAACACTAAACGAAGGGCGCGAGCGTATTAGAAAAAAATGTAGAAAAAACAATAATAATAATAATAATAATATTTATTTATTACCCAACAGAATAAATCCAACAAGGGGCAATACAAAAAAAAATATGGATAATACGGATAATACGGAAAATTAATACAGTGCAAAAATATAATGTATAATAAGGTGGTGATAGTATCAATTACAAATCAATATCAAAAATAGAATACAATGAAAAAATAAAACATCTCAAAACAGAGATTACAGGATTATGTATATTGAATATTGAAGTTCTTAGCGGAATGAAATAAAGGAGCTTTAAGAAGAATATTTGTTCTTGGCGTAGGAACCATGATTAAGTCACCCGATCTTGATTCAAGGCGTGGCACCAGAAAGTTGACCTTTGACAGTAATTCCGGGGCATCCAGCTCACCATAAATCAAATTCACCATAAAGGAAGCACTGATGTGGATTCTACGCTGAGCCAGTGATTGAAAACCGTGTCTTTCTAATAGATCATTATAATCAGTATTTTGAATCGGGTAAAAACCGTCCTGCTTGTACGACAGATACTTCAAAAATCGTCTCTGTATTCGTTCTATTACTTTGGAATGAACACTGTATATCGGAAACCAGACTGTAGAGGCATATTCCAATCTGCTGATAACCAGAGCGTAGAACAGTGAACATATTGTATTCAAATTGGTAAAATCTTTACATGTTCGAATAATGAAACCCAGTGTTTTATAGGCAGAAACAGTAACGGCAGATATATGCTCAGAAAATGTCAACGCCGAATCAAAAGGGACACCCAAATCTCTGACGGATGACAAGCAAGAGATAGGTATATTGTCAATATGGTAAGCTGAGTTTATTATGCTTAATTTCCTAGTATATCTAACGAAGCAACATTTTTCGATATTTAGAGTGAGCTTGTTATCAGAACACCAAGAAAAATTAAGTTTAAATTTTGCTGTAGAAGATCAACATCCGAATAAGAAAGTATGTTATGATAGATTTTGAGATCGTCGGCGTAAGCCAAGACATGACATTGAATCGATATAATGAGATCATTTATGAACAGGTTAAACAAAAGTGGACCAAGGTTCGAACCCTGAGGGACTCCTGAGGCTGATACGTAATATTTAGATTTGAATCCATTGTAATAAACGTAATTCTGGCGGTTTGTTAGGTATGATTCAAACAAGGCTAACAATGCGTTATCGAAGTTAAACGAGCTTAGTTTGTGAAGTAATATTTTGTGGTCAATACTGTCAAAAGCTCTAGAGAAGTCAGTATATATTACGTCCAGTTGCCCACCCAAATCCAATGTCTCAGCTATAACCTGCGATATAGTGCACAAATTGGTGACGGTTGATCTACGTGAGGTAAATCCATGCTGACAGAAGGACATAGAGGATTTAGTGAGAAATGCGACTTGTTCATAAATCAACGACTCGAATACCTTCGCAAATGCAGAAATAATTGCGATGGGACGGTAGTTTTTAGGATTGCTGGCATCACCTCTCTTAAACACTGGACAAATTCTTGCTATCTTCCAGGCATCTGGAAAGACGCACGTGTGCAAAGCTTTGTTGAAAATCACGCATAACGGTTCAGCAAAAATCGAGGCACAATCTCTCACCACAAAACAAGGTATGTTGTCATGACCAGCAGAGAATTTATTTTTCAGTCTCTTAATATGGCGTATTACATCGTCGGCGGTTGATGGAGCGGATGTGGACCAATGGATGGTTAGATGGCACGTCAGATAAACCATTAATTGTGTCACTCTGCAAAAAGGCATCCGAGAAAACAGACGCGAAATCATCTACAATGCTTTCCGGTGTATTATATTTCCTGGTTAGAATCACAAAGTTTGCTAGGAATTCTACTCGAACATTTCTTCGATCTAATGTAATTCCAGAAGGAACGGGGGTCAAGCGATAATCTATGTTGTATATTTTGATTGTAGATATGGTAAGCTGTGGAGATTTTAGTCTTGACGGATTTTCCGTAGCCTCTAAAACTCACGCCTAAAATGCATGCTACCAGTTGTTTTCCATTTTCTATAATAGTATTTCTTTATTGATAATTCGTTCTTTATATCTGCCGTAAACAAATTAAATTAAATTAAACAAATAATTTAATTTACTGCAAGAATTGCAATAAAACACATTTTGACATAATAAAAAGTAAAGTACACGTTTACACTGATATAATACACTTGTAAACAAGTTTAATAATTATAAGTGACTCCCTTGGGCTTGCGTTGCAGAGAAAATTTTTGCGAAAGAAGGTTTAATATTAGAAACTGACATTCTTTCTCTATAGTTCTTTTTCTATATTTAGCTGAGCCACCGCAGAAAATTCGGTTTCGAAAAGGTAATAGTATAAGAAATTCTTTTGTTTTTAGTGCAAAAACTCATCATCTACCCCTGCCCAAAATTCAAAGAATGATTTATTGCTAAATTGTCTGTTGATTTCGCCACTTGCCGCGAGGTCTATGAAGATTTATCTTCTCGGTAGTTGAAAACCTTCGGAAGTATTTTGAAATGCGTTTCTAATCTATTCGTAACTTCCTACCAGGTTGTCGTCAGCAAGAAAATATCTTTTAAAATTCTTTGCTAGCTTGGCTATTGCATTTTCAATAGCTACAAAAACATGTTTCACATGTTGTTCTTTACCCTTGTAAGTTATAAAACCTTTAGCATTCGTATCCAACATATATATATATATATATATATATATATATATATGTCTGCTTCTTGGAGTTGAAGATTCAAAGTATTTATTTAAAATATTTTTGCAGAAAGTAGTTCTTCTACTGTTGACATACTATCATCTTTATTGCTATCTTTTCCCTCATCAAGCTGATTTGAAAACATTTTGTCACGCAACTCCCCGAAAAACTGATGCTGTAAATCTTCAGCTATATCACCAATTCGACGGGTAACAGCATCATTTAATAGAGGTATGAACCGAAATTGTTTGGCAAAATTTTGACCAAACATAGTTTCCACAATCTCAGTTGTAGCTGGCAAAATAAGCACTTCACCAATGGCCTGAGGCTTCCTACACTTGGCTAGTTTGTGTGAAACTTTGCAAGCGACAAGTAAAGCTTTTTCATTCATATGATTGATTTTCATGATTTTAATTTTAATGCGAAGAATTCTCGGGGTTTGTTCACATACTTATTATGAAACGTTTCCATATATCGTTCAAGTACCGTAAAGTGGGGTGATACTGAATTTGTCGGGTAACTTTGATCCTTGGAGGGATTTGTTTTTATGTTAAATTAAACTCCGAAGCAGACTCGCAGCCATCTACGCATGTGCAGAAGGAAACTATCATAACTAGAGCCCGGATTATATGCAAAATAAAAGGTGGAAATATGCAGATGTTTTGGCCTAAATATGCACTTCCTTATGAAAAATATGCAGATAAAAAAATAGGAGTAATGCTAGAAAATATAATACTATAGAAAAAAATATTCTATTATGGTTACTACAAGTTTATTTATAACATTTTACAACATAATTAACTATGAAAACAATTTACAATTACATATTTCTCAAAACTTTCAATAGAAACATTGTGGCGCTTGTCTGATAACATGTATTTATATATTGAAAAGGTTCGTTCTACGTCCACGCTTGTTATAGGAGCATATTTCAAATTAGAAATATCATCTATTGTCAACTCAATATTTTCTACTGACTCACCACAAGATTTTAGCAATATTCTTTTTGAAACCCTCATTTTTTCTATTACACTTAAAAATTTTTCATACACGGATTTTCCCACCCTTCCTTTAACATCAAAACATAATTTTTCAAATTTGTTTATTATTTCAACGCTCTCAATTAGCTACATAAATTGTTTTTCCAATTGCAATATAGAAGTGGAAATAAAACTGTAGTTGGCTTTAATAAACGCCAACTGTTGAGGTATTTCTTTACTCGAATACACCTTTTGGGCGTCTAGCACAGATTGTGTATCGCTATCAAGATCCATAATAATTGTCTTTATTTCTTTATAATGATTTGCATGAAAATAGCAGCTTCCAACCACGTTCCCCATCGTGTGATTACTGGTTGAGGAGGAAGCGGAATACCGGGTAGATGTTGTTTGTAAAACTGAACTCTTAATGGAGCCTTTAAAAACACTTTCTTAACACTACTAATTAAAGTATTTACCAAGGGAAAATGGTTTCTTACTTCTTCTGCAACACGATATAGTCCGTGCGCCAAGCAAGTTGTGTGAATTAAATTTGGGTAAAAGATTTTCAAGTTGCAAGCTGCCTTCACCATGTATGGTGCGGCATCCGTTAAAAACAATAGAATTTTTTCTGTTGGAATCGATTCCGGTAAGAAAAGGGTTTACAGTTCTTCCTGTATAAACCTTGTTATTGTCAAATTATTTGCCTTTTCCAACTGTTTGGATGAAATTAAATAAGATCTTGCTGGAACCGATACGTTAAGAATACCTATCATTAAATGAACTATGTATCGGCTCACACTATCAGTAGTTTCATCTGCGCATATGTAAAGGTAATTGCTTGACAGAGCCTTCTTAATGCTACTCAATGTTTCTGCATAGATATGGTGAATATATTTTTTCTTAAGGTGCTCTCGTCGGGAATATTATATTTGCTTGTGTACTTTTGCAAAAATAACTTGCCATTTAAATTGTTTACTTTATGTAGTGGAATATCTGCCGACACAAACAGTAGGCACAAATCTTCATTAAATTGTTCTTGTTCCGACTTTTTCGAGGTTGATGACAAACATTGCGGTAATATTTGCTGATCCTTCTTCGCCAATTTCATCTTTGATAGTTTTGCAGCATGAGATGGAGTTTTAATATGCTGATCGACTTGAAACTTTCTCTCACTTGTAACCTGCATAAAAAATATCACATCATCAGTGGTTTTCTTATAAAATAAGTGTTAGTAAAAGATAAAGGGGTAATAAAAAACTAATGTGTAAAGTTTGCGAAGCAATCGGAATAAACGACATTTAATAAAATAACCAACACAACACTTCGACAAATAATTTTATTTTAAGATGATTTTTATATAGTGTTTTAGTAATGCCTATCCTATAATAAATTACATCCAATAAATAAATAAAACTCGGATACTTCAAATATGCTGAATTACTACAAAATATGCAAATAATATACAAAATGCAAATGTATGCAAACTGCATATTATCCGGCCTTTAATCATAACTGTGTTAATTGTATTTGCTTTTTTATTTGATTAGTACCAAAGTTCTTATTATTTTCGACTAATTTTCAAGTCTATAAAAATTAGGATCAATTTCGTATGTATGAGAACTTGGTATCATTTTGTATATAAAAGTACTACTTAATGATAACAAGTCCACCTGTTTAACAAACTCTAGCAATTACTAATATAGCAATCCTATACTTGTTTAGTGTTTGAAATGGCGTCATATTAAGAAATCGGCAGGAGTTATGTGTAATGAGTGTTGAATCTATACCGAAACTTTTGTTTCTTGTGGCGAATGTAAGGAAAACTGATTATTTAAAGTACTAAACTCCTGGAATATTCGTCTATAATAAAGGGAAAATAATTTGTTTTAAATCATAACCTCTGAGTGTAACAGCAATAACAGGCCTACAATAATATCAACTGTTGGGCACATTCTTTCTTACGGAATGTACACAAATGGAAAAAGAAATCAACGAACTGAGAACAAAAATAACCAATGTAAATAAGAAAATTATGGAAGAATATACACAGTGAAGCCACGAAGTCATGACGCAAATAATTGAATCAACGAAGAATTCGAGAAGGACGAAGAAAAAGAGCTCGAACATCTTGGACTCAAAGTAATAAAGATGAAAGAAATGTTTGAAAAGCAAATTGCAGAAATAAGATAGGTACTGTCATCTAACACAAAGATGAATTACTACATAACAAGAGACATCTATTAGGGAAAGTGAAAAAATAAAGTCAAAAACCGTAACAAATGGTTGAACTGGATGTTAAAAACAAACAATTCGAGAGAACCGGCCCGTTTCAATAATAATTGATTTCGAAACTACGCCATTATAGAGAAAATCTAACTGGTTGACAGGGATAAACAAACCAACAGGGTAAATGATAACAACCAAAAAGTATTTTCTACCAAAGACGAGGGAATTATTTCTAGTAGTAGAACAAATTATACCGAGCAAGAGTTACAAGGATTCCTAAAGAGAAGATTTGAAACAAACAACATAATCATAGGTAAATTTGTAAAAGCGGACTACACAATAGCAAGCAAGGTTATCTAGTTTTCAAACTAAGATTCCTAAGTGCAGTCGATGATGAATTACTATTTGATCCATCCAACTGGTCAAATAACATTAGCGTACGGTTTTTCAGCAGCACAACCGAACTAAAACATACAATGGGAGCAGACGAAATAGTGTGAGAACCTATTTCGTCAGAAATAATTCGAAAAATAGTGTGCCGACTATATTAAATTATATATGACGCACATCGCCTAACGAATAAAATGGAATCATTGCAAGTTGAAATCAAAGTGACAAAGGTAAATAAATCAAATCGAATTTTCGATATCAGAATTAGAAGCCGCTATTTATTTTACTACACACTTCCGAGAAACTTACATGAATATACATAAGTACCTATCAAAAATTGAATGTAATGTAAATTAATTTTCACAGCAAACTTGCCTTTCGGGTAACATGGGGCCGTGCGACAACAAACTTGACACGAGGAGCACCACTACTTTAATTAACACCGCAGCATATACTTTGGCTACCAGCAACATGAGGCTACTTCACAGCAGTATGTACATGCGCTTTCACAGTTTTTCATTGTAATTATTGAACAGTTAAAGTAACATAAAGTGTAGTTCAGCATAATAGATCTACAATAGAAACGAAAACCTAATATAGAGAGAAGAAATCTTCTATTTCCATTTGTAAATGTAAGAATTAAATTCTAAAGAAATTCTGCAGAAGACATTCAAACAAAACTAAAACAATAATTTTAGTTTTATCTTCGCTTTTCCATTTTAATATGTAAATATTTCATTTAGGAAGTTCGCGCGTTCTTCGGAACTCTGAACGACCTGAATCAGATTCGTCAAGACGTTATGTCCGCGTAAAGACGACAACGCGTCGTTCAAACTCCTCAGCGACGCTTACGAAGTCCGAAGTATACCACTGTAGAACGGAATGCTCGGCCACATCAGTCGGCGTGTGTATTCCGAATTTCATTCGGGTCAACATTTCAATTTTAATTTAAACTCGCGGCGGCAGACAAGTAAAACCATCAAACTTGTTAATTACCTGTTTGCTAAAATTCCCCCGAGTATTTTCTCCTAGTGTAATTTCCAGAATTGTCGGTATCAGACTGTAGTAGATGTGGCGTAGAGAGCGCTCACAATCGTATCTGTAATTTCCTTTTCGCCGACGGCGCCCAACAACGAACGACCTCAGGTACCTACACGTACAGCGTACTGTGGAACGTTCTCTCATGCACTCCTATATTTTTGACAATTATCTTTCATTATTTTCCAGCTTAATGCAAAAGCGCGCATCCAGAACTGTCTGCTGCGGTAGGTAGGTAACTCTCGATATTGCATAAAGTTGCAAATAGTTTGATGTTATTAAACTGTATGCTGGATATTCTTTCTGTTGCAGTTACTAATACTATACACGAAATATACTCATTTGCAACTATGGTCTTGAACCAATGCTGATTTTTTAAAGTGAATTTTAACAATATACTAGAAACTGATATGGTTCAATAAAGCTTCACTATCAGATCATTTCGCCAATATGCAAAAAAGCAGCCTGAAAGTAAACTCTCCAAAAGGTATTAACACTTCGCACTGAATTCAATCTATAGTGCTAAAATCACCATCAGTTAACTGAAACTTCAGTAGAACTAATGCGTTTTCAGATGGCAACGATCTGCGTGCAAAGCTTATCTGAATGCATGCCATCAGAAAGCGCAGGCTCTTTAGTTATTATTGTTGACTTTTTGTATATATATATATGTACACATACTTTCCTTTTTATGGAGGGCGCTCCCTGGGTATCACTGTTGGGTATTCAATCTAATACTATTATTATTATTATTAAATCCAACATTGGCATAGTAGAACATCCATTTATCCGGGCACGACTATTCGGACCTTTTCAAACAATTCACCTCATATACTCAAAATATTACAGACGAACGCGTCATAAACCATCTGATTGCTATGTACAAACTCGCAGATGTTGAGGAAAACAATACGGATGTTCTTGATGTACTGTACTTTCATCGTTTCGAATATGATTAGGAGAGCATTTGAAATGCCTTGGTTGCAAATGTACTGAATTTAATATTTGCCTTCTGTCCAAGCCGAAAAGCTAATGGAAAGTGTTGTGCTGAGATATGTTAGTTTCATTTAGTAAAGAGTGCTCGAAAGGGCAGCACCTAGATACTTGTTATTCTGAGACGTCTTAGCCATAGAACTTTACATATTTTGCTTAAGAAGGAGTGGATCCTTTAACCTCTTAACTACAGCAAGTGCCCACTAGTTTCATTTACGCCGCTACAAAATCTGCATATAGGTTCATTACTGAGTTTGATTTTGTTTACATGATAATTGACTATCCAATGTCCGAGAAGGGCACCAGCTATGGTTCCGGGGTTGACTTCTCTTTAGTTTTGGAAAATTCTAGGTCCCATTGCAACTAAATGAAAATTCTGTTCGAGCCTTGTTTGTTGTTACTCATCAGATCTGGTTTTCAGCTTAGGTTGATGTCCTCTAATTTACAATAGATGGAGTTATTTCTAGACCTGGCTCATATGAGCGCAGTGCCACTACCTTCTCAAATAAACACAACTGTTTTTATGTTGCCTTTAATACCTAGATGAGCTGATACCTCCTTGTTTCAAGCATGACCTGGTTCCACCTAATAATGGTATTTTCCAAAATCTCTTACAAGTATAATCTTTTACCTACTTGGTAGCTCTCTCAAAGATATAATTAGTATTTGCATAACTAGCTAGTAGCTGAGTTAATATGTGAATTAAGTTTAACAATGGAGAAACATTATAATTGTTCTGAATCGAAGGTTTAGACCGTCATAGGTCAGCTCGATGGTTTACTTAGCCAAATGAGAAGTAGCTCCATTTATTGGTGTTATCCGAAGTATAACTGCATGGCTACAACGTCGCCTTTTGAAGTCGTTATTACGGATGTCCCGATATTATTGGCTTCTTACACAATTGATTCTTAGAATTCACAGTTTATATCCAACGCCAGTTCTGAAAGTTTACCGCAAAACTGATATCAATCAACACCTTAAAAAGTCGGTTACATGACATGTGGCTGTGTACACCACAACAAGTGATATGCTTCCTACTTACTGAGAGCACAAAAGAGCCTACGGACGCGATGATTGGGTGTTGTTCAGTAATTGGTGACGATCACTCTATAATCAGACAGAAAACTAGGTTTGATTTGGTGTCAGTATAGAAACCGAAATAGCTCACAATTTGTTCGAGAGAAAACATAGTAAGAAGGCATTGTCTCCACTGCTGTGGACAATACAGCTTATGAGTTTCAAATCGAACATCGGAATACATAATAAATGCGATAGGGAATCTGTGCCCTGTGAACGATACTAAAATATTTCTATCAAACAAAACACCAACGCAGGCACTCCTAAAAGTAACTGAAAAAGTCACTAAGAACACCAGTATGGAATTCGGCATCGATAAGTGTTAAATACTCCATATACACAGGGGTAAACGCAGTACTCAATAACCAGCACAAAGACGTAATAATGAAAAAAAAAGCAGATTATATACCGTATTAGCATTACGCATCATATGGTACAATGGCGCTTTGTACAGGACGTTCGCATTAGGAGTTGTTCCCGAATGTGATGTCATTCACGGTACATGGAATCTGACTTTAGCTCTTAGGTCTGAACAATAATAATAGTAATAAATCTGATAAGCAAGTAATTTCTTAGGAAACCACGCACTGTAGGTATCCCCCTACTGGAAAATGATTGCACATTGAAGCTTTCTAGGAGATCGTTATCGTAATCCAATCGAATCGGGAATTCATTATTAACACTTGTTGCTGTCCGAAATATTTCACCACGGACGATTCCGTTACTTCATATGCCTCTGCAAAAGGAATGGAATCGAATTTTAAAAGAGGTGTTTCATACTTTAATCATTTGCAAGATGTACAGTCTTCTTAGAGGCTCCTGATACTCCTACACATTATTCTTTTGTCTCTCATATTGTTGTAAATATTGTTTCCAAACTGGATTACATTTTGTGGTTATTAATTTTATTATTATTTCCTATTTTTTGTTTTGATATTTTATTTTACATTATGTCAATTATGACACGGTCTAATCGCGGAAATAGTTTTATCATTGACGTTGGCCGTGGAACTATGTTACATTTACAATCTATTCATTCATATATACAATTTATTTGATTTTTCAGATTGACACTATTTTCTGTGTTAAGTGTACGAAATTTCATTACAAGTGTTTAATAATGTAGTATAATGTATTTTATTTGCATATTCAATGCTGGTGATAAAGTTCAAACTTTCAGGTATAGCCTGTTGTAAATGAAAGTTAGGGAGAAGTAAACATATGTATGTACACATTGTACATACATATATACATAGAAACAAAACAGTTCCCTTTACTTTTAATACTCTTCCACCGTATATATGATAATGGTGGCTCAAACCTTGTTGATTTATTAGAAAATTTTCAGGTGTAAGTCATTTCGCGTTTATGATAAGGGAGGCTCAGGACACGCTGTCGGGCGAATCCCGCATGAATTAAAGGATACGCTCCCGACTCCAACTGTTCACTAGCCCGAATAGGGTTGAGAATTACTCCTTGAAGCATCAAGCGCGGCTTATGTGTCTTCCTAAACTTTGGTTAATACTTGATCTTGCTTTGCATTATGCATAACTAATATTTTAATGCTAACCATTTAAATAATACCGCTATAATTTATTCCATAATGTTAAGACTGCGAAATAAGTCGAAACAATAATGGTGAAGACGTTGTGGGTCATATAATTAGTGCATTGTATGATCTAACTACTCAAACACTATGTATGGTTGCATTGTTTTGCTTAAAATATATCTAATTTAGAGTTTATTAGATATATTGGACTTATTATTATACTACATACATATATAGTAATCTGCATTTTCACATACTGTATGCATTGCATTGCTTTATACATCTCTGTCTAGTGTTGCGAATTCAAGCAGAAAGGCACTCACTTCTTTGATTGTCATGCACATTACTACGTCATTACTCAACTTTTGTACTACAAACTTGAGTAATTTGCAGATGAACATCAGTTGGTTTGACATTTCCCATCTTTAGAAACCAGATTACCATTGAAATTTCATAATCTATGGGATCATCGATTGACTTGGACATTGGGCCTCAAATTCACACGTGTTAAGAGTTAGGACATTACGTTATCTATCACTGTTCAAATACAGGCTACCGTTAGTTCTATTAACCGATATCGGGCAATTTAACACAACCCACTAATCATATTCCAATAGAGAATGGTGAATAGAGCGAGCACCGTTTTCAGAAAACATCCGAGGATATTGACCGAGATTTGAATACACGGTCCCATGCCTATAGCTAGTCTGGGAAAACAGCGGTAACAGCCAGTGTAGTAGATGAGAGGAAGGAGGAGTCGGTGTTTATTTATTTCACGAGTTCACACCGTCAATACTGAATCAATGCTGTATGCGAGTGGTTCTGTGTATATGTAGGCTGTTGTAACTTATTTCGTAATTGTACGATTATGTTTGCTTTAAAAATGTCGCAGTTAGGTTCGCCGCGGAAACGACTAATGGCAGACTTAAACACAGTATAGTAAACATGCCGGATTTAATTTATGATGGCGTTAAAATTCAATGTCTAGTTTGTAATATGCTGGTCCAGAAGCCATTATCAACATCACATCGAAAGCAAAACATTCTTCTGCAAAGAGTGGCATACGAGACCAAGAAAAAGTTAAATTTGATTTATGTGTTACTCTACATGTGAAGATGCATTAAGTAGTTTCAAAGATTATTTTAAATATGCAAATATAACATCAGTAGATATAGAACGGTCGTTTCCGACATTAAGAAACAGGTAATCCCCACGTTGTACTCACTTAACTGAAACAACTGTGGAAACATATCTAATGATTGAAGTATTTAAGAGATGTTACCAAGTTTGTGATATCACGGAAAACTTTTAAAGCGGTAAGTGTTTCAGTACGTTTTATAATTTATTTCATATCTTTTATTTTATGTATAAACCTTGATGCGCTCGGCACGCCACTGGCTGTTATCGCATATTTGCCCAGGCAGTACTGCACGAATTAGTCATTAGGTACTATAGAAGTAAATATTAATCTGAATTTATAAGATTTTTTATCGTGCTCAACAATCACTTTGAAGTTTGTCCAGGATCGAGTATGTAATATATATATATACATATATATATATAGTTGCAGATTAGGTTTCTATCGGAAATCTTTTTGTATGATTGAGGTTAGATCAGCTCCATGTTGACAAAGAATTCTTTTAGCACATGCATATGTCTTATAGATAAACCACATTAGTGCAACAACATTAACAACAATCTTGAATGTGGTAGCAAAGTCAATTACTGCAGTACACCTTTTGTAATTGTTTTATTATTGCTGAGAAATAGACACATTCACACACATTCAACAAAATTTAAAAGCAATAGCTTTAGCCAACAAAATAATTCTATAGAAATTATTATTTATGAAATAATTCCGTTATAACTAATTCACGTAGCGTTAACTGATCAACAGTCAGCTGATCTCCTTCCATGACTTCAATTTACTTTTAGGTACCTACCGAATTTAATAAATATATCTTAATTCCTACTTTAGAATTCAATAATATTTACACATCGGCATAAATATTATTGAATTGTACATTTATAGTGCTAAACCTCAATTCCTTAAACACAACCGTAATTTTAATTCGTCGCGATAGGATTTTCTACTTATATTTGTTGATATTTGTTTTTAGTTGTTTACAATCGCATTGGTATTTTATTTAGAGGACAGAGAACTGGTAAACTATTACGTATGTCAACTGAACGTAATTTAGGCATAAATACATAGTTTTAAATTGGTGTTTATTGGGCGTCTTATAAAAAATTCGGCGCTATTGACATCTAGGCGCACATTAAATCGTTAAAAACACGCTCTCGCTTCTTCACCTAATTGGTGAACTGCTTATATTTTTACGTAAACTGCTGCTAAGAGCGGCGTTATTTGCTGTTAAAACTGCCAGGTACGACTATCACTGAAAGCTGTATACAAAGTTATGTTATTACTTTTCTTGGCGCAGTCCACACCACATAATCTGTGGGAAAGCGAAAATTTACTAGCATAGGAGTTAAACTGCTTGGTTAAGTAAAATGTTCAGAATTAAGAAAGCGCTTTGGATTTGCCAAGTTTAATTTTTAATAACGCTGGATAAGTTAGCAGGTACATATATTTATTTTTGCAATAATAATAAATAAATAATGGGTTCACAATTTGAAAGTAACTTCATAATGTTGGTCTTTTCATCGATTTATATGTTCGACTAGACATTTTGCAGATTCCACAATGTCTAGTCACGTCAAGTCATCGCTTTTTATTTACAAGCCAAGATTCAACTAATTTCTAAAACAATTGTTTAAATTGCCGCCCATTTACTCCATAACATTTGTTAAGTGGATTTGTTTTTTTTTTTAAGTTAAATACCCTCCTCGAAGCTCAAGGGAATCATTACCTATGTGACAATTAAAGAAATATAAAAAAATATGACTAACGTACAGGATTAGCATGGTATAGGAACTATTAGGAGACAGCTATTGTCGAGAAACCTAATTCTGTAGGTACGTACTTGCATTGCACAATAAAAATATTTGAATTTAATTCAATTACGTAAAGGGAAACGTTCTATCTAAATGATAGAACCAACACACAAAATTACAGATACTTGGGAACAGAAAACGGACACTGGGTGCAGAAAAAATGTGCACGCAGAATCCTCAAAAAACTCAAAAAATGACGTAAATTAAGGATGGTCGAATTTTGGCAGATCCCTTTCTTGCTACCTAGAATTTCCTTAGTTCAATCTCGTTCCGTTTGCCCTTCTAGGGAGTATTTAACTTTAGTTTCACTGAGAGGGTATACCTGCCTGCCATGTACAAATAGTTCGACCATTTCGAAGTGCAACGTTCTCTATTAGATGGATCCAAAATATTGCCTTTGTTAAATAGCCACCAATATTACTTGATGTAGTGCCTTTAGACTTCTCTTGTGAGCTTCCTTAGGATTCAAAGGTTGTGTAAATAGACCTAAGAACCTAGAACACCGAATACGCCAGGAAATGCGCTTAATATTAATACTTCAAGAAATTGAAGAGATATGTGTTCTATTCAGTAAAAGAGTGAGAGTTTAGTACTTATTCTAAAAAACAGATGAAGTTTACCTTCTTTTTCTTTCCATATGGTTTCCCATATAGAAGGATGATTTCTTGTTCAATCCAAAGAAACCTTCTTCAACGACTATGTTGAGCATCGTTTCCGGCGCTGTGGTAGTTTTCCTCGTGCTCTTTTTCTCACTAGTGTTGTTGCTCTTTGCGCTTTTTGCCAATTTGTCTTCCATTCTATGAACATGTTTACTCCATAATCGTTTTCTTTGTCTAGTCCATTTGACTGCATCTTGTATTCCACTCTGTTTTCTAAGATCTTACTTTCTGATTCTACCATATAGTGTTCCATTGGATATAACTCTACCGTACGCATCATTTGTATGGTCTTGGTGGTGTCTGCGCTTCTTTTTGTTGCATAGGGCAATACAGGTCTAACCAATACTTTTGTAATACATTCTGTATTTAAATATTTATTCCTCCATATATCTTTTAGTAAACCTGAAATACTGTTCAATTATTTTTTTAACTACTTATAATTTATATCTGGTAGGCTCTGTAACTATTACCGTGCAATTAGTTTTATTAATGTAAATAATCATGTTTAGTTTCATGGTTTCTTGGCGAGAAAAATTTTTATTTATTAAAATTATCCTCCGAGCCCGCAATGAGTATTGCATCGTTAGCGGAGCATACCACGTGGAAGTACGTTTCTCCCATTTTGTATCCCAATATTCTAGATAATTTTTCTATGATCTTATCCGCAAACTAAAGACCAACGGGCTAAGCGGGTCCCCTTAATTTATTTCCTTTGTTTATTTTTATATCTTCAGTTACTAACTGCCCTATTCTTATATTGGTTTTGCATTGTTGGTTAATATCTGATATTAATTGAATTAGTTGTTGACCTACTTCTTTTTTCTCAGTATTTTGGTGACATCGATGTGATGGAGTCGGGCGAACACTTTAGTCACATCCACGAAGCAGAGATAAATCGGTTTGTGGAATTTGATAGATTCCATTATTTGTTTTATAATAATAATTGCATCAATAGTGAATCGATTTTTCCTAAAGCCTTGTTGTTCCTCTCCCAATTGGACGTGTAGAACTTTGGTAAATGTTTTGACTAAGCAGTTTAATAAAAAAGAAATTTTCCTTCGTAATTCTCTTCCACCACATTTCACCACTTCCATCTTACATACCAAAATTATGGTTATCGCCATTTTGGAGGGTTGTTCGTCTGTTTTTCAATAACCGTGACTTTTTATTGTGAACGCACTGTATAGTATTTCATTTTCATCTTATGAATGTTCAAATTTCTATATGATAAACATAGATATCAAGAACTCAACGTGCAATGCTCAATGTGCCCCAGATAATATTTTATTCGATATAATGTTCAATTTTCTACACATAATCAAACTGACTTGGCATTAATCCGTTTCAGTCACACATCTAAAAAACTTCCAGGAACTTTTAACAGTATGTATAACTTTCCCTAAGGAAAACTGTTTCCTTCTGTACATTCAACAAGCGTTTCTTTTCCATCTCATAAGAGTTTTAAATCTTCATGTATATTAAAAAGCTGTTAGCCCGTAAAGGACACAGGGGGTCTGTGCGACCACGAAAATTTTATATCAATTTTTGACTTAGCCGGGATTCGAAAATGGTAGTTGACGCGCCATTTATCATTAATTGTAAGATCCTTCTTTAAGAATAAGCATAAGACATGGGCTGTTGCGCATCAGTGTGGATCCAGCATCCGAGCAAAGTGTACTATCTGCTCTGTTGGGGTCATACAGACCCCGGGTGTCTTTAACGTCATTTTTTCATGAAAAATTGTTTTCATTTTTGTATTTCTTGTGTGCGAAGTTCTTGAGGGACAGCAAGTAGTTGTTTTGTATCTAGTAGATTTCCTTTTATCGAGGCTTTATGCATATTTATGCATAATTAGATGTCATATCGTTTGCGCGGCAGAGCGAGGTCACACCAATCGGTGGAAATTGTTCTGAAAACGAAGAGGATAACGTTTCAAGACAATCAGAAAGCGGTAAGTACAGGGGGAGCAGTTCGGAGAATGACAGGCATTTGGAAAATGGACATTGTCTGAACGGCTCGATAGATCTCGAGGCTCCAATGCTCGTGGTCGGCCGCCAACAAAGCTTCTTGGAAAAAATGGCGAGGCCAGGAAGACGAGTAGATGGACCATGAGTATTTTCTTTGGCATGCTCGACCAAGCCGTAGTCAACGTAAGAATTCTACTTGCAACGAAAAATATCGAGAGGGTCATGCCAGTAATAGCGACTTTCTGCCTGAATGCGCTCTTGCAGCATTTAGTGACGCCAGCATTACGTAAGCGCTATGCATCCCCTATAAGCAGCCGGCTGAAGGGAACAATAGCGACCATTTTGAAGGAACGCGGTGCGTATCCAGCTATCGAAAGGACCAATACACCGAAAAGAACACTGTGGACCTTGTGCATCAGGAATACAGACAAGAAAACAAAAGACCTTTGCTCCTCATGCTCGCGCCCGATATACGATAAACATCGGCCTTCCTTTACGAATAATCATATACGACATGACATTTCGTTCTACAATTTTTACACTTATATTTTGTCAATAATAAAGGCTTTTCTTCATAACAACCATTCCTAACATGATTTTTACACTCCTCAGTAAGCGAAATCGATGCAAGTCTGGTATGCTGGTTTTCACAAAAATGAGCGTCTTCATTGTTCCAAATAAATACCTTTTTTCGATGGATCCTCTCAAACTAATTTTTTATGCTAAGTGTGATATATACGAAGTATGCCCCAGCAAGTCTCACGACGAAATATTGATCATTGACAAAGTTATGAATTTTTAAGTGAAAGACACGATTTTCCAAAAGTATTATTTTTCTACATTAACTAAAGATAACTCATGAATTTCCCCAGCCAAACATATTATTTTTTGTTTATTCGGCAGCTCTTTAAACACGCTAGCGTCTGACAGACCCCATGTAATTATATCGAGGTATGGCCTTTACGGGTTAAACTCTATCGACAGAAAGTGTAATGAATCTACTTTAGCCTCACTATGTTTCTCTAATAAGCATTTTTCGTTCATTGTTCTTATTCTCAAATTTCATTAGTTCAGTTTCCGGATTTCAACATGTTTCAAATTTGCGCTCAAACTTTAGTCCTAGTTTTGAACCGATCATATCACCGCGTTGAGCAGTGCCCTTGAACGTTCTGAATTCGTCCAATAACGACGACGGTAAGACAATCTTCGCGCCGGCGCAGTAGCAAAGACAATCAAGCAGCCGAAGGGGAACGACGGTTACGATATCGGGAGAGTTTTGCTGAGTGAAATTAGGTTTTGTGTATCGATTTATCGAAATATCGTAAACATATTGCTTACCCTGAAGTACGGAATTCTTCAGCAGACCCTCAAGTGTATCTTAACAAGTACAACTCCCGTTGGCGGAGGAAGAGATCCGTTATCGAGCCCTCAATACGCCTCGTCGTACCGAATTGAACACCTTGCCGTTATACCTCCCCAACAAGGTATTAAAAGAAGCAGATCCTATAGTCTAATCCGTCGGACAATTCTGAAAGATCATCTTCTAATCTAAATTATCGCCTTTAATATTACTTGTAAAGTAATCAATAGATTGCCGTACTTTTATTAAATTCATTAATATACATACATATATAGAGATTCAGAGTAGACCTCTATCGTATTTGTATAACTCACAGCACAACTTAATGTCACGTATTTTGTATTTTATCTTGTGAAAGTCTACCATAAAACATTTTATACTGACTTACCGTTACCGCATTGTTCACATTATTTAGCTAATTTAATCTCAAATATTATGTAGTTTCTGAATTTTATTAACGAATTCCGTCTAAAGGCTAATTGTACAAGTTCTTGCATAGCCGTGTGTAATTTTTGAAGTAGAACTTTGTTGTTTACGTGAAAAGTAAAACCATATAGAATCAACGCTTAAATACACGTCTCCTCCCGATGAGTTTGGTCACTCCTGAGGTCAAATAGTAGTTTATTCTCTAAAAGGTATCGAATATATTTAACCATGAGGATATATATGGTAAGTTCATATTACCTTTGACCCAAACATCATGTATTCAACGGCCGTTATTACATCTATAAAAGGAACCTACAGGACCTCCTCTGAGCTGAGCACGGCATTGGCTAGCCTGTTGCGACAAGCGTAAGTATCGCGTATTATTGTTCTTGTCGTGTTGTGCACTCTAGCCGATTGTACCCCCTCCCCGTGGTTGCTATCTCGGCAAGATAGTGGTAATTTTTGGGGTAACAATCTTTTTCAGAACGTCGCCTTTCATTGTAAGTATTCGGAGGTATTGCTGAAAAGATTTGCGAGATTCGGCCAAATCATATTGAGACATACATATGTATGTAAATAATTCGATGCTTCACTTGCAATTATAAGGAGCATCTTCAGATGAGTGAACAAGCGAAAGGAGTACGTGGAACGTTAACCAAGCATATCAATCATGCCACTAACTTGGCGGTAAATTAAAAAACAAGCGCTGAATTACTCTTGAATAATTTTTGAACTGCGAGCAGAGTATTCTCGTAAGTCTTGAAATAACTTGATATAACTTAAACGATGTCAAACTACACTACAGATAGGGTCTATAAATATTCTACACTTGGATTGAAAGCTTACATCTTAAAAATAAGTGGTAATTTTTAGTTTCGTATTTGGAAAGTAGCGGAAGGTAAGAGAGTTAAAGGACTTCTTTACGTTGTACAAATTCGGCAAGGAAACAATATACGCATTTTGTATTTAAGTGCAAACACAAATACCTATCTTAAGATTCATCATGCGATGTCCCTCATTTAGATAGCATATAACATATTTTTTGGCCTATTCGTATTTTTAATGTCGATAATATTTCCATTAATTTTTTAATAGCTTTTCGTTCCATGTCCAGTAGCCTATCCCTTGACCTATTGTCCCAGTTTTGGAGAGCGAGTTGCAGTACGGAAAATTAACGCAGTTCAATCAATCCGCGAGAGTGGCGGGTGCATCAACTAGCAACAGCGATCGCAGGAAGGGCTAGGAAAAGCAGCAGCATCCAAACGAGGACGAAGAAGAAGGAATCAGATAGTGACGTCACTGCGGACAGCTGCATGGATATCGATTAGAAGCCTGTCACTCCGACACACGTCTCGTCTTCTGTCGTCTCCGTTCCGACAGACAGACAGCCAAGCAATCTGAATTCAATCTCTCCTTGTTGCTTTTCCGGTTGTCCTGCTTCTTTTCCTGGAGACGCTTTCAAGTGCTTTTGCAGGTCTGTCAGTCCTAGACGTAATGATACTAATGATATGTTTATTAGGCTGCCAATCGAATGAATTACAATTTATTTGCTATACGTTAATGTACCTTAAATAATTAGTGCAGATAGAAATTTAAGAAGTAACATTAATTAAATTCGTATAGAGAAGGGCAAGAATCCTTTGTTAAGAAGTTAGGATTAAGCAAGACATCTGCTATGCGCAAAATTTACAAGAATTCAGCTTGGTAATTTAGTTTGGGGTAAACTCGTTTTGTACATATATATGTACCTAGCTCTCTCAAAAATACTGGGTAATACGTAATACATAGTACAAGTGTGAAAAGATCACTTTAGTAGAGTTTAAGCTATCCTTATGTATGTAAATTAAATGTAACATACCTACTGTCTGATGTTATACCTTATTTTATTACCCCAGCAAATAAGAAAACAAAGCCTTGCAGGCTCACAATGAGTAATGCTACGTATGGTAACGAAGCTATGATTAATTTAGTAATTTTACGCAACCAACTGAATTGGATCAAATACGTCTTGACAATTTTATTGTTAAGCTAGATATTTATTGTTGCTAGTAGTTATAAATCTTACTGATATTTGAAAGAAACTGTCCATTTTAAAATTTTATAATAAAATCAAATGATTTATTAAGAATTTGTACAATATCAATATACAAACATACGTCGAAAACTAACCGAATTGAATAATGCAATTCAAGAAAGAGACCAAAGTTGTCAAATCGTAAAAGGTATTGTGCTTCACTAGGTAATACAATGGGGTATACATTATGGTTACTAAGCAAAAGTTTTTGGAGGCTGATAGTTGGATAAGATAGCAGCTTTAAAAAATGGAGCTTGCTTAGGATGCTTTGTCAAAACCACCATATGCCCCAATCACGAACCACCAGCTTATCATTTATTTCTTTTCGTTCTTTGCAAACCTTCACAAATGCTTGAAATTTCAATAGTGAATATGGAATCGTGGTTGGTTATTTCTTCTTCTGATGAAGACAAGAACGTTTATCTCGCATGAAACTATGATGCTGCTTATTTCTTCGATTGCAAACGGCAATGTATAAATGAATGATAAATTAGTGAAGAACATTTCTTCGTTACTGTATCTACAGCAAGAGCTTAACAACCTCCAAATATTATGTACTGCAAATACATGTATTAGATTTAGAAAGATACCTATATGTACCTATTTAAATGCTACTTGAACTTCTTCAAGATATTACTTTTGACTGTATTGTGTTGCTTCCATAAAGGACATTGGAGTTTTCTTTAGATTCTGAACCTACTCTCCGACATCATGTAAATAACAAAGCCTAATGAACGCCAAAAACGTTTCTATCTGTGATTTGCAGATGATCCAGAGAAAATTTCTGAAAAATCTTTTTTCCTAAAGAATTACAACATGTTAGAGATCGCGGATATGATCACGTTGACTTATTAATGCGTTGTAACATTGATTTGTTATCACTTGGTCGCAATTAGGTAAGTACTTGCGTGACCACTATATAATATTATTCGTGATACCATGTACCTTGATCATTAAAAGATATCAATTTCTCTGTACTCAGACTAGACAACGAACTTTCTACCTCCTACTGTCCACAATCTCCAATTTATAGGACCTGTAATTAGGAATATTTTAATAAAACCGTCGCTGCCTCTGACGTATATAATTCAAATTTGCTGTCCTTATTCAACAAACGCACTACTACTTTTAACTGCATACTTTTGCAACTTAATTCATATTTAATTTTCAGCTTTAATATCATTTCTAATTTTTTGCTTTTAGTTTACTAATTTAATTTCCAATGCATTACTCTTTTTTTGGTTATACAATAGAAAAACATCTAAACTTGTCCTGGAAGTAGCTGCAAACCTATTAGGCAGGTATAAAGAGTATATATACAGTGTGCCAAAAAGTATGAAGTAATGGTTCTATGGCCTTTGCCAGAAGTAATACTTAAAAAGGCTTCAAATAAAACCGGCTTAACAACACCTTGCGTTTAATCTTACGTAGTGTAAAAATTTCCTTCTTTACTTCACTTTGAGTCATGACGTCATGTGCTATTCGTTTAAATAGAACACCCTGTATATTTCCAGTTTCTTACGTTACTCTTCATGAAACCTTTTAAACGGTATCAGGATGTAATGTTATGAAGTTAATACTTTTAGAGATATTTGCCTTTTTGTTGAATAAACTGAAACATTTAGATGCGCTTAATGTTATTGTAGCGACGAATAATAACAGGTTGGTTTAAGAACGAGAAAGACAAAGTCCCAAATTACTTTTTTCTAATAAAGTCTTCACATTACTATCCATTAACAGCAAGACAATGACTCAGTTGATCATAAAAAGGACGATCAGTATCCTTTAAAGAGTTTCGCGATATTTGTGTTGCTTCTTTTCGTATTCGTCCTTCTAAGTCTGCTAAATTGTTTTAACGATTTTTATGAACTGTGTCAGGAAGCCCCATAAAGAGTCACAATGTGTAAGGTCAGGAGGACAGTTCTTCCTGCAGCCTATCCAACGATTCGGAAAAATTTCGCCTAAATACCTACATATATTTAATTGATAACGAGATGGTGCCCCATCCTGTCGAAACCAGAGACATTTATTGTTAAGAAAGAGGGCTCTGTAACCTTTAAAAGTAATGGGATAAGAAATAACCATTATCTGCACTATTGTGCTACTAAAAGTACTAACAATAAGTGGATTGGTTGATTTTGTATGGCGTTACCTAGATAATCAATTACATTTTATATATGCATGTATTTATACGGGGTCTACCATTTTTTCTTTAACTACAGAGCAATTTTGTCGAAATCATTGAACTCAAAGAACTAAATAGTTTCGAAATTGGCTGTTATTGAAAATAACTATAGAAGACAGTTGTATAAACTCGGCCCTATAAGCAGCAATATTGTTACGAAAATATGACACCTTTAAGAAAAGTTTCTCAACAGTAAACATAGATAACAGTTATTAATTAAGCTGTCAAAGTATTCGTCTACTTAATATATACCTATAGGATTAGGCGTTAATATTCATTACAATATCAATACAAAAGTTTTTTATGAAATTTCTATCTACATTTTAGAACGCTTTAATTTTTTTCTTCAATTATTTTTGAATAACTTTTTTAAATGGGAACTTATTAATTTTACTCTACCATTCGATAGAGATTTTTTCTCTTTACAATTGTATTTTTGTTTTATTTTTTAATTTATTTAATAACATTTCTTCAAGAATACAGTGGCCTAGTCGGTAGCGTTCTAGTCCGGAACTCACGAGATCGCTGTTTCGAGTAGCCCGACATTTTCTTTTCTTTTCAAACTTAGTTATTAATTTGCTTTTAACGATAAGATGGTAAAGGATAACTTTATTGCAAATAATTTTGTCTATCTTAAATGTATCTAACATTTATTAAATACTTGAACCAATGTTTTCTTCTAAAAATGTAAATTTAAAAAATACTATTGTAAAGAGAAAAATTCTCTATCGAACGGTAGAGTAAAATGAACAAGTTCCCATTTAAAAAATACCGGCACAGGCGTAACTAAGAAATAATTGAAGAAAAAAATTGAGTTCTAAACTATAGATAGAAATTTCATAAAAAGTTTTGTATTGAACATAATATCTTAAAATGATTATTAACAACAATAAATCGCCGTCTCCATACTTTTAGCTAAACCTGTATGTACTTATAAGAGACATTAGTTTAAGAATCCAAAGATGACTGGGTTACAGGGTTTCTTGGACACACGATATATATATATAAAAACTAGAAAAGTAAGTATATTTTTCTAAACCAAATTTTGCACAAATGTTTACTGTGTTAAGAATAGTAAATGAGTTGCCACTCCACATAAACGAATACACACACTCTGCTACTCGCTTGGATACGCTTCTATGAAGATGAACTACTAACTCCCCATGGTAGCCCATTCCAGATAACTTGTAGGGCATCATGAAGCTGTTGTACGTTGACTGGGAGGTTATGAAGCATGCCAACTCTTTGGCCCATACACCATAAATATTTTATCGACAGTAGATCTAGTGATTACGCAGGCCAATTGAGAATATTGATGTTGGGTTCTTGCAGAAATCATAATGTAGTTGCGCTAACATGAGTCCAGGCATTGTCTTGTTGGCATGTAGCATTATTTTGCACTTACAATTAGATGAGTAAAGCGAATGATTCCAAAACTTTGTGAATGTACATTTGAGCATTTAAATAGCCTTGAAGAAATACTAAAGGTCTCGTACTTGTTACACAAATTCCACTCGAAACCATCAATCCTCCAGTAAGTGCAGTCTCGCGTTTTAACCTTCCTATACTCACGCATACGGTCTGTGAGACCAATTTATATAGTATAGTATACGTCTTTCATTTTGACGTGAGTATAGGAAGGTTAAGGAAAACTGAAAAACTGGCTTTCACTCTTCGATGTCGAACTCGTCTACGACCATCATATAGCGACAAACAGAAGGGTGATTCGTTAGAAAATACAATATCGTTCTACTTCTCATCCCAATCTGCCCATTTTATACCACTCTAGTCGAGGACACGATTGTGAATTAGCATGAGGCAGTATTAGTCTAACAAATCAGCCCAAACGAACGAATACGGCGATATATGGATAGCAAAGTTATTCTGCGGCCCATATCTGCCAAAAACATATTTCCCAAACACCTTGAGGTACTATGCCGATTCCTGGGGGTAAGCAATCTTAGTCTCGTGTCTTCCCGTTTAGTGGTTCTTCTCGGTCTTCTTCTACAATGTTGTCTACCTTCTTAAGACGAATCTCTCCAATAACAAATCTATCCTCCTCACGGCTTCACAACCAAGTTCAAAATCGCTTAGCTGCTGATAATTTGGTTGTCTTCGAAGTCTTTTAATACACCAATTCACAACTAATTCACACTGTTCCAGGCAAATAACCGAAGTAAACTGGACCAAAATAAAGAAAGAAGAACCAATATTTTCGTTGGAGTTGAGCAATGAACGACACAGAGATTTATTGTTTTCGTGTTAATCTTTTTTATCGTTTCGTGTTCCGAACACCATGAACATCGGTACAAAATGTAGTTTAAAAATACAAACTCTTAGTCGACGATTGCTTTTTTTCACCTAGAATATATACATGTATGTAGCAATATCGGGTATCTGCAATATTTGGAACATATTTTCTCAGAATCTATGGCATATTTCACATTGAAGGCAGCCAACTCCTAATTTATTCCTATCACTTCCGGAATATTCATTTGCATGATGATCTTATTAAAAATAATGTCTTTTTTGATCATTTGTATCTTACAAATTAGTGCTGTGCTTTAAATTGTGGTATCATCTGTTGAATACAAAATTTGAGATACATCCACCAACTGACAAATGAGAACATAGATGACCAAGTTGCGTCTCAAAACTATAAAATTTATACCCACGGTTATAATTACATTTAAATTATGATCCAATTGTATTTTTAATGTAACTGTAGCTATAATAATAATGTGTGGATTCCAGTACAGGGTTAAAGAAAGCCCTTAATGTAAAAATTGATGTTGACGACCCTGGAAAATTTTGCACACAGGTAATATACTAACTGGATGGAATCGTAGTCTAGCTGATCACCCCTACAAAATGAATAATACCATTTGCGTATCTCAAGACATCAATTTAGACTATCCTTGAGGTTTCCGTGTACACCACCGTTGTCGGTGTACACCAGAGGCGATACACCAGCCACCTCACATTACAGTCCAGCTAACCATGTCCACAGAATTAATATACACGTCCGGATTATCTCCCGTTGTATCTCGGCGGGCCGACGGGACGCAACTCTGAAATAATCCGATTCAGGACGCAATCGTCGTTTGTTGACCGCGAAGCGCAACTTGGTTACTACGACAAGCTCAGATCACCCCTTTAAAAAAAAACCGCCATTGCTTGGCTGCTAAACTAATTTATTATTTCTAGGTGTCTACATCTCAAGAAACTAGTTTTCTTTGTACGACTCTTGAGTATATAAATACCATTTAGTTGTAGATTATTGGGAGTATAGAATAAGGGTACATGTTTTGTACCTCGGGTTCTAACAAATTTTGTACTTTCTATGAATTTCTTAGCTACTCTGAATTAGTTTTTCCGCTAATGAGTAAGTACCATGGTTTTCTACAAATTAGCATTTATCTCTTGAGGATTAGAATGAGAATCAGCAAATAAGTTTCGAAAGTGTAATAGTCCTCTAAATTTTCAGATATACAGTAAACAGTAGCAATAGTTGTATAAAGGAAATTTATAAGTTAAAGGAACATGGTAGCCAATAGAGACATTGAAAATCTCCTTTATCGTTGACATCATAACTTCTTCCAGTTTTCTGATTCTCTCCTACGATTTAAGATCTCTATCACACTTATTTAATAACAAAGATCTTTTGTGCTAGACTTCCTAATAAACAGTTCGTGAAACGCTCAATTTTATCGTACGGGTATTTACCAAGTCAATGCTTCTGATGCTGATCGAACTAAGCGTCCTAAATGGGCTTCATGGACAGTACTGTAGAATAACTGAAACCAAATTGATACTTTAATTCAATTTGGTAAGATACGGCAAGATGCTTGCTTCGTTTAATCTACAATCATGTAAAGCAGAATTAGCGGAGTTAGTTTAACAAACTTGCATCTAGCTTATTTTGCTGGAAAAACGTTTTGTTATAAGGGTGCCGGATGTACTCTTATTTTTTTAAGCGAGTAAATTATCTTGTTTTTATAGTACTTTCGCAATAGGCATAATAATATATGTAATTAAATGAAGGCTCTAGCAGTGCGGCGATCAACTAATAGATATCTATATAAATCTATCTCGGCTTTAAACAATTAACATTGTTTAATTCTAGACATCAACATTGTAAACAGTAACGAGGATCTGACACAGCTGATGCGTCTATAATGGCCACCGCTCAACTGTTGATAGATTCATCATATCCGACGTTAATTATAATCCGTTGCGTTGCGAATTGCCTCTGCTATGGGAGAATTTACCCGTCGTTGCCGCTGTTTGCTTGTCGTTGGTTATGGTAAGACACTTACTGATAGAATACGCCATATCGCAAAATTAATGGAATTTTGGTCGGTTCCGTTTTGTACAGCTCAAGAGACGAAGTTAAACAGTAGTTAATAGAGTTGTTCCATTTATACATGTCTATTAAAATTTTTGTGATTTGAGGAATAATTGGAAGATAAGGTACGTTCAACCATGATAAACTCTGAAGAAAGTACTGTTAATTATAGAATATCTTAAAAAATTAAGAAATTGTTTGTTTTCAGCATACTCTAATTAAAGAGTGATTTAACCGAATAGAATAAACAGAGAAAAAGTACACTGTTTATAATGGGTGGACCACCGAGAAAGCATGGATAACAATATAGTAGTTAGGGATATAGAATGGAAGGAACCACAGGGGAAATAGAAAAGAGGCTGACCGAGAACTAAATGGGGGAAGGCTGTGCTGTCAGATTTGAAGTTCAAACAAGTTGAAAATTTGAGAAAGACCGCAAGGAACAGAACGGAATCAAAGATGACTATCCAGTGATGGACCAAACTACCTGTTAATGTCACGCTTAGTTTTACAAACACTATTATTTCAAACTTTAGCAACACTATGTACTCAAAAGCATTTGCGGTAATTATAAAATATAAAGGGCGACAGCCTCAGCTCTCTACTGTTCATAGTGATAGTGGATAAAATAATAAAGAACACAAGGAAAAGAACAGAAAAGCTTCAAACAACTATAGGCTACAGACAACTAATTGAATTGCTGTATGCAGATGACATTGTATTGGTTTCGGAAACACGAACAAAACTGGGGAAACTGATCGACAAATAGACGGAAGAGATTGAAGGAATGAGAATGTAAATAAATGAAAAGAAGACTAAGTACATGATAATAGACGAGAAAACATTAATGGGAACGGAGACATAGGCGTTACTAGGTACAGGAGAGCAAATTGAACAAGTAACAGTATACGAATACTTGGGAGTGATTATATCGGAGGATGGGAATATGGATCACGAGATAGCAAACAGACTCAAGAAAGCCACAAGAATTTATTATGCCCTAAAAATATATAGTTTGGAAAAAAGAGATTGGAACTACAAGTATACAATAAAGTAACAGTGCCAACACTATATATGGATGTGAATCTTCGGTGAACACGGAGGAGAGTGCGATGACAGCTGCAGAAATGAAACAACTAAGAAAAATAACAGGAAAGACGCGATTGGACAGGACAAGAAATGAAGACATTAGAGTTGCACCAAGAATTCCTAAGAAGCAAAAAAGAAAAGAGAGTGCTGAACTGGTTTGGATATATAACAAGGACGTAAAATAGTCGATTGCTGAGGAGGGTGGTGACGGAAAAGACCGGAAGGAGAAAGAGAAGAGGTTGGCCAAGTAAGACCTGGTTGCAAGAACTTATATATATATATATATATCTAATATATTTAAACGCGCAATTCTTGTATATATATACATATATAGAATTGGTTTCTCGAAAACGGAAAGATTTTGATGAAATTTAGTACCTGGGGGTTTCGGGGACGAGAAATCGATTTAGCATGGTCCCGGTACCGGGAAAGTCCATTTTGACCCGGTTTACACACATGTCTGGTATTGCGGTATATGAAATTGGTTATCGAAAATGACTTTAGCAATTTTTATACAATTTAGTATCTAGGGATTTTAGAGAACACAAAATTGATCTAGCATGGTCCCGGTCCCGGTCCCAAGAAAATATGTTTGTCCCGCTTTTACCTATTTCTGCGGTAGATATGGTAAAATGTATTATTGAAAATTACTATCAAGATTTTGTTACAATTTAGTATCTGCGAGTTTTTGGGGACGAAAAACCGGTTTAGCATGGTCCCAGTCTCGATTCATTCCATTTAGTCCAGGTTTTCACCAATTTCGACCTAAACGTGAGTTAGCAACCTTTTTTAACATCTACACAACATCTTTACTACTAAACCTAAGTAGTATTTTAATAAAAGAAAAATATCTACGAAAACTAACAACAACATGTAAATTCACATACTTTGTTTACAGTTACAAAAGTAATCGGAGCTGAGTTTTTAAATCAAAATAAAAAGAACTTATACACAATTAGTTGCCGTTGCAAAAGAAGGTATGTAAATGTTTACTTAAAATGTGTATTTCTTAAGAAAGATTTTGAGCTTTTTAAGTATTTGCTACTATATATACTTGAAACATACAATATAAATTAAATATCAAAACTAAAATAAAGGGCATAATTATTAGGTCAAAATTATTAAAAAAATTTGGGAACTCCGAGCAAAGGTCGGTCCACCAGGTACTATATATATATATATATATATATATATAGGTATAGATTTTGATATTGAAAGCCTGCAAAAGGTGATACAAAATTTATTATTTATTATAATCATAATATAACTGTATAACTGTAGGAAGGCACAAGAGTTAATAAAATTTGTTAATATCTGATTTATTACCACTGGCCTTGTCACTTCTAAAACCATACTTTAGCACTTTCACTGCATCTTTTTATAACATCTTCAAAACTCATCTTTTGAGGTAGTTTCTACGGAAATGCTGAAACAATACATACTCGAGTTGTGTAATTTCCAATAAAGATCTAAAATGGACATTCGGGTGTAATTGACCTAATCATGTTCTATTTGCTCGTATACGAATATAAACACTGATTGAGCTATGCTGGAGTTAACGGTGAAGTTTCGAGATCCATGGAGCGAACGTATTACATGTTTACATTTCTTATTTATTAGGTTTTCAACGATTTACAAACAATAGGAGGGATTACAAAGGAAAGAGTTTACATTCAAAGCTTCCCGATCCTATAAATACGCAGGATATTATTTCAAGTTTTGGCATCGAGGAACAATTATGTTATCTATATTATTGCCTTTTTATTTCTAAATGGAATCGTCTCTTTCGTAAAAACGATACACATTCACGAAATTTAGTAGATCATTTGAGCAATAAAATTTACAACATACGCTTAGAACGCCATGGGAAGAGCAAATTTCAGATTAATTATTCGACTTAAATAAAGACTGACCGTAGTGAGACTTGACGTTTAGTAGACAGTTATTTTGTTTAGACCCGAATCCCGAACTACTAAATTAACGAATGATTTTTAACGCGATGTTTAGTTTCCAGATCCACGGAATGATCCGTTTATTTTTTATGAACTGTGCTAAGAGATTACTTTGTTTGTAATAAAACATGTAGTTTATAATTTGTTATTTTGATCCTTAGTCAACACGAACATTCGATTCTTTGCTTCGCTCCGAAATGTTTGATATTTGACACTTCGTGGTGACGTCATCTAGAAAATAAATAAATAAAATCCGAGCAACAGAATTACTCACATACTAGCGTAATAGCTTATAAAAAGAAATACCTTCAGTTATGTTAACTATGCGATGGTAATTTAGTCGTGTAAATTTACTCCTTTACACTTCAGTATTATTATAAAATTAATAAAAATTACACTAGTAAACAAAAATCAACTTCTTCTTTGGGACATAGATGGACATTAGGGTGTCCGTTATATGTATGGGCAATTTTTCTTATAAAAATGTTCATGTCTCACCCTCAAAAAGTTGAGGCTTGATGCAAAAATGACTCTTCAAAAATTTCACGCCCCTAGGACCATGCTTTCACGTGCCGACTTACGTTTGAAATTTTATTCAGTTGTACTTATACCCAAAATGATAACGAAAAATATAATAACATCATGAAAAATCATTCTGTGCAACCCAAAAGTACAATTTTGAAAGTGTTTAAATTTCAGAATTTTTATTTATGCTCATGAACATATTTCACTACATATGCCATCTGACTTTCATCCTTAGTTATCAAGCCGTAATAGTCTTTCACTAACTTCACCGTTCTTTCACAACCTTCAAATTGTTAAGTGAATTTCTTCCATTGATATAAAATTCTTCATTTTCCCATTTCTCAGGGGTCTTTTTAGTGGCCAGGTGATACTGCTGACGGTTGAGTTCTTCTTGTTTCGGCTTCTCTCTTTTTCTCAACTTCTGAACAGATGTAGTCAACCCCACCCATGTAACCTACTCGACCTGGTTGTCTCTGAGAAATAAGAAATTGCCTATCCTCTTCTATTTTCAGCACTGACAAAGCATCGGGATGAGCAACATCAAAAAGGTTGTCCAAATTATTTTTGAATACGTTTTCTCTTTCACGAAAAAGATTTCCATCTTTTTGTTTTTTTCTTTTGCAGATAACGCCATTCATCATATATTTTTAAAAATTTTGATATGCAATGTTGATCTTGTTTGGTTGGTATTCGGGCTTTCTCCCAAAAAATCATTAGTTCACGTATCACTAAGCTCGAACATTCACGAGTATTTAATTTAAATATTCTGATATTTTAAAAAGAAACTGATAGCACTTGCCTATTGGATGGTAATTTAGATCCTATTATGTTAAAATCAATACCTTCAACCAAGTTATATTAATTATATTCTTATTTCTTAATGATAATGTCATGTCTCGCTCAACATAAGTCACAAGACTAAAAACATTGCTTGTTTTGATAGCGAAATATTTTTGTAACGGTAAATTGCAAGCAGTGGTATAGAAACAAAAAAATATAACGGAGATTTTTAAAATAATTTTATGTACCAGTCAAACAATTTCTGTAGAATTTTTGGCATATAATACTGCCAAAAATTTTGTGGCATACAATATTGAAAAAACTAGTACGTTATCCAGAAAAGCTAAGAATTCCACTTGTGTAAGAAATGGTTTGTTTTTAAATAGAAAAAGAATTTGAAGGTTGTGATTGATACTGCGAAGAGAGCAGTGAAGTTAGTGGAACACTATCACGGCCAGATAACAAACGATGAAAGTCAGATGGCATATGTAATGAAATATGTTCATGAGCATCGAAAACTTTACCCTAATTGTACAAAAATTACGTTAAAAAAATTACGTTAAAAAATTATGAAATTTAAATACTTTTAAAATTGTACTTTTGGGTTGCACAGAATGATTTTTCATGATGTTATCATTTTGAGTATGAGTAAAATTGTATAATATAAAATTTCAAACGTAAGTCGGCACGGGAAGGCGTGGTCCCAGACGCGTGAAATTTTTGGAGAATGTTTTTGCATCAAGCCTCAACTTTTGAGGGGTGAGACAAAAAATATTTCCACTTTAAGAAATAACGGACACCCTAATGGACATGGTACGTTATGTAAAATTACACTAGAAAGAAGAAAATGATCTTGGATTTTTCTATCACCCCTATATTGATGGCCACGAAGTGTTCTCTGTTATACTGAAATATATTTATCATATATCGATATATTCTTAATGTTATAATCATTTCAAAATATTGTTGTGAAGTATCGCTAACCAGCTTTTGCAGGCGAGGTTTCCTTTCCTTTGTGTCTTCCAATAAGGATGATCACTTCGTAATTGGAATGCATATTTAGAGTTTTTAAAGAATTCGTGTGGTAGGAATAGGACCAAGTTAATTTTTTCCTTATTGGAAGGAAGGTGATGGCTACATTTATCTGCTAGTAGGTTTCTTCCGTTATGTGTATAAATTATTTTACTCGTATTATTGTGACAACCATTAAATAAATTTGTATACACATGCAATTCTTACTCTCACCACACCAATATGGATATGTCTACATTAGAACGAGGCATGGTAACGAAGTTGTCGAAAAAGCAAACGCATGAATAGGTTTTAAGAGTTACGTAGCTGCGTGTGCTCAAATTCTTGTGATAAAGGTACAATCAATTTTCCTAACTTTCGTAATCTACCAATGAAGGTAGTTCGTAAAATGTTTCGTTAAACAATTTCGTATATTAATGAAAGTGCATTGATTCAAGTAAAGATTTACACCCATGTTTATTCCCTTCGTTTCCCACATCGGATTTTGAAAATATGATCTAAAACCATTTCAGAGCTTTGTCTCCTTTTGACCTACTCTTGCATTTAGAGAAATTTTATTTTTCATCTACATATTCTATTTTATATGACTGCACATATAGTAATAAATATACTTCAAAAGATTTAATATCAGCGATGAATTCTTCATCTAAAGTTGAAGAGTTTGGATTGATTTAAAATAATTGTGATAGTGTACGAAGACGAATTGTAAAGAAATCTTTTAGGCTGTGCACCTTTCGATAGAGATACGCAGTGTTGGTAGATAAACCTTCATTGAGGCATTGAAGACCTAGAAAAGGTCTGAACGGGGTTCGGAGGAGAATCAATCCCGATTCGATTTTAGAAAATATAATACAATACAATATAATACAATACAATATAATATAATATAATATATTAAATGTAGAAGACTCTCTATAAACGACCCCGATTTTAGAGCTGTAAATTTATATCTTGTACTATCGACTGTGTTTCTCGTTTGTTAGTAACGGTATTGTTTTAAAACATTATGTCCTCGATCTGCTAGATAATTATAGTGAGTGTTATATACTGTATTACAAATTTTTCTGTGTGTAATCAAACAACAAAGAATGATATATTGTTTCAAAACATTATCTTTTAATAAACAATATTTCTTTTAGTTTTGAAATCCAAACTTCTATTACATCTTTTTGCTACAAGTTTTATCATATTCGAATTTGGATATAATTTCACATTTCTTAAGCTAAAAGGTTATATATATATATATATATATATATATATATATATATATAAACACTTGCAAAGGCTTTTCTTTCAAGAACGAGGTAAATATATAGTTAAATCTGTAAACATTCGTGTATTTTATTTCATCGGCGACTAAAAGTAACCCAATCCATTCAGCAGGTTAAAAAAAGTTAAAAAATTGTACACCGAACAATAAACTAATAACTTCTGTGCCGCGTTATTTACGTTCATTGCTGCCTCCTAGTTGCCCACAGCCCTCACTGTCTACCAAACCCCGTTTAAATACGAGATGATAAAAGCGCAAATTACTTTTTGCAATATCTGGATTTGCAAGCCATAGTCGTCAATCAGGTCTAAATGCAGATTGGCAAATGCTACCAGTGACACTGATGTGGCTGTCGATTTGCGAGCTGCGGTTTTTGCGGTATAAACATGTAGTTTACGAGTGTAAACTCCAGCCGGACAGAACATGAGCGGTGGGATTGCCACTGTATATGATCGCACATTCAATAGGGTTAAAATAGCATCAACCCCGTGTATATATTCTCGGCGACTGACGTTCCGATGATCCCTGACTCTGATCTCTCTTGATCCATCGGCGGAATACAGAAACACAAGTACATGTACGTTCATATACATTAGGATGTACTTCATTTAGAAAACAGTCTACTAAAAGAGATTATGTATTAATGGATAAATTATTCTCTTACTGCCTATTTACTTAAATACGCATGTATTCAAATTTTATTTTCTATTGTCTCTAGTAAAGGATATGAGGTTGAAAGCAGGTTAATATAATGACAGAAAAGTCAATTGTTAAGCTTAAACGATTATTATTTTCTTGTATTAATTCAGTTAGTCCAGGTTTAAAAACGACTTACATATGTACGTGTCTGAAGTATCTGAAATATTAAGAGAAATTATTCTTAAACATAAAATTAAGACCTACAAACTCGCTAGTATGCTCTTCCATTTCCGCCGTCGAGTCGATAAGTTGATAAGCTTTCCTCTACTAATAATAATGATTATCATTTGTTTTAATTTAATTTATTCCTGTTGTGTACAATGTTTGATTTATTTTATTATCATTGTCTTATTTATACTATTTATGTTTTATGTGTTGTTATTATTAGCTTTATTCTATTCTTATTTTGTTATTATTTCATTTTAACTATCACATTGTCCAATCCTAGAAATAATAATAATAGTAATAGTTATTTCATATATCATATGTGAATACAGATACACATACACATACAATAACACATAGCCATAAAAACGTCAAAACATATAGTTATATAGTATATAAGTAGTATATAGTAGTAAATTGCAAAAGATTCAAGTTAAAGAAATCATTTCTACCAAAACTGTTTTTGGTCAACAGTAAATGTTTAACGGAAGTGACAAACCATTCTAGTGTCGTGTGGATGATGTACAGGATTCAAGAAAGTACGGATGTTTCTATAGATGTAGCACAAAGTTTCGAAAAAAATATGTATTTTGAAAGGTTAAGATCTTATGTCTTTTAAATAAAGGTCTACACGACTCTCTTACCTCTAAATCATAAATGATGTGTAGAATATATTTCTGAAGTATAAATACTTTTGGGGCATGCTAGATGACCCCCAATATTCAATGTTGTATCTAACCTTTGAATAAAATTTAGAATAGTATAAACTTTTTGAATATTCGAAGTACAGCTCTGTCGAAGGTGTCTAAGGACGTAACAAGTCTTTGCTACATTATTCCATACATAATCAATGTGGTCAGGCCGTTTAAAATTTTTATCAAAATAGATTCCTAAAATTTTCGCTTCACTGCTTAAGGGCAAAAGATAATTATCCATTTGAATACTGTTTAGATATAAAAGTGCGTTGAGTCCACTTTGAAAAGACGACATTGTAGTCTTACTTTCCTTAACAACGAGTTGATTGATTTTTGTCCAGTTGATAACCGATCGAACTAGTGATTGAACTTTCTCGAGAAGACTGCATTATATTGATGTGATCGACATACAATACCACATCGTTTGCGTCCAAAATCCCAGGCAGATCGTTGATATAGACTAAAAAACAATGTTGGTCTAAGTGCAAAGGCTTCAACCACACCTACATCGACTCGCCTGAACCCCGACTTTATATTACTGCAGACGACGCTCTGCTGTCGACCAGTGAGATAACTTTTGAACCACTCATTTACAAGTCCTCTTCTTCCATATTTCACATACAATTAAAAGCCTTCATCAAGTCAATCGACAGAGTCAAGGCAGACAAGAATCATCTAAACATGCATAAATATATTTCACAATATCGTTTAAAGCTCTATCAGTATTTATACTGGACAAAAAGGTGTGCTGATTAGTGCTGAATAAATGCTCTCTTCGAGAATATTGTAGCAGCTTAAAATTCACCATATTTTCGTAAATTTTTGAGAAAACACTTACAAGTAGAGTGATTTTTTTAAACACTAGGCTTTATTAGACAAATTTTTAATTCATTTGGAAAAGTTCTCTCTCTAATGAGGAGTTGATAAGATAAGTTAAAACTGATAGGTAGTAACTGTGGATACTCTTTACGATGGCAGTGTTAACTGTGTCATCACCCGCAGAAGCTGAGTTACCTAATTACTATATATATAATACTAATAATGGATGATATTTCATTCTCAACTACTGGAGAAAAAAATAAAATTTTTGAAAGGACGGGATACAATCATCTAATTCGTTTACATTTATATGATCAGAGCTTAAATTGCCATTAACCAAATCAGTTGCGAAGGTAGAAAAATTATTATTGAAGCATTGAGCAAGTTCCCGGTCCGAACTAGGTTGCTCAGGTTGTATTTCTTTCCTGTGGATGTTGGATCTTTTGTCAGCAATTATTGACCACATAGTTCTGCTGTTATTAGTTGAATTCACAATTTTCAAATCGTTGAAAGGCTTGAATTTCTTGAAGGTAATATATGGGTTTCAATAAAGATTATATTTGCTCAATTCCTTTAACAAGAGTAGTTTCTCTTTGTATTTAAGAATATCTGTGGTCCCATTGTAACTCATAAGTACCACCACTTTTATCACATAATCTGCGTAGCGGAAAATATTCCAAGAAATTTAGAAAATGCTTCACCTGGACTATTAGTCTCGTATACAGTTCACCACGTTTCTTGTTCTAGTAGATTTCTGATTTATGGGCAATGCACATGTCAATTGTCTAGGCACAATGGTCAGAGAGGCCAAAATCGTCGCAAGATACTGAAAAATTATTCCTATATAAATTAACAACAATATTATCTAAGCAACTAGCCGAGGTTTTGTATATGCGAGTTGGAACGTTTATAGCAGGAGGTAATCTATAGTTATTAAATAAATCGATTAGTTCTCTTTGATGTGATGATGGTAACAAAAGGTCGATATCAAAATGGTCGCTAATAACTAAAAATTTGTAGTCCTTGTCAACTGGACCTATTATGTTTGACAAATTTTGAATGAAAATTTTAAAACAAGATTCTGGTGGACGATAAACAACGATGAATATAATATTTCCGGCACACTTCGAGAGCACAGCATTCTATTACAGTAGGAATAGTGAGGTGATTTATATCGGACCTGTCAATCCATGTGATATGTGACTTTAGATAAATAGCTACACCGCCGTGCTTGTTGACTTCTCTGCAGAAAGAGGACGCCATTTTTTCTTCAATTGATCTTGGCTTAATCAGTGTTTAGAAATCATTACAATGTCAACTTCATTGGTTGAGAAGATAACTTCCAGTTCATTTACTTTATTTCCCAGCATCAAATGTTCTGGTGCATCAATTTGAATGATACTTCTTCTTCGAGGTATTGGCTCAATGGTGTAAAAGACGGTTAACACATACATTTTCGGATTAAGTTTCCAGCTTCATCATTTCTTCCAAATATTGTATAGGGACAGATACTTTGTATGATGAGCATTCTTCGAGATGTTTACTCTTTAGTTTTCCAGGTTTGCTCCGTCCAGTTTTGTGATACGAGGTACCTCTGCAGATCATCGGATCCAGCCTGTATACATGAAAATGGGAGTACTGCATAGCCCTTTTATTACCGCTGGAATTTGATCATAACCGCGAATCACATTCGATTCTAGAGCTACATTCTTTCTCTTCCGCACTTCGGTCCAGGCCTCGCTGACATTGTTTTCTTCTTTCGGAACTATGTTCCTCTTTAGAAGGACTTTTTATGGTATTCGGGAAAAGGCGTATCTCTTAAAATCGGAGTAAAATTTTCCAACTGTAAAACATTAGTATTCTTGTTAACTAATAAATGGATAAGTTCAATGTTAGATTCTTTGAGAATATCTCATCTCTTAGAGTAGGAATTTTTTTTGAAGCTTGCTTATTTTACTTTTAATAATTGTAGATATTAATTCGGAGAATTCCCATTTTTAGCAAGTTAATTATAGCATCCGGTTTGTCATCACCAGATCTGATCTGATCAGGTGCCATACTGATACTATATAGATCGTAGAAGACCTAATTAAAACGGAAAACTCATTCGAAAATTATTCATCACGTTTCACTGACACGCACTATGCACAACAAAATGTATAAAACAGTATTGGGAATTCTAGAACGGAGGCCAAGGGTAGGTCAAGATAATCCATTCAGATATAGTTATGACCTTCCTTATATAGTTCTTGGTTGGACTACCCCCAAGAAGGAAAAAGGTTGCTATGTAGCCTAATTGTGTATTCCTGCCTTATTAGAGCAGTTCGTTCCTTACACATAACTTGTTTTAAAACAGTTGAATTTGATGGTAAAATGGTTTACCATAAATTGATAATTCCAACATTTCATTAGAGTTTTAATTCACACTTGTGAGATTTAGTTGTTTACAAATATTTGTGTGAAAGGCCGTGTTTATTTTTCATTTTATCTGATTTCAGTATTATCGATTTATCTTTGAGGTAATTCACATAAATCGACATTTTTGGATACTTCTTGGTTAGTTAGGAGCACCAGTTAGAAGATTGTCTTACTAGTGTCTTAATTTTTCTTTGTAAAATTACCAAGAGAATTGCGACTACATTCTAATTCTCATCTAATAGACTGAGCTACTTCAATCGTACCAATTACTGTGGCGAGGTGACTGAGGGGTAAATCAGAAGGGAGGTAAAATTTAACCTGGAAGAATGGTAACTGGTTGTGATAAACTGGAAAATCCTGTATGCCTATAGCGTTTAAAAAAGACAGAAATTGGGTATAGTTTAATTCGAGTTCATGTTAAAAAGACGAAGACATTGGAACGCATACCAATTCACTCTGTTAATCAAATGTTGAATGGATTTTTGTATCCAAACAAACGCTATATGGAATTTATATCCCATATACCAAGGACGTCAATAAATTTAATATGGTGTTTGTTTGGATACGAAAAATCAACCCATTCAGTATTTGATTTCATTACTGATGGACCACATTGGATATTTATTGGTTGGGGTATTATTCACACAATATTTATAAATGTAGCAGGCAGCTAGTCGTGGTTTTAAGTAGGAAAACATACAAACTTTTTAAACCATAATGTATGTACAGGCCGTCAAATGTAAGTAGAGTTGTGAAGGTTATTTTCAGGCAAACAAAGAGAAAAAGAAGGCCGGTAATCGGCGTGGATGGTCCAAGCGACCAAAGTAGTTTTCACTACAAAATTGAAGTGGAAAATCCGCTCCCCACTGTCTAGGGTGCGAGTTTATAGCGCACCTGACGTTCGGACCTCAATTTACATTTGACGGCCTATAAATATATGTACTATTGCGGCAACAAAAATCGGGACAAGTTTTATAGGCTATTTTGACTGTTTTTAGCTGTATAAACTAGTCGTCTGTCATGTTCACGTCAATCATGTCTTATCTAATGTCAAAAGTAATTTACCCACGAACGCAAGAAAAATCTTGTAAACAATAAATTAATCTAGTTCTTTTAATTATGTTTCGAGCATTTACCGGTGTATCAAATGGATTATTCCTTAAAACTTTGCCTTTCTACAGTTTCCCGATGTAGCCATTTATTTTTAACATTGTAAGTAGTGCTTTTGGGCACTCCCAATCTATTACCTAGTCCTCTTACGGACCATCCTTCCCCAAGTAACGTAATTATTTACATTTTTTCGGTAGCACGCAAATGCGGCATAATGACATATGTCAATAAAGATTTCAAAATAAGATAACATTTGACCAGGCAAAAGCCAGATTTAAACTACATTATTTTAGGTGTCCCATTTTTTGTTGCCGCAATAGTACATAGATGTGCCCTAATATTTCAATATCAGACATTTTATGTAACTACTATATACATATATGTCTAATTACGTATGTGCATCCCATTGTCACGTGTCCAATTGTTGTTGTGTATGTTTGTCATACCCGTCCAATTGTATGCTTCCTTTTGACACGACACCAATTAATACGGTGGTGTAGATGGGATAAAGAAAACCAATAACCTTTTCGCGATTAAGTTTAGCGATCATTTTAAAGACATTTACGCTATTTTGCTTGTACATTAGCTTAAATATTTGCGATTGACATACATCTGATTGTTTGTTAAATGTTTTTGCTAAAGGCACGCTTCTATTCTCAGAGAATCTAGATTTTTTCTGTAAGTCATAATATGGGATATCTAGCAACGAAAGATCAAAAGTTTCTCCTTTATTAAAAATTTAAGCAAGCATGGCAGAACAACTTACTTAACTTAACTTGTTTTGGCGGAATGCATATGTATGTAACTTGAGGGAGCGGATGGTGAGGAGTTGTGCTATGTGTCAAAATGCTGTGTAGTGCGTATGTTTCAGAGGGCAAACTTGGATACGTACCGGAGCATATCTGCACTCATCCCGTGTCTAAAGTTAAAACGGAATGTCCCATCAAGGTTCCGAGAAAAATGAAAAGATAACGAAATCATTATTAATTGAGGGATGCATACATTATTGGTTACAGGATAGTTAGAGAGATAGTAGATCACATTAGTTACAATTTTTAGGTTTGCAGATATAAAATTTGAGGAAAGAAGGTATAGAAGATTGGGATGCAGGTTTTAATACAGTCTGTATTTTACAAATAGAGCCTACAGGGCGCCCTACTTCAGCTGATTCATTTTCACAGATTTTCCTTCATTATCACTGCTAATAGATTTTGATAGAATGGTAAAGGATACTGTTTATTTTCATGCGTACTTGCACATATGCAATTATAAATAATTAATAACGTAGAATTAATGTTGCATTAACGTTCCGGTGAAACGTATTAAATAGCATTTGGTGTACGTATACCGTGCATTAATATATGTATGTACGCATATATTCGCCTACACATGTTCAAATTCGTATTATTCATTTTTAGCTCGTGCATTGGGAACCGCGATCGGTTCGACTCCGACCATTTCACAGATCAACAGAATTTTCCGATCATTGCAAGATAGTTTATACGGTAGTGATTTAGGCGTGCAATTATGTCGAATATATATTTAAATGAAAATTCAATAAACGCTCGCTACGGTTAAAATATACGGATTGAAAACGGCGCTGAAATTATTTTAACGCCATTTGCGATGTCCGGCCGGCGAAACACACTTAGCCAATTACCGTTATTGTTTATTTCAATATGCTTGTGCGTACTGCCTGTTACGCTAGTCGTTCAGTTTTAGTTTAGTACTTGACTGTGTTAGCGATGAATTTATAAAGTTCGTGTTGCGCCCGTAAAGAAATCTATTATTGCAGAAGCTGCCGTTTTCTATATCATTTCTGTACCTATTTTAGGTTTAGTTATATTTCTAAAATACAAATAAATTATTACTTAAAGATCGACAGTGGGTAGCATTTCGCAGTTATCACTTAAACTAGTAATTTTTATTATAATCTTTTATCAGCTCTACGAACATCCTGTTTTCAGGAGATGCGTGAGAAGATACTGCCAAAACTACTCCGGCCAGCTAAAATTGCCACTGTCAGTAGCTATTTGATCTTTAGCTTGATATTGTCAATAATTTAAGTTGTGGAAGAGTCTGAACCAGTACTCTATGTTAATAAAACTCCTTTGACATGAATTCAGAAAGGTACTTCGATAACTAGGTTGCCGTCTTAAGTGAAAAACTATACGAAGTGCACGTGTTGACTATAGATGCTCACCAACGCTTGTGAATGAACAAGCAGGTCTCTTTGCTAATCACGCTTATTTGCATTCCAGGTTGAGATATGGCGTAGTATTTTGGAGGATATCACTGGATGCACCCAGAATTTTCACTTTTTAGAAATCATGTACAAGTAGTATCTATTCCAGGAAGAAGAGATTTTTGTAAGCAATTATTCAAAAATAAAAACATGTACATTGACCAGTTTGTATGTATTGGAATGTGCTTTATTTGTCAAACAAAATTATTCAAGTTCTTTCAAGATCAACAACTGTAACATAACTATTGTACGAGAGGAGTGCGATCAGTGAATCTTACGCCAGTATAAACACGGAAAGCCATTGTTCACAGGAGTGCTGTTACACAATTAACTAAAGTGTCTAACACTATTCCTGTAGGCATAAAGAAGTTTGGTGTCAAAAGCCTTCAAAACAACGTTGTCAGGTGTTCTAACTGAAAAGGCATTCTATAGTATACAAGAAAACTTCGAGTATAGCTTTTAGCTATAATCGTATGCGTTATTTTTTTGACTGCTGACTCCGGCTCATTACCTTTATCTCAAATGATGCGAAAAACCATTTAATGCTTTTATTATTAAGTTTTGACTAATTGTATGTTTATATATGTTTAATGTAATGTATTTATTCATAACTAACACATTCAACATAGTTTCCTGTACTAAAACTGAATAAATCGATTTTATTGTTTATTATTAGTAATCACTGCATTGAGTGCACCGCACACAATGCTGCACTATGATAACACAGCGCCTCATACAGCTATACAGCTATTTTCTGCCTTAGCGCCTTCTCAATATTATCGATAACTAATATAACAACTAAAACACTAAATATATAGAAACAAGGAAAGAGTCAAGTCAACAAAGCAGTAATAAGTTGATATACTAGAGTTGAATGTGAGACAGGCGTGCAAATTTTTGTGCACAATCTCACGCTTGCTGACTGTTATCAATGAAGCTATAAACAATTTTGTACTTTACGTTTAATAAGGTATATTACATACCATCCACATTTTCTTGACACCATATTGAAGCTTCATAATGCAAAACAGGACCAGGTCTATACGAATCTGTAAGCACACTGTGGATACTGGAACTGGAATGGGTTTTTATGAGACGGGACTCTATGAGACTATCAGCTGTATCAGGTCGAGATGCCATAACTACATGTGCGTACACCGTGTTGCAGAGATGCAATCGGAGTAGGATGACATATATTACAGGGGATAACTAACCAGCTAATTCCTAAAGCAATGCAGAACGAACAAATACAATCAAGGACTGTCCTGGAATGTAGAGGTGCACTGGTCTCACTGGCAAAACACAAGAGAGTGAGCACATGTTGGGTATCGGCACAACAGAGCACACAAAGAAATAAACTTCCTGGTAAGCTAGTGAGCAAGAAGGAAACTTGTAGAGCGTGAACCTACACATGGAACTCCTTATCAAACTGTAAAGACTAAAATTAGCAGCATAAACACTGGAGGACCACAACGGCCTAATGTGGCCTCTCATGCTCATTGCAAAACCTTCTGAGGCGACGATTGCTATCAATGAACAGGAACAAAATTTAGAAGATACTAGGCCTGTTGAAAATACGCTGCCGTCTTAACAGATATCTTCATATTATCGTAGTCGAAGGCCTTATCTGCAGGATCTGTTGCGGGAAAGAAGATACATCGCAACATGTCTGTGAATCTAACACCTAACCTCAGTTCCTGCAGTGAAACGCGATAAAAGACCGTAATAGGTTTCAGCGAGGACACCGACTTGGTGGAGTAGATATATAAACCAGAAGCTTTAATATTGTGGGCGATGAACCAAGAAGAAGAAAGGGTACTTCGCTCAAGCATGAACTATTCTCGAAAGGTTCTTATTGAGCCTGCCGAAGTAGGCAGTATTCCTCCCAGAAGAGTTATAATCTGCTAACTTTGTAGAAGTAGAGCTGCCCAAGGACTACGGTTATATTAGAAAAGATTTGCAAATGTTACCTTGCAACAGAAAATAAGATAGGTATACTCTTAATTGTATTATTTTCTACTAACCAAAGAATTTTATACACATCAAGAATATAACGTTTCTTAAGAAATCACATAAAAAGCTTTGAATGATATTAAAAAAATCTGGTGATGAAGTTGAAGAAAGGAAGGTTAAAAAATGTTTGTAAATATGCACCTAATTCAAAGAGCTTATGGTATACCGATTGAGAGTGAAACAGCACTCGAATGAATAATATGCGTCAGGATCGGACAGAGCAGGAGAAAGCCAAAAACGAAAAGTGACATAGACTTAAGTAATAAACAGGCCATGAACATCGTCAACTGGAAAATGAGAGATGTGAACAGAATGAGAAAGAAAAATTGAAAAATATAGTCAAAGTCAAGCCAAAGACTTTAAAGATATATAGATATGTCATCTATTCGTGCATATTGTAATATTAATGTACTTTTTATAATTTTATTCATATGGTTAATTGCCATTATCATTGCTTAATAATCTATCATTAATTAGAATTAAAAATATATCAAAATTTACATTAAATGTTTTGTTTGAGACGTTCACATTCAAATGACATTTAGTTTAATTTTGGATTCTATTTATACTTTTTCAACACCACGCATGCCACCTTTTAAAGACTTAGTTACCCTGGGGGTGTTAGCTTCCCGTCAATGACGTTTAAAGGGAGAAAAATATGTAACTATAAAGATATCAATTATTATAAAAGCATCGACTAAAAGATATAAAGCAATGTAAACATTTAGACACATAAATTCAACACGTTACAAGAAATCCTAATTACCAGTGAAGAGTTTTATTGCCGAGTTTCCATCTCAAGAACACAGGTGCATTCAAAATTTAGACCTCTGTGATAACTTTATACCAGTGATGATTAATTGCGCTATCTATTGAAACATAGTAAACATATCTAGTTACATGGAAGACAGTAACCTTTGAAATTGGGAAGCATTGTTGTTAACAAAAAATGAATAAATGTTTTTGTTGACAAGCGGAATGAAGAGATCACAAAAAATCAACCAGAACAATATTTTACTAAGCTAGAATAACATTACAATGTAATTTTTTATTATACTGAAGACTAAATGTTTTAAAAGGAGTGGAAATTAAATAAATACAGCTTTACCGAAGCCAGAATCTAAGAGGGGATCCAAAGAAGTGAAAAGAGCCTTGGACAAGAAATTCATCGTAACAGAAAAATTTACACATAACACATCCTAACATTAGGTAAATACTTTGTATTTATGTAAAAATATATCGATATATGATGTTGTTCATTCAGAGCTAAGCCAGTGAAATCTTGATAAGAGTTTTAACTTTTGAGTATTAGATTTATTATTTCATCTAAATTCTCAGTATAACATGCTTCCAGGTACAATTATTTAAAGTTGCTAATGAGAGAAATTTGGTGGAAAAATGTTTAATGCAGACAGAATAAAGTTTAAAGTTTTTCCTCTCATTTGACTTAATATGAATTTTAAAGAGCTTTGGGGGTATCACAATATTCTGGGAACCAATTCCTACAATTTGCTTGCAAGAACCAGAATACCACTTGAAGACGTATTATTAATTTACCTACGTACCTTCAAACAATGTATTAATTTGTTACCAATTAATTTTTACCACCTGAGAGTCTTTTTAGAAAAATATTATGATCAAAGACTTTAACATATGTTATATGATATATGTACATATGTTGATATCCATGCTACTTCGTCTGCGAAATGCGAGAACTTTGAAATTTCGGCTTATAGTCAGCTGTGAGTTTTAATTATGTTGCGTGCTGTGTATCTGCTAATACTACTTGAAAATGGTATCGATTCAATTATTTTAAACAAACCTGCAGTTGAACCTCCTTCAATTCACATTACTTCATCATACGACATAACTATACAAAGTCTGACGTAGTCATAAGTAATATGGTTTCAAGGTTTGTATATTTCATAATATTCGTAGCCATAATTGCGAAGTTAAGAACTGTAATCATGGTGGTGGTTTCGTAATATCTCAACGAAACTTTTAAGTAAGCAAATTCTGAGATAGTGCATATGTTTTCAGGGCAACTAAGTGCAATACCTTTGGGCTTTCTGCAAGCTATACTGCACAAAGCAGCAGCTTTATTTAGAACATATCTTGATTTAATGGATGGATAAAGACAAAGGGCGAAAAGGAAAAACAAAGAAAGAAATACCAAAAACTGAAACAAACGAACAGATAAATAATAAATAGAATATTTCAGAAGCAGAAACAAAACAATAAATGGTATAGTATTTAAAAGACAGGAGACAAGCGAAATTGGAATACGTCAGGACAGAATCAACAACTAAACGAATGCAAATGGTTATAGAAGAAAGCCAAAGACTTCGAAGCACTCGAGAAAGGTGTACAAGAAATTCCGAACACACGATTCAATCATACTGTCTTACTCCTGTAAGTTAGGAGTAAGTTATTTGGCAAAGCATAATATGGTGGACGGTAAAATAGAAAAGGATAGTATTTATGAAAGGAGAAAGAACATAAAAGGAAGTCGAAAATAAATGAATGGAATGGAAATTGAACCCAAAATATGCAGCAAGCAAAAGCAATAAGCACACTTTATGATCTTACTTTCAAGATTTCTATTCACATAGCACAATCAATTAATAGATTAATAAAGTGGTAATAACTGTTAAAATGAGAGACAAAACAAATTGTAAATTTGCCAACTTTAGTAACTATAGGTACTTACAGCTTTAATATCTTCAAGTAAAACAAAACTAATCAAACTTATAATGTTATAAACATTATCAAATGTTTAGTATCTTATTTGCCTCACTCCTACCAAAGAATCTTTGGGCTACATCATGTATGTACATATTATTATTAATTGAACCAATACCGAATACAACACCAGAAAATTGAAAATTAGGACATGCATACGCCCAGATAAACTGTTTGAAACTGTATAGCATTAACTTATGATGTAACCATAAATAATTTTAAAATTATGTGGTACGTATGCATGCCGAGTAAGAGTATGTACGCATTCTGACGGAAATAAAAACAGTCCGTTTAGAGATAGGAGAGTGAAGATGTGCTGTTATAGCGTGGTGTGTGTTCGTTGACAAATGTAACGATCTAGATGACGGATGGATCTCGAGACTGACGGATCTATGACCGACAGAGCATCCGATTCTCAACAACAATCCCTTATTTACGATCGTGACGACGGACAGAGAACTTCTTCGCCCAAACAATTTCACGAATATTAAAATAAACCAGAGTAGACGAACCCGTTCGTCAGTATCGTTCAATGCCATCGAAATATTTTCAAAGAAACATATACAGTCATTCCAACGAAATCATTTCCTCTGCGTGTTTATTAATCGGAGTCAGTTTACACAGTGCTGGCCCAAAACAATGAAACTTAAGATTTCGTATTTTAAAATCAGAAAATGTTTTTCCTTCGAAAAATAAAATGCTTGTAGTGAATTACAAGAAATTAGATGTATGAAATATTAGTGTCATGCTGCTGTAATTCTTTTGGACTAACAATAAGTGATATACATATACATTAGACTGGAGTGCTTCATCTTTGAGACTTTTGAAAATATAAAGCTTGCTTTTTGTCTAATATGGAACAAAATTAATATATTTTGTTTCAAACACAATTAGATAACATAATTTATCATATTATTGCTAAACAATAGAAAAATTAAATAGGTGTTGTGTTTGTTTTTGTTTTTCATACGGCAAAGCATAAATTACGCACTTTAATAGTCGAAATAATTAAGGTCAAATCCGTCGTTCACCTATGTGTTGTTACATCATTAGTAAAATTCGACAAACTAGTGCATGATAAGTTGTGCAAACCGGACTGATACTGTCATTCCTCCTAATTTTAATGTCGTGCCTTGCACGTAAGTAGGCGATGGAAGTACCCCATTAGTCCGATTTACACTACTTAATAATAAGTTATCATGCGCTCGTTTGTCGAACCTTACCAATGGTGTAACAACAACTACATGAACGGCGGATTTGAGCTTAATTATTTCGACTGTTAAAGTACATAATTCATGCAAACCTTAATCCTTAGATAAGACCGTGGTGGCCCGTACTACGTTAGAATAGGTTATTTTTCAGACAACAACAGATTTGATAAAAACACGTTTGACTGAATATACAATAGGTTGAAGTGTACATACCGAATGTATTGACCTCGTTCAATTGTTTTTATTACTTGTCAGTTTTGCAAATTTTTATGGTGACTTACTCTGTTTCTTTCCTAAAAGGACAATAGTCTTCTTCGCCTGTTCTTTACTTGATATTGAGTACCCTCCTAGTTAGTTTTTTCGATTATGTATTTTGCACTTCTGTATCAGTAGAATATTCGCGTTTATCTCTTTTTCTTATGCATTCAAGATCAGCCACTTCCCTTATTTTCTCGTTACTCGTTTAGATTTGCACTCATCTTGTTTGACAATTTCTAAATACTCATTCAAATGGAGTTTCTTCATCTGCGATATCCCTAAGTTCTGGAATCTAATCCTAAGCATTTTAAACCTTGACGTGTATTCTGGGCTCATTGGTTCCTATTGAGTACTGCATGTTGGACTTCCCCCAATTAATCTCTCTCGCGCCTACCAATATCCTTCTACGGTAGATACTCCCTCAACTCGTACTAGTACTTTGTTGTTGGTTATCATCTAATTACTGCCAGAATAGACGACTTTCAAGAATTTCAGAAGTTGATCATTCTAGATACTTTGGGTTCATAAAGAATAGGGTTGAGTTACTATGCATTCATAGTCACTATAAACAGCATACATAAAACTCATTATCTGAATTATTCTCCCCAGGAAAAACATTTAGATACCGCAATATTTATTACCGGACCTTTTCAAAAATTATACGAGGTGTGTAAATAAAGTAATGAGACTGGTAGCAGGACTTGAGGGGGAGGCAGTCATTTCACTGTCGTTATATTTGACCCTGCACTTTCTTTTCATAACGGCTTATCTTGCTGTTATAGAACTAATATAAATACATGACCAGAAACAAACTTGTTTACGTACAGATCAATCAAGGATCTCACCATTAGTAGCTATAAATATTCATTACTTAATCTGAATTGACTTGAATTTTACTCAGTGGGGATGCCGATTGCAATGCTATATTTTTATTGAAGGGTATATTTAGGTGTTGGAATAATTATTTTCTAATAAAACGTACTATTCGAAATGAAACAAACATCAAATATTCTAATGAAGTTCGTATCATGAAACAGAATTTACTAATATGGTATGATCTCAGTAAGGTTGATAATGCTTTTAAAAATTCGTACCTTAAGTTTAAGAGATTATATCATGAAACTCTAAAAGCTGAAGTTATAACTCATAACACATCGCTTATAGCTGCATCAAGCAATAAACAGAAGACAGCATGGTCTATAATTAAACCAAAGAACAGAGCACAATGAACAATGTGTGTCCAATTGATGTTGATGAGATGAATGCCTTTTTCTGCAATGTTGGGGATCACATAATGGGCAAGGTTGATGGGATTTCAGCCGGTAAAGTTGGTTTCGTACGTAGCGGCAGCTTGTCATCATCATTCTTTTTGAATCCAGTTGACGAAACTGAAGTGAGTAACATTGTGGATGGTATGAGTAACAGTAAATCACCAGATTATTACGGTTTGAATAGTGCTTCTTTAAAGCTTGGTAAGGATGTGCTAATAACACATTTGACGTATTTCATAAAGTGTTGTTTTGAAAAGGGCCAATTCCCAGATTATTTAAAACTGTGCAAGGTAACACCAGTTTATAAAAATGAGTCTTTACCAGATAACTATAGACCTACCTCTATTGTGCCCATTCTATCAAAATTATTGGATATTACTTTTAAAAATAGATTGGTGAAATATTTGATAAATAAAAATATTAGTGACAGCCAATATGAATTCCGTTCGGGTAGAAATACTACTGACTCTTTAGTCGATATTCATATATGTATACCACTGATGAGCTCGAGGCTGGGAATGTAGTTGTAGGTAATTTTCCAGACTTGACTAAGGCATTCGACTGTGTCTCGCACGGGATATAATTGAACAGGTTGGCTTTCTATAGTATTAGAGGCCTTGCATTAACATTTATTGAGAGTTTTCATGGGTGATAGATATCAGTACGTTGGCAATGGTCTCGAAACTTCATTTCTAAAGCAAATAGTACATGGAGTCCCACAAGACTCAATATTGGGGCCCATGCTTTTCATTATCTATGTAAACGATATTAATGATCATATTAAATTTAAAAATATAGAATATGCCGACGGCACAATAATTTTATTTAGCAACAATGATGCAGGGCTACTAAATGTAATGGGTGAGGAGTCTCATCTACAAGCTGAAACATATTCTAATAGCAAAAGATTATGCCTGAACAGAGACAAAAGTACGATACTGATTATCACACTGAATCCTCATATCAGACTCTCTGAGAATGACCCAGTAAAATGTCTCGGCATAATCATGGATGGTAAATTGACGTGGGAGGCACACCTAGACACTTTTGCGCTTCGCTTGTTTGGTGAACTGTGAAGTATTGTTGATGGCATATCATGCTTTGTTCTATTCATTAATGAGTTATGGTATTTTGTTGTGGGGAGGTTCTGCACACAGAAACGAAATTCTAATCTTACAAAAAGGAGCAATGAGGATAATCACAAATTCAAAATGTAATGGCTCTTGTATGCCACTGTTTAAACAGCTTGAAATCCTAACGTGCACTAATCAATTTATATTTGAATGCTTAATTCATTTTCGGGAGAACTCTGCACGATATTTTAAACAAAAACAATACAACACAAGACAACACAAGAGCAATTTGAGCAGCCACATTTCAGGCTTTCAAAAAATATCAACTCTTTTCGATATTTATCGGTGAAGTTTTTTAGTTCGTTGCCCAATGCCTGGAAGGTATTGAATGATACACAATTTCGACAAGTAATTAAAATGTACCTAAAAAAATTCATACTACGAAATCCGGGAGTTTGTTGACAATACCAGTAAACCGTGATATTTAAAATTTTTTGTTTCATGTCTTAGTTACGTGTTCGTATTTATTATATGTATATTTTCTTAAGTAGAACTTTGTGTACTTCTACACCTTTTTATATGATATGTGCAAACAAGTGTATTCTTTTGTCACGCACGAATATTCTATTCTATTCTAATACGTGATACGCTGTCAATGCGAGTTGGAACTCGCTAGAATCACGTTATTTGCGTCTAACTGTTGCTTTAGTAAACAGATATTGCTTGACAATAACTAACACGAATGTTGAACACCGGTCTGCGATCAGATGTTGCTTCAGGTTTGGACACAGTGCAACGGAAACTTTTGGAAAACTTCAGCAGGCCTACGGAGACAGTGTTTTATCAAGCGTCTTAGTGGTTGCCTGAAACGACACGGAAGGTATTCTGTTTCAAGAACCTAATCAAGTGTTGACCGAGTCCGGAATCTTGTGCGCTGAGATCATCGATTGACAGTCAGAATCATCAAAAGTAGAGTTGAATTTAAGTCACAGCACCACTCATAAGATTTTAACCAATAAATTAGGGATGAGAAAAATATGCTCAAGAATGGTTCCTAGAAATCTTACGCAGGACCAAAAGGACATGAGGAGAGACAGGTGTCTTGACGTTATAAAATCGATTAAAGAAGGTCCTCATTTTCTGGAACGTATCGATACCGGTGACGAGACTTGAGTGTTTGAGTGCGATCGGAAAACCAATCGTCAGAGCATGGGTTGGCGCACTCCAAGTTCTCCAAAATCAAAAAGCAAGAATGAGCAAGCCAAAGAGCAAAAGCATGCTGATTTGCTTTTTAATTGCCAGGAAATCATTTACAAATTGTTTGTGCCGAAAGATTCTTGAAAACTTTGAAAAAGAGTTATGCGTGCTGCTAACCCCTCGGAAATTCAAGTAAATCGTTTTTTGGCCAGCAAGAACATTCCTGTGGCTCCTCAGGCCCCTTATTTGTCCGACTTAAGTCCCTATGAGTTATTTCTTTTCTCAAGATCGAAATAACATCTCAGAGACGTGGTTTTTGGGGACACTGGACAACCAGCTGAACGTTATTCCAGCGTCCGAACTCCAGCAGTGCTATCAAGAGCGAAAAACATCTCAACCGCTATGTGGCTTCCCAAAGCAGTTATTTGGCAGGGAACGATATTAAATTGCGCTCTTATTGAAATAAAAGAAGTGAAGAAGAATCGGTTTCATTAATTTATTTCTATACATCTCGTAGACACGATATCAACAATAAATGTTGATCGCACCGAGATTTCAAATAAAAGTCCACCATTTTTGTAGAATTGTTTCAAACAGTACTAGGGCTACTACCCAGAGTTATAGTTGCACGCAATTTACATAGAAGAAAACTATGTAAGTGATTCGTAGCATTGAAGTATTTTTTGGTCTGTTTATAAGCTAATATAGATGCACATATGTACATATATTTATTGCGGAGCTTTCGTATATATCTACAAGTATAATATGTCAGTCACAAGAACTATTATTGAAATAGAGAAGATAACATTAAAATGAAATTTCGTTCGTTTTATAGTTCATCAGCACATACTTTGTTTCTCGATCAACACTCTTGTACTTAATAGAGCAACCATATAAGTAGCAATTAAGTATTTTACTATCAATTACGTGGCATATAAAACGGTTTATTTACAATGTTTAGAGCGGCATAAAGTGAACCGTAAGCTGGTCCCGAAATGAGGAAGAGGCCCGCGTACGCATCCACATACATGAAAGGAAACTAATTGTTTTGGTAAATCGGTGGTGCTGTTGCGGGCCGCGTTGAAAATGCCAGAGAACGCGTCAAAGAGAGACGAACCGAGAGCACGATTTACAACGAGCGATGTCAAATAAGCGACGTGAATTAGGTGCTATTTTGTAGGATCCGTTCGGTGCTACTTCGGTAGTTTATTTTTGGTTCTCGACTGCTACACATACACATACACACACCGAGTTGATGCCATGAATCTGCTCGATAGTGTTGTCTCTCACTCTGAATATTTATGTTTCCTTCAGTCGGTCTTCTGGCGAATTGATTCCTTTTTTATTCTTCTATCTAGGGCCAGGCACTGCGGCGATCTATCACCCGACCGTTGACAGTGGCATTAATTTATCCCGGAATACTTCTGCTTACTCGACGAATTCATAAAATCGCATTCGCATTGACAAAGTGTTGGTATCCGTTCGAAGGTCGATCCTTTGATAATCATTAGTCCACGTTGAAATGTATCCAGTTAGAATTTGTGAACAATAGCGGACGCGGCGAAATAAAGGTTTAAATATATGTGTGTGCTTGTCGAAGAGGTAAATTATGTGTTGCGGTAGCTGATCTAGAATCTAGATCTGTCGAAATGGACTGTGCAATAAATTGTTAGAAATTACTTTTTCTCCAACCTGGCGTATTGAGAAAAACTTGCTGAAAACAATTCAGAAAATCGTTTATTAAATTCAGCAAAACCAAATGTGTCTGCAGAATATCTTACCTTTGATTTGTGTTATTGGTTGTCATGTAATAATCATATCGTGATGATAAGCGGCAAATAGATGGTTTACCATGAAATATCTTTCAATTACTACGAATTGAAAAGAATTCTGATCTTTACTTATATGCTTGCTTATACTTAGGGTTTTAACAAGATCTCTTGGGAGCGAAACCTCCACGGTGGTAAACTTAATGACTGCTTTCCTGAGTGCATTTGTTAAGCGTGTTATATTACATGTCCATCGTATTATTCCAGGTGTCGAAACAGTTTAACCCATGCTCTTAATATGGTGTCCTAAGAAATAGTCACTAGGAAGAAGATTTGTAATTAACTTTCAACTAGGAACTTATAGGCTCTGAACGATGTAGTTGTCTCTGTCTCGACCACAGTCTCAGTACATAGTCCTTGTTTACATCATACTTACGTACTGACTTAGGTCGCCGTAATTATTATTATTGAGGTATTTACAATTGAAATCCATTTACTTTTCAATCTATTATTATTTCAACAGCGTAGAAAATCATAGTGAAAATTTCTGACAACAACTGATGAGGAAAGCTGAGGAAAAAGTAATTCAAAATGTTAGGAGCCTCTGCGTTTGCTTTAGTGCAGATGTATTCTTATACTAGAAGTTCGTTGCTCCAGATACAAGGAAGTTAATTGCTTCTTTCATTCAAACGTTCTTAACCCCTTTGTTCCTTTTAGTTTGTTTCAAATCCTGATGCGCACTTTAATTTTATGTGTGGATTGTCTATATGTTTGTTTGTAGTTTCACCGTTGATAGTTTTCTGATCTACATGAAAGAAGAATATTAGAATCCCCTGCAACTTAATTGTCTATATATGTATAAGTGAACTTATTTCTCACTACAAAACACACACACACTTCTATCTTATCTCTTTGCTTAGATCGTAAAAGACCTTTTCATTCCATGCCAAACGTTACCATTCTTTCATTTGGTTTATATCTATCAGTAAACCAGGTATTGTAAACTTTGCTAAGATGCAAACAATTAACTCGCTATTTAAATAATTTATAACTATTATTACACATATATTTTTATTTTATAATTGTTTGTACAATGGACTACAACTAGAATACTTCTTAATCTTTATTTTAACCCTTATATATTCATCAAAGCTACAATGTAATTTGTTACCTAACAATAAGCTACTGTAGCTTTTTATCTACTTTAGACACGTTAAGGAAGTAGTACTTTAATAATTCAATGTAGTAGAGAATGTTCATCCATGTAAGCCTTATTAGTATACAAAATTTCTAGTATTCCTAGTTTTTATATTTTGAAAAACACACACTAAGTAAATGGAAGTACATGTCCGGAGGTAGTAACCCAAAGATGTGAAATATAAACAAAAATATGGCGTCATACTATATCACATCATTTGAGAATGTTTAACTAAACGTTTAAAAATGTTCTACTGACCATGTCGTTAGACTACGACTTCTTCAGACTAATGCTTTCACTTCAGTATTGCATATATCATTTACGTAGCCAGATTACAATGAGATAATTATCGAGTGCTTTTAATACTTTTTAAATTTCATAATTCTGAAATGTACTTTAAAATTCACACAAGGCTCCGTAACAATAAGAATTGTCGTTTGAATTTGATTAAGGTTAACTGTTCTTATTAAATTACGATTACCTACCTTTAGTATAAATTAACTGTTTATCATTGACACCGTTTCGCCAATATTTCGTTATTTTTAATGAGAACAATAAATGTCGCATAAATTACGCATGAGTTACGGGTAAACTCGTTCCTAAATAAAACTATAAATCTGTATATCTCCGCCGTTCGTTCCAGTTTTATATGACTTTGCATTAGTTGGACGGAATTGAGTTCGGCTATAAATTAAGTTTGTGGAAGACAGATCTGATGTATGTAGTCATCCGTCAGGAATTCTTTGATGTTCGCGAACGATAAGGCTTTTCCCCCGCTTCGATTTATTATAAATCTCCACCTACTTGAACGTCGAGTTTATTACGAAACGCCAAACTGAATTACATTTAGCTAACCGAATTTTATAATATTCCTATTTTTACTTTAAATTACATTTAATTGGCTAATAAAGTGTAATTTATAAAATTCCAATGAAATAAATATTCTCATCTGGTAAAATTTTACACAACACTTTTATTTTGATATTTTTTGGCTACGAAGACATAGTATTGCAGCTACATAATTTAAATATATCTAGAAGCCCGGATAAAATTTTGTACAAGGCTATTATGAAATGAACGTAAATAGCGTACTAGTTGATAGCACAAAGTGTGAGCCATTCACCTTCCCATCCTGAATGTCATTGATCAGGCTTCATTATAAAAATTTATTCAATCAAAACGTATTTGTCCTGTAATAAAACGAAGAGCCGAAGACAACTTGTGACAACTTGTGACTTGTGACAACGCATGTTTGCATGTGAATGATGAGATTCCATTTCAAAAACAAGTAAGAAAATCTTTATTGGATCATGGAGATGACACCAAGGACAGATTTTCTTCACACATTCTCGGAAATGTAGTTTCAAGGAAACGTTCTATCTACGTCCTACAGAAAATGTGCTATTAGGAATTTGATAGAATTGACGGTAACAGATTGCCAACTCCAAGGAAGACCGACAGTTATCTTCTCTAGCGTGAGGGCTAGACTTGTTAGAAAAAGTGGAAATATTTCATAAATTAACTTACTTAATACGGGGTTAGTGGTCAATGCATATCGTCTATCCTATAGATGGGCAACCTCCGGCCCGCGGGCCACATGCGGCCTCGAGTAAGATTTGCCCGGCCCGCTACTGAATTCTTTCGTTGCATATTAGCACGGCCCGTCTAAACTTAATTCATAATGAATCATAAGGATACTACAAAAATGTATATTTTTCAAGATTACTCGCAGCATAAAACTTCTACAAAAAAGGTTGCCCATGCCTGGTCTAACTGATTCCTTTGTGATGCTAATCGTTAATTTTCATAAATATGCTTCCTAAGTTTTAAGTAAAATATTGTATGTAGATTTTCAGGAAGGAATAGTTTTTAATCAGCCTACTCACTTAGTACTTTCCTCAGAATACTTCAACCGTATACAAACCACAGTTTTAGCTGCGGTTTGGTAACACCACCAGTTCCTTTTAGCGACTTCCCTTATTTTCTTCAAATTGTATCTATACTACACCAGGAATTTCATACTGTAAGACTTTAGGCATTAAGTTCTGTAACAAGAACAGCCAGAAAACTATTTTATGGAGAGGACTTCCAGTGAATTTCATCTATTTCATACTTTTCAGGTTCATTTTGATATGTAACAATTAAGGTGATAAAAATCATAATTGTTACTATTATCATTGGTGTTGGCAGCATCATTACTGTTGCCTCTCATTTTTATCAGATTATTATTACGCTAGTATCATTACTATTAGTACTACTATTATCATTATTATCACTTTCATTGTCACATTCCATAGTGTTGTGTAATTGCTAAAGATACAGGTGTATATTTGAATTTTGTCAGTTCACACAACAGTTTGACATGAACAATAACATTTCATTTTAACGAAGGTACATTTCTTTCAGTGTGAATATAAACAAGAAAACAATAGAATACATCCATATACAAAATATCCTTCGCGCCGCCTGCAGGCTAAGCTGCTGAGATTCGAAACGTTCTGGAAGTTGCGAGACGACGAGGTAAAATCGATGCGGTGGACTGCTGAAAGACAAGGGTGCACCTGTCACTCAGTCAATCATCGTGGCGTCTCATCCCAGTCAGACCACTCGGTATTGATTCGTTCGTCTGGCGGTCTACGTTAGATGGATCCGACTGAAGCTGCTCCTGCTCTTTTCCTTGACAGTTTCGGGCATTAACAAGACAATCCAGGGCCGCTCGCAATCGTCCTCACCCCATATACGGATACGCGCATGGAAACACCAGTCTCTCTAAATAGCTAGTAATCGGTCGCTAATGAATTGCCAAACACACATATGTTTGGCGTTGTAATGTCATATTAGGGACACGATTTTGATTACCTGTCGGTGTGCAATTACACGGACAGATCAAGGATTATTCGATACATGTGTTCCGGTTAAATAAGTACCGTGTTGGATTATATTGTTGTGATATCCGATTTGATTGTACGACCCATTGGGACAATTTTGCGAGCAGGGTATTGTCTTACTTATGGTGATTTCCATAATACACGCAAATACCAATCATTTGTCCAGTTATGTAATAGGTTGTATAACTGATATATTGCATCTAGAAAGAGATGGATGAAATGCTAGACTTTTAAATACAATTCCAGATTATACAGTTGATTTTCACATATGCCTCGTCCCTTAATGGCACACACAGGAAAAACTGTTGTTCGGCTTGTTGAAATAAGACACTTCTATATCGAATGTTTATATGTTTTGATGATGCACAGAGCACAATTAACGTAACGACTACATTAAAAAGAAATAACGTCATGATGTACCCACTGAATACATAACGTTAGATGCAGAAGCAGAGAAAGCGGAGTTTTATATTTCTTGGCATTTCAATAGTAAACATCAGAACATCGTGATTAAGAAATCATATTGTTTCCCTCTTTATATCGGTGGAAAGATGGTCTAGGTTAGCATTCCACCATTTCCGAGAAGCTCTGTACAAGAAATGTATTGCATAAGATATATTATTCACATATACCTTAGCAAATTTTTACTTTTGATTTTTCTGTTTCTCACGAACTTCTTATAACATGTATGGTACATTCATATGTGAACGCGACCTAATAATTGGATCTCAAGTAAAGTAAGCCATACTACCACGTAAGGTTAAATTGTGAAAGCAAAGTTTTAAGTAATTAGGTCAATTCTTACAAGAAATTCGTTGAGCAGAGCATTTAACGAGTTAGAAAGTTGAAAAAAAAGAAAGACGGTGGTTTAAACCGCAAGAAGGTATTGTAAAGTGATGCGGGCTCAGGGTAATGAAAGAATATTTACGATAAAGTTTCCAGCAAAATGTTTCGACCCGAAATGCACATCAATCCTCGCTGAGACAGTATTTTAATTAAAGCTTCTTATCGGTAGGCGCGGCCGCAGTAACTCACCCAGGACAGACAGACACCCTCGGACAAACCTGCTGATCTAGGAACAACTTTCATCTGCACTGATGCATGGCCAACCAAGGCATTATGGGAAAATTTATCTTGGATCGAGTGGCCTTTGCTCATGTATCGTAGACACACGGAAAGCGAAAAGAGAGAAGTAGAAATCCGTCCGTTCAGGCCACTAAGCGAACAAAAGGAAATAAATATTTCATCGACTTATCGCCTTAAGCATTGATGTGATAGTATTTAACTATATCTTTAATTATACACTCTATATACGTACATATTAAACTTATATCGTTTTTGTTGCACTTCCTGTTACGTAAATTGTTTGGCAGAACATAGAATTTCCTGACGTGTTTCATCATATTGATGTCGTTAAACACCAAAACTAAAATTAAACCTTCCATCATTTTCTCTACATCAAATACCGCAGTAATTCACGGATAGTGTCAGTATTTGGCACCAAAATAGTATACTTAATCAACTGATAGTGGATTAATATATTTTGGCAACTAATTTATAGCGCTCCATAATAAAAGAAACGCGCATAAACACTTTGACGTCCTAATTTACGATCTAAGCACGGCTCTAATAAAGGATTTACAAATGATGATTAAGATTCAACGTTCAGTTGATTTACGAATGATAGCCATCCAAGGAAATATAAACATGTTTTGGCACAATAATATTTTGCTATTTCAGAAGATCAGGTAGGTTTTCCGTCTTATACCTACTTCTATATATACATATATATATATATATATATATATATGTATATATATATATATACAAATATTAAGCTAAAAGTACGCTACCGGAACTGGAGACAATATTGACCCAAGTATTGAGTGACGCTTTCTTATCTTTGCTTTTTTTTCCACTCAGCAGGACAACTTAGTTGTCTAGACACGTATTTGGAATGTTAGAGGAGATATGTGTATTCAAATAAATAACCTCGAGTACTATGGAATATGAGTTAAACTACTTGGTTTATTACAATCCTATTTACGGAATAGATCACGACTGGCAGAATGAAAGGACCGTCTATCTCACTTGAGGAACAGAAATAAAGATTCCTTTTTATCCCTTTGCTGTTCATCGTTTATATCGACGAACTTTCACTCAATGTCGAGGAAGTAAGGATGCGTTTCTGATGCAAGCACCTGACCTGAATTTACTCCTAGATATAGTTGATATGAATAAGTGGTTTGGTGTTAACGAACTAAAAATTATCACAGACAAAACACAAAATATCCTATTTTCTACCAAAAGCAACCATTAGTCCGCTGCCATAAAGTTTCTTCGAACTTCCTTCGATCCAAGTTTGAAGTTGTACCAGGACCTTAATTCGCTGGTCGACGGACTCTCCTGGGCTCTACTTCGTGTAAGAAGCCTCAAAGACATATACACACACGAGGCCGCCAAGAAGGCTTCCTTTGCTAATTTTCGTTCGCTTGGCATGCGGAGTACTACAGGGGAGTGTCGACGGATATATACCAAATCATCCTTCTGCAGAATTGAGAAATGCGATTTTCATGCAACCTGAAATATGGCACAAGCTAAAGAGCTTATTTTGAGAGGTATAGAAATCTTACCTTGTCGTCCATATATATCACGTGTGTCGTTCCCTATGCTCATCAACCTCAAGAACTATTTCCTCCAACTATAATTGGTCGACTCTGAAAAAATTGATGATTTTGGATAACTGTATTACAGACTAATATTCTTTATATAACGATAGACTACTGGAGCTATAAGCCATAAAACGAACTGGTAGATAATTAAAGAAATATAAAATATGGAAAATTTAACCTAGAAATGCAAGAAATATTTGTGGAAGTAGCCCTCGACCACCTGACCCTAGTGGTCGAGGGATACGTACCTATTCTATTTGTGTCTATGTGTTTTAATTATTTGGTATATTTATTTATTATTCTTACATTTTATACATATTTTATATGCACGGTTGGCCCTTCCACAACGCGCCATAAACACAATGAATTGTGATGCTGCCTACTTTCCCAGAAAGATTGGCGAGCGAGCGAGGCTCGACAATGCCCCCGCGAGGTTGTTTCCAGCCGTGATTTACTTATAGTAGTGGCTAGAGGGAAATAACTGATACAAGTACGCTACAGTCCACATAATATTTGAAATTTTCTGCCAATTTGTTACATATGTATTTATTTTGCCGCTGACATGTGGCGTGTGAGAAACGGATAAGGAATTCTAAATAAGAAAATAAATATAGAATTCTGATAACACTACAAAAAATAAATAACAATTATCTGCAAAATAAATCAACATTCTAAACTGCAACATGCAAACATCACTTTATAAAGCGTTCAAGAATGCTACCTTCCTCGGCCAATGGCTAACCAAATCTGTCGTGAAACAGCGTCTCGCTGTTTATATTGGGCTGACAAGAAAGTAATTTCGGCGTTGTAGCCCGAAATAAAATTCTCTTTCCTTATACAAAGAATAAACTTTAATCAATTATGTATTTTCCATCTTGTTCAGTGAGCTTTCGCCATCATTCTTGCAAGTTCATGACTTCGCGCTCATAGAAATTTCATTACTTATCTTTTAAAAAACTGAATCAAGTACTATTTAAGGTCAATATCATTTGAGAAAGTTTTACCATTTAAAGAGTTTTGAAAACTTCGAAATAAATGGTAATCAATGGTGCCAAATCAGGGCTGTATCGGGTTTACGGCATCAATTCCCCAACAAACCTCCAATAATTTCCCTCAAGTTACTAAAGGTGTCCGAAGCCTGGCATTATCATGATGGAACACAATTCTCTTGCAGTTTGCCAATTTTAGCCGTGTTTCTTTAGTTGCTTCATCCAGTTTTAGTAGTTCTTGACAGTAAATATTCGAAATAATGGCCCGATTTCTTGGAATCAACTCAAAATAGACACCATCTCCCTAATCCCACCACATTGACAACATAATCTTTTTTGATGCAATTCTGCTTTAGATGTGGCTTGTGCTGATTCATCACGCTTACACCATGATCGTCTTCGAATGATGTTACTATTCATGACCCACTTTTCATTACTAGTGATGATTCTTTTAAACAAAGGATCGATTTCGTTACGCTTCAGATGCATATCGCAAGTTTAATTCGTTGTGTTACGTGAATCTCCTTCAATTCATACGGAACCCAAACATCGAGCTTCTTAGCCAGTCCAAGACATTTTAAGTGATTTTCAGTTGTCGTGTGTGATACATTTAACCTCTCTGCGATCTGTCAGTTATATGACGATTCTCTTCAATTAAGGCATTGATTTGGTCATCATCAACGTCAGTAGGTCGGCCAGAACGTTGATCATCTTTGAATGAAAAATCTCTGGGAGGGAATCCTTTAAACCAATTCTGACATGTGCGTTCTGTTATGCAATCAACAACGTAAACTTCATATATCTCTTTGTTAGCGTTACCAGCTATCTTTCCTTTACGGAAGTGAAAAAGTGAAATATGCCGAGAATGTTTGTTTCTGCACTCCTTGTTAAGATTGACTCTAAACTGACTAATAGCTACTAACAAAATTACTAACTGGCTTGTAAAGTAATCTTTTAATGACTCATATGAAATGGCAAAAGGAGAAAGCTATAACACTGCCGTGTCTTTCAAAATAATTACAACGCTCTCGATGTGTGGCAACCGAAATGACTTTCTTGCCAACCGCAATATAATTCTAGCTATTATTTCCGCGAAACTTTTTACAAGATTCTCCTGTAACTGAGCAAGTTGCTACCGTCTCAAGACTTTCTTTGACATACCTAATCCAACAAAAGGGAACCACAGCGAGTGAGCTCGGCTGGCCATTCTGTCGTACCATTCCTAGCAATAACACCATCAGGAAAGATATCTTCTAAAAGTTTTATTATTAATCTGGTGTTATGCACTTGACAACCGTCTTGTTGGAACCAAATCCAATCAAAATCGGCGCTAATATTAAAAACTGCAAGAATAATTTGAGTTCGCTGCGAATCCAAATATCTCGCTTCATTCAAATTGCCGTCGATAGCAAATGACCATTTGATGTCACCCGAGATACCGACGCAAATGTTACGTTCTTCGGGGTAACTTGAAGGTCTTGCATTATAGGACAGGTGCTGATTTTCCTGAAGTAAATACCGCATCGTTGAGGGATTGTGATGCCCATGGCGTGGAAAAGATGACTCGTCCGAAAGCAGAATAGTTTTAATAAAATATTCGTCTAGCTGGGCCTTCAACAACGCTTACTCACAAAACTGCATTTTTGCAAAATAGTTGTCGGAAAAAATTCCCGACAAACTAAGGTTATTAATTTGATACTGAATTGTTGCTTACAGATGTTGTAGATTATCGACTTTATTTTGTGGACTTTATTTTATAAATTCCCTAATAAATAAAAAAACCGGTCCGGAGAACGTGGAGGCCTAATTTTGTGGTAATTACATCAAAAAGTTGTTCTAAGAGTGCTGTAGCAGTGTGAAGTGGGGCATTCCCTGTTCAAAGAAACCGTGCTGGAATTCATTATCAACTATATAGGTGTTCTATAAACTTATATAAATTATCACGATATCGATCGGCAGTTATGGTGTCATGAAAAAAGATGGGTCCTGCTTTCTTTTTGTTTCGACATATTTACCCAAATTCCAATCTTCATATGTTCTAGATGTAATTTAAGAAGCTCATGTGGCTTTTCAGCAGCCCATGTTCTATAATTTTGAGAATTGATGTAGCAAGATAAATGGAACCACGTCTCATCACTAAAAAGTCATATCCAATGTGGTATTATTACTTATGTACTCATTAAACCATTGACAAAAATTTATACGTTTTACAAAGTCAAAATGGATTTAATTGTTGAACAACGCTTACTTTATAAAAATATATTTTAGACTTCTATATCTATTTGGATTATTGAAAGTTGCTCACACAGGAATATTTGGAAGCAAATTAAACCTAGATCTAATTCTAAAGTTATTGACTAGCTTAATCAATGTCATGTGTGTAAAATTCGTATTACACCTATCAGCTTACCCGTTAGAAACCAGCGCTGCATGCCGACATATATAATAAAGCATTAAACATCAAGTCAATGTGATCCACGTAGGCACGGGTTGCTGTCCCAAGTGCAGGAAAACATCGAAAGCAGCGCTGCAAGCTGATACGCGTAATACGGACTGAGGGTACCAAAATTACTGAAACGGTAGATCTGTTGAAAGTGTTTAATTTTCTTTCCAAATTATGTATGTTCAACTAGTACCTTTTTGCATTCACCGAATGTCAAATGTTAACGCGGTTATCCTAACATTTAGCTGAAATAGTCAAAATTCCCCTTCTTACCCTTGGGAACATGATAAAAATTTTGGAATTGACATCTAATGATTTGACATTTGCTGCTTTGAAAGCTCAATTGTTTCTAGAACTATCTATCTGTGACTTGGCATTGGTGGTAGACTATGTACACGATTATTTCTGGCAAAAATAATGGTGGTGTACATTTGACATTAACCATACTTCAATCTTGTGAAGGAACTCAGGCTAGGTGGTTTTTTTAACAAAACGTTGCGATAATATTATTGTTATTATTATTATTATTATATCTGAATATTTAGTCCATCTCTATCTATTATTCTTCATCAGTAGAGGTGCTGTATATGTTTGTGAAACAATGGCGATGTGGTATTCAGCAGGAATTTGGCCTTCCCACATTCAATTCGTCACACAGGATCTTTCAGGTTGAGGTTTTTGAGACCCTTAGAAATTTGTTAATCTAGCGATATGTGCTGAGATTGTTGGTACGCTCGCATTAGAATTCGCAGTACTAGCGAGAAATTATCCAATAATATCGTAAATTATTACCAAAAATATAAATTAATTCGTCGATACCTGGTTGGTGAGAAAATTATAACGATACATGCATTCCTTGATTCAATTCCACTTTCTTCTGTGGCTAAATCATTTTCTAGCTTAATAAATTGTGGTTTCCAGTTAACTAGATATTGTAATTAATTTTTTGAATTTTGTTTCTAGCGTTCTGTTTGCATCTGTATGCAACATTGGAGAGACATACGAGGGCGGTCCGATAAGTACTTAGCCCCACCGCTCGATGACGCCACTATTGCAAGAGAAATTTACTATCGTGTAGTACATTCTCGTAAACGTCTGCGGTCAAAATATCAGCCGAATTGGACTCGCAGTTTTATTTTGACCGCATGTGAAAGCGGGCGTATCCGCGAATTTTAGAAAAATGAAAAAGAGCAATATCAGTCGGTGATTTGATTCTTGTTTCTGGAAGGGAAATCGCGCAGTGGTTTAACGACTTTCAACGTGGTCGCATGTCGGTTTCTGATGAGCCACACCCAGGTGCCCCGAAAATGGCTACCACGAAGGACGACGTGACAAAAATCCACGATCTCGTATTGGCAGACCGCCGATTGAAGGTGCGCGAGAAAGCTGTGACAGTAGGCATCTCAAAAGACCGCTTGGGTCATATCCTGTATGAAATTTTCGGCATTAGAAAGCTGTCGGCGCGACGGGTGCCGCGTTTACTCACTCCGGGCAACAAGCGCAACCCTGAGACCACTTCAGAGCAGTGTTTGACGGTGTTTAAGCGCAATCCAAAGGAGTTTCTGCGTCGTTTCGTGATCGTCGACGAAACATGAATCTACTGGTACACACCAAAGACAAAGGAACAGTCGAAACAGTGGATTTCACTCAGCGAACGTGTCCCGGAAAGGTGATGGCCACCGTTTTCTGGTATTCACAAGGTGTAATCTATGTAAATTGACTACCTGGAGGGTGAAGGGCAAAACGGTCATAGGACACTACTATGCCGAATTATTGGCCCGATTCGACGCCTCCGCCATCGCCACGGGCAAATTGGTCGAATTGGGCTACGAACTGCTGCCCCATCCACCGTATTCTCTAGATTTGGCCCCGTGCTACTTGTTTTTGTTGCCAAACTTGAAAAAGTCACTCGCCGGACAGAAATTTAAGTCGAATAAAAGGTCATGGCCGCCACGGAGGCCTCCTTTGCAGACCTCGATAAAACTCATTTTTGAAAAGGAGACCATTACTATTTTTTGAGTTTTATTTTCATTCAAATTTAATCATATATATGTCATTATAAAGTTAACAGTACAAATTTGGTTTTTACAATTTTCTGTTATACATATATTCTCGTTTGAAAGCTGGTTAGCTTGATAAACATATGTATATGCATGCAACACGAATATTAAATCTGCTATAAGTTCAGTTTTCTATAGTTATGTATCTAATGTACAAACGTCCTTTTTCAAAGTATACATGAATGGAGAAATGAACAGGTATATGTATATGGAGACGATTTGAGTCTATGGGATGTCGTAAATATGTGAAATTATGTAATTCCAGACGAAATCGTTGTATACAATTGCTTCTTACAATGTGGTGCGCTGGCTTTTGTCATGTTTGGTGTTTATCCGAAAGACCAACAAATCTTTTCAATTAGCAGACTAGATTAAACAAAAGTTAGTGGAGATGTTACACGTTTCTATTATTGTCAAAATTCTTACGTAAATAAATAAGTGAATCTTTCAATATAGTTTATCTCGCTTTATCTGTCGAATATTTTGAATAGATATAAATGCGTCGGTTTGTGTGTAATATTATAGGAGTTTTATATTTAAAACGATCCCTTACAAACACATTTATTATTGTTTTGATGACGATAAGTCAAACAGTGGATCCTTAAACCGTTGTGCCGGCTAATTTATAAGCGACTCCGCAGGAACTACAATTAACCGGATTATTTATAATAAAACATGCGTGTGTTAGACGATCAAAGAGTACTTTTTATTTAGCGTATATTACGTGCGTAGTGATCGGTTGTGCAATTTGGAGAAAAAATTATTATTCTTTTGATATAAATATAATATGATGCATAAATTTCCTAGCACAAAACATAAATAAACTGTAATTTCGCCGGCGTTTGATGGAATTATCATGTCGTAAATAAAAATCTAATGTCCTAGAATGCTGGGTAAATGTTTATTTTTTCGTTTCTTTTGTTCTTTACTAGTATACCGCCTGAAAAAATTTATTAAACTTGACCTTTCATGTTTCTAAAATAATTGCAAATATATCTGTTATCAATAAGATTCTCATAATTATGTCTAAAATTTATACATTATAATTAGCATAAATTAGGGGTACATAGTAGATACTGTAGATTTAAGAATCATAAATTAGTAATTAGGTTTGCAATGTTTAGACTCAGAGTTAACTTACCAACTCGTAAATTAATTTTTATCTTTTTTATGTTGCACATGCAAATTTCCTTCGACAGGGTAATAACGCTGTTATAAGTGACGTGATATATCAGACTATTCCACTCGTATCATCAAAAGTAACTTATTCAGATTATTAAACTAATATTTTTTTCCTAGGAATTGTGGTTCGTCGCACAGTGCAATGAAGTTCATTGGCTTATAGTGTCCCTAATCTACTCTATCAGGTCGGTATCCACACGATGCTTTTGCCTGTGACATTTTGCAAAGTTTACTGCTCTAGGACCTTCAACGGTTCCTATGCTCTGTTTGTTAAGCCAACAATGTTTTGTTGGCTTAACAAACCTGTTGTCAACAGGTCCACTACCTTCCTGATTTGATTCCTGCTCATTAGCATCAACTGTCGTTGAGCATAATTCAGTAAGTTTCACCTTTTAGTCCGGTTTGGAGGAGAAATTGTGTGATAAGTAATTCCAAATATAGGTTTAGATCCTAGAAGCAGCCGCTTTACCTCATGCCTTGCCAAAAAGTTCTGCTCCTTGTTCCCTTGTATGTCGCGGTGTCGTGCAGCCAACAGATGCACCTTATTCCCGTCATTTCTGCGCTTTTGGACAGGTTTTCATAGTTTGATAGTTCCAGTTTTACAACAATAATTACCGATAGAAATTATTATAATCACCATATATGTATGTATGCTATAAAGAAGGTTGAGAAAATACCATTTTTGTGTTTTCGATCCAATTTCCAATATAAACCACTACAGCTTTTGCATTAATTAATGCACATGTCCTCTATTAATAGTTTAGTATATCGTAAGTGCATTGAGGTAATTTTGTACAATATACATATTATTAATTATTACTTATACACGAATTTAACTACTTTACCATTTCTGTCCCAAGTTATCTATATATATATATTCTATCTTTTTATAACGCTCTTTATATTGTTTATCCATGCACGCTGTCCATTTTTACAGTTTATCTATTGTACTACTTAAATTTTGTGACTTGTTATCACAATCTCTTCTTTATTTTAATCATTCGCTTTCTTTACTAGCTCTCGTAATATGATTGCCGTGCAAGCAATATTTGCAAGGGTTTCTTAAGAAGAAGAGCATTTTTGAGACTGTTAAACATTTTGTAGTCTTAGGGATGACAATAGATTCCAAGGACGATACAATTATCAAAAAATGGAGCAGAGTAGTTTTTAGACAATGAATCTACTTGTAATATCACAGCAAGAGGCGCAAAGATAGGAGAGAATGCATGTGGAACTGAAACAGAATTTATATACGTATAGTATATATATAAATAGCAATAAGGAAAAAAAAAGGTAAGCCTAGAGATTATAAGAAATATTGATTGATTTAAATCTAACGAAAAAGGAATTGGAGTTGCAATGTAAAATAAGGACCATACCCAAAGAAGAAAGGGGCGAAGAGAACCAAGCAAAAGTACAGTATCAGAAGTATAAATATATATAAATGGTGAAATATTGAAATGGGACGAAGAACTTTTAGTAAAATAACCGATATAACAAATCGTACGAAAAAAAAATTGACCGAAGTGATACACAGAGACTTGGTGATAAAGAACAAACAATGCAAATAAAATATCAACGGATGAAACTGAAAGGTAAAATATAAAAGAACCAAGTAATGCATGACAAATCAATATCTAGGGTGTTTTTAAAATTTATAGTGTACTTAGTATTTATTTACTTAGTTTTGTTCGTTTGCCCTGATAGTTTATGTTATGTTAACGCAAGCCTGATGAAAATGTATAATAATTCTTATTACACCTGCTGAATGAATACTAAGGTTAAAATAAAATTAAAATAAAGTTAGATCAGAAACGCTGCACTACAAGGTATAGCTTATGGATCCAACGAAGATAAAGAAAGATAAAAAATAATGATAAAAGAATCTTGGGATTATTTGACAATATTAATAGTAGAATTATAATGTTGGGCGATCTAAATGGTAGAATGGCAGTACATTGCACGAAACAAATGATGTAACTGGACAACATGGAGAAGAGGATAGAACCAACAGTCCCCTCAAGTTAATAGAATTTTGTATGGAGAATCATCTAATAGTGGCAAACACATTGTCGGTAAGAGAATTTAAAACCAGGAATGAAACTCGATAATATACTATGTACTAATTAACAGAGAATACAGGCGAAAATTACCGGATGCTAAGGTCAAAAGAGGAGCAGAATCATACTGCGCCCACTATCTTCTCGAAGCTATACTAAGACTACAAGAACAAAAATCTCCAAACAGGAAAACTAGTAGCTAGAACGGAAAGTACAAGAAAATAATCAGAATATATAAATTGTTAAAAAAAAAGTGTAGCAGAAAAGTACGAAAAAGCTGTTTTATATAAATTAGATCACATCGACAAATACTTGAATCATATCAATGTTCATTCTCTATGGAGACTATTTAACAATGCCATTTGGGCAGTTGTAGCAGAAGAATATGCAGTAACATTAATAAATAAAAACAAAAAGCAAACGAGTAGATGGGGTGATAAGGAAAAAGGAGCAGATCAAGATTTAAAAGCAAAACTGCTTAAACTATCTGCAAAAGAGAACAGAGGAAAGCTATTGGGAACTAAAAAGCAGTCGTGAGAAGAAAATTGGAACCAGAGGGCAAATGGAATCAGAAGCTATTTTATCGAGTGCTGAGGGTCTAAAAAACCTAAAACAATATTATCTCTAGCGCATTAAAGGGAAGGATGGTAACCGAATAACATAAGAACCCAAAACAATGAAACGTTGAAAAGAGTATTACTCACAACTTTTAAATGGAGACAAAAATGCCGACAGAAATAACGTGGACGAAACTCGAACAGAGAGGAAAAGTAGCGAACGTGGGAGACTATCGAAGCGAGGACAATATACAGATCGACGAAGTATGGGAGAAATTATCAACAAAATGGGTAGACAAGGTTTCGAGTAGTACAAGTGGTTATGTCAGGATGATATGAGATCTCAGGAATTTTAAATAAAAAAACTTTCCAGATTATTTCTTCACAGATAACGTGGCCAAATGTGCTGAACATATGTCCCGAAGAAATACTGAAGAAAAATACGATATGAATATACATATAATCCCATCAAAACTAAGACAATGGCCGCCGCATATAGTAAAGTAAATACGAAGATTAATATCAGCGAATAACAGTTAAACCAAATGGACGTATTTCAGTACTTCGGGCTCTAATTCAGAAAAATGGAAATATTAAGAGAAAATAAACGAAAGGATATCGATTGTAGCAATATATATCACAGATGAGTAGATTGTGTATTACAAAATAAGAAATTAGTAAGAAAACTGTGGCGGTAGTGTGTAAACGATACTTAGGCTGTATAAACATGCGGAGCGACGCCTGGGTCCTAAGCAACAGGTTGAAAAGCAACAACAAAGATATGAAATTTCTCAACAAGGTAAAAGGAATCACGGGAAGGAAAGGATAAAGAATGGACGCGTAAAGGACGAACTGGAAGTGAAATCAACATTACACGTAACACTTCTGTTATGTATAATGTTGATTTCACTTCCAGTTCGTCCCTCACTCAACTCAAGTGGTTTGGACATCTAATACATATGAACGTAAATAGACTGGTAAGATCAACATGGGGTGCAAGGGAAGAAAAGATAAGATCTAGAGGAAGACCAACAAAGAACGTAGGCCAAATCCGGCTCTCCGCGGGTAGTTTCGCTGCAGAGTAACCTAGGGTTAAATCACCAACTTGCATACTCAGCTCTACGCTTCTCTCCGCAATGAGAGAAGACCCGTTCCGTGTGTACCACCGTTGTCCGTTGTGGTGCACGAGAAAGATTCCCGCAATGATACATTGCGCCTCGAAACATCCCATCTTGGAACGTAGCGGCAGAAATCTCGAAGAATAAGGGAGAAGACAAACAAAAGCAAGGCACAAAAAGTTATGGTCAAAATTAGGTTTTGACATAATATAGGTCAGTCCGAATATAAACCCATGGGTAAATAATGTTAATTCACATGTTAATCACATTAGAGCAAACATTGAATTGCATGTGTGATTTACGAAGCAGTGCACGAAACAAAAAACTTTGAACTACCAAAAATTAAAATTTTCAACATTCAAGAGATTCCGAGGTTAGCATTTGTACAGCAAGTTTAGAAATGATGGTAATAAATCAATAACTACTCAAGGTTCAATGAAAACAATTTACACTTCAGGACACTGAGAAAAGATTGCGCTTCAAAATTTCTATATAAATATAGAAATTTTTGTTTAATGGGTTTTTCATTTTTACCGACGATATTCAATATGTTATTTTTTAGAGCTACCGCCAGAACCAGTAAAATAAATCTGTCGACATAAATACGTCTATAAATCACTATGTCGGAAAAGCGCTGAGACGTAGATATTGGACTCATATTATGTGCGTACATGCATACGTCTGTGTCATTTATAAGTAGATATTATGAGGTCTATTCTTAGTAGAGCAGCTCGTCTTTTCTCGTCACCTGTTCATATGTGGAAGCCCGTATGTCTGTCGACAGAACGCTGTGTAGATGTATGTATGTATGTATATAGTGCTGTTGAAATTAGAAGTGGTCTTGGATATTCCGCCACCACACGGTATAAAGATGTTAAGAATTTTAGTATCATATAAATAAAATTCACATTGTACGTAAATCCTAAGCGTCCGAAAGCCTTAACATTGTTTCAGTTGGAAATCTAGCGAATGCATTCGGCAATTAGAAAACTCTAAATGTAATAAAATATGTTGTAATATCAAATATAGGAGGCTAAGAGGGTCCGGAACGTTTTACGACACAAATACGTTCACTTGATTTTTTCAAAGTTCGATTCCGTTCTCTGTACCCCAGCTTCCGGTCGAAATCCGTCGTCAAACTAGTTTTCCCAAGTACTTTTGGGAACTGGGCACTTTCATCATTCAATGTCTATAAGAACTCTATCACAGTAGTAAGTCGTGCTCTTTGCATTTTGACAACAAATCATCACACGGATTAAGATCAGAGATATAAGCAGAGCGATCAGAAACTTTGAAACTAATTGCTACTAAATGTTTGGTACACATATTCCACCAATAGGTCGAAGCGGTGTTTGTGACCTAAGAATCGGCTGTCCGTTCTCGACCTTAAAGTTATGGTGTTTGGCGCTTCTATAATTTACGCATACTAATAATCCGTGTACTACTTTGCAGTGACTATCTCTGGCGACTCGATCACCACGTGTTGTAACACATCCTTACTTAAATTATTATTATCAAATTTTTTGAACATTCCGCCTGCTTATTTGTCAAGTTTGGAATTCATAATCCACACACTTTTCTTATTCTAATGTGGTCGTCTGGAGTGGTGTGACCTTTACTTGTAGACAAGCCTAAAATAACCCTTAACAAGTGATGTAATATGCTGGACCTTCTTCATTAACTTCCGTACCCACCAAGTACTATCGGCATGAGAAGGGCATACCCACGCGAAAGTTACCTATCTAATTTCCTTATCGAAGCTAACTGAATATGGTAGACCAATGTCTTTTCAAAGCACTGGTTCACTCTTAGGTCTTCCTTCTATTATGTCGGCTCAAACTTGTGGCAACAGTGCTAATAGGAGCACCCTGAAACTTGCACAGAAGCACCTGGTTATTTTCCCGGAAGCATCGTATTGCAAAATTTCTATATCGGATTGAACATTTTCAATTTGAAATATATAATTTCAACAAAAATAAGGAGACGAATCTCAATGACTCACTGCCAAAATGACCTACTCATTAAGGTATGCTTGTTGAGCAGCTTCCAGAAGAGCTATGGAGTTTGCCACAAAGCAGGCCCGAGTTACATATAACATATCTAAATATATATACATACAGGTCGTTTGTGTAGTGAGTCTTTGAGAGTCTTCCCCTTGTTTTTATCTAAACATATTGAATCCTTGCATTGGTTATCAATGTTTCTGTGTATTCTTCCTGTGTGTATAGTTTGTGGAAAAATTACACCGTAAGTTCTTGTGTTAGACCTGAAACCATTGTAGCTGTCCTCGAGTGGACACTGACATAGCTTTGTTCACCAAAGATAAAAGTCTGTGCAATAACGCACAAGGGGCTAATAAAGCTTTCGAAAACAGTAATATGATGACCAATAAAATCAGTCAAAACTAATTCCAATAGGTAAAAATAAACAAATACACAGTGAAGTTGGAGGGAGTATATCTACTTATTAGTTATATTTAGCAGTGTAATGTAATTTAAGATATAGCTGAGAAAGATTTTTCTGACGGATTTCAATTATACAATGATCAGCAACACAAAACTAGCAATACATATAACAATTTGAAGGTACTTACAGAAGCTTCATTTTTTATTTTCCTCTAAGCACAAAGAATGCACAGAAAATTTACGTGCCAAATTAGGACACCAGGCCTTGTTGTTTATCTCTAGTGGAAATCCAGTGTCAGAATAGATTTTCTTCTGTAAATTTCGATATCTTCACATAGCTAACTTAAGATACATACATATATGTATTTACCAGAAATACAACCAAAACAATAAGGATTATTCAGACCTTCTATGTGAAGATATCATTTCATTAAATAGACAAAAACATGTTTTAACATGGCTCCACCTAATTATACAAGACCAACAAAAGCATCTCATGTAATAGATAAAAGGGTAACGTCAATTTTGTTCATATAAAGGGATGAGATAACTGCAAGTAATCATTAGTGGATACATATTTAATTTATACCTATAATTTATTACAAAATATGTGTGTGAAATATATATGTTTGCATTGTTATATTATAAGACTAAAAGACATAAATGTATCTACATATGTATATATATTATATATATGTATTGTATTGTTAATAGCACAAATACCGCTATAAACTTAATCAAATTTAAATCCCTTGCTTTTCGAAGACATTGCAGCCTCGTTTGAGGAATAGCGGTTAAATAAAATTTGTTTCCTTCGTCGCCGAAGTAAAACCCATCTGCAGTTAATCAACTCTTATCGGTGAATAGAACGTCTTTCATCATTACCAGTTTTTGTTCATTATGGAAACATCAATGCTCAGATGGTGCATGATGAAAAATCTCGGAAAATTGACAGATCTTTTATTTGTAGATTTTGTTCATTCATATCTCATTTTCCTCGAGCTCTTAGACAATGATTTCATCAGGGTGGTGTTGACAGCTTCTTAATTCACCACACTCACTGTTCATCTTCGCCGTGATTCGGGTATTGTCAAGACTTTGTCATTTCGCTAATGAGATCTTATTTCTTTGTCGACTCGAACTAGACGGAGAGTTTGAAATTTAAATATAGGCAGATCGGTTGAAAATACATTAACGCTGATAGGCACCTGGAGTTCTTAAAATTTATCTTTACCAAACTTTATTTATATCTCCATATAAAATTTGATTTTATAATGTGTGTAATTAATCTTTCTTGTACAATACGTATGTTTAATGCAGAAGCGTACATTAGTAAGCACAGTAAATATTTTACACAAAGTAATATGATCTATTTACATGTACGTTCAGGTAAATAATAAAAAAAAATTTCCGGCATACGCACGTTTAGTATTATTTCAAGTTATACGCTGGTACTCTCTATGTTTATACAGATTCTTTGGGGATTATATTTTACATAGGTAGTAGACTTGTTAGATCCGAATTGTATGCCGAAATATAAAGATGAGTTCTTTGAGATGCATATCAATCACGTGCACTACGAAACCTAACGCCACATTTTGGTATGTGTAATAGGCATATGCAGTGCTTAGAAGCGGCGGAAGCAAGGGGAGGTGTGGCCTACTCATCCATGTAATAAAAAATATGCTGCCAGCGACTTCCCTGCTTCCATTAGCGAATTTCGTGTAGACCAAAGTTTGATTGAGACGTCACTGCAATTTTTCTATATTTACTTCCTCCCATAATTCACTGGAAACTGTAGATGCACGTATATGTAATGATTATGCTGAGAAATAGAAACACTTTTCTGCTTTGTGTTCACGGACGAAATCATAACATTACCGATAGTATATCATACGATTGCAGGCCCTGTGTATGATATAAATACCGAAGGACACGACCCCTGTAAGCACACTCACAAATATTTTGATTTGGTGGTGTGTTTGTCTTTTCTGTATACTTTAAGTTCCTGATCACAGAAAGTCTGAAAACTCCCAAAAGGTGACTGTTCATACAAATCTGTTTCCATTGCGATAATATTCAGCATAATCGAATCGCTCTTGAGGGCCCACTTCTGAGGTTGGTTTAACTTCTAACACACTTCTGCTTTCAGCTATCCTTCTTCACGTAGTGCCAATATCTAAAAATTCTGTTTCATTTATTGCAGCACAACAATTTGCAAATTTTGTTCTCCCTATCTATTGGTAGCTTTTGGGGTACCTGAATATGCTTGACGTTCCACAATCGCAACCGGCTACTGTCATTGTAAGCAACTAATGGTAGAAGTGCTTACATTTAATCCCCTCGCAACAGCATGTAAAGAAATACCATACTCAAGTCAAGCTAGCGTTCTTGCTTTTTAGATAGATTGTCTCCTACCCAAACTAATTCCTCGAATTAAATTTCTTTCTTTCAAGAAATACATTCCCTTTCTCAAATAATATTAAGATTAATACTTAAACTTTTAATATTCTTGATTACATGTTTCTTCAGTATGTTTCGTCCTAAATATTTAAGAATAACGCGCCTATAGATAGTTCTATATGAAAAAGAAGTCAGCTACCATTTATTGCGAGTATGTGATAGGTATTACCTGTGCTATATCTTAGTATCAAAATAAAATACATATTATGCTTGCCAGACCACTAATCCATCTACTTCCAACATTTAGTGTGAACTCCTTTTTAAGACACTGTACATACATACGTATGTATATATAGCACTAAGAAATTTTTGAGGTAGAATTTTGAACGTCTATCATTAAATATAAAGGGTTTCTCACAACTTAAAAAGAGAATTAAAACAGAAAAAGCAAAAATTTGTAAGAGTAAATGTTACCCTACTATTATAAGAAAGTCGTAATTAATTTTTTGAATACTAAAGTTTTGTATGGAAGATTTTTAGACCATGTATCGGGGTCAACAATGATGTTTATATTTTAGATGTAGGAACGTAAGCGCTAGCAAAATTTAAGTGGCTTATATTTTTGTCACCCCCTTTCAATCCGATTGTGCGTCGATTTTTGGCGGACGGAAAAGAAAACGCGACGAATTGTTATTGAAAACTAAATCCGAATGTTTACACTTTAGAGAAGGAAATTAATACGTTAGTAAAATTAATCAAGTATGTTAAGTAAGGTCGTCGATTTTTACCTACGAGCCTTCAGTAACATTCGATCACGTATCGACATCTCTGGGATCCCAAAAGAACACTTTGATTTGTCTATTCTCTTGAATCAATTTTTTCTTTTACACTCATTGACTTACTTTTACCTCACGTAATCGTAACAAATAAGAATAAGGAGACTGTGGCTAAGATAATATATGAAGTAATTAAAATTACCCTTACCACACCTTTCTGAAAATCCAGATACGTATTGCGGCAACTAAGTTTCCATCCTCAGTGGAAAACTGGGGAATTCAGTATCACTAGCGAATCCGGCTAATGTCCAAGACGAACATCACACAACGAACGCTGTACATCACCAAAACACTGTTATTTATTTATTATATATAATCATTAACATCGAAATTCTCCAACGATTTCAAAACAAGGTCCTTAGAACAATAGTCAACGCACAGTGGTACGTTCCTAATTATGTGCTGCATAATGATCTTAAGGTATCCTCTATAAAGGAAAAAATCCAAAAATTTAGCGAGAACTATAGAGCCAGAGTGAACATACACCCTAACCAACTAGCGGTTATATTAATGGACGACAACACAGAAACCAGGCGCCTGAAACGTTACAAACTTTTGCAAACTTTACCAAATAGATTTACTTAGACTGTAGATTGTAAATTTATATTTTAATAAGCGACATTGTTCAGTGGAGCAACTTCGCCCATGTCAGGATCTGTCAAACAAAATACTTATCCTGAAAAGGATAGATTGTATGCTATTTTGAGTTAAAAAAATATATATCATATAATCTTCTAAATAAATTTGTCTCTGTAGTTATCACAAATCCTGTATGTAGCCCCTCTACGCTAATAAGATCCATTTATAACCGCACAAATATACTTAACCTTCTCAATTTCCGAAAATCGTCTAAATGAACTTCTTTCTTTGTGTGGCATCTTTTTGGCTGTTACCCCGATAACCCTGGTGATACTTAATTTCCTCAGTTTTGTACTGAGGATGGCAACTGAGTTGCCGAAATACTTATCTGGAATTATTTCCAATAGGTGTGGTAAGGACAATTTTATTTCTTTTACATATTATTTTAACCACAGTCTCCTCATTCCTATTTGAAATAGATTGTCACATAACAATAATTTATAGTCAGACCTGAATACATACACATCTACCAAACCTTATAAGTATTTGGAAAAGAATACTGATCACATTATCGAAATTTTTTGGAGCTAGTTCCTCCCTTTGGATAGGTGCCTCAGTATTGAGGTCTGTATTACACGTCCGTGCTTTTAGGACACATTTTTGAATATTACTGATCTACCAGCACCTAGCGAAGATCAAATCACTCGGGACCACCGGTGATTGACAGATGCCCAGAGATGTGAAGTGGAATTATGAGAAATTTTTCTAAAGCCCTCTGCCTAGGGGCTAGAGGTCTAGCTTCTACGATATTTCTTAGATGTTCGTATAGTTTCCCGATGTTCTCAAAAATAAATCTTACTACTCTACTAGTCCTACCACAACAACGAGAAAGATAAAGGAAAGCTCACCTCCAATAGAGAGAAAAGCAAACGCACAAAGTGGTCGATAGTTCGAATAGTAAAATTAGGCAAACGTTACTCCCAAATTCAGACAACGATAATATTAAAGTTTCTAGAATCGAATTCGCGCGCATATCCTCGACAAACGAGACTTTAAAGCGAAAATGGAGTAACCTATTCACGGAAAACGATGTGGTCAACCAAACGCCACAAGCAGAATGCCTGCACGTGTATCCACAAGGCGCGAGTTGTATCAAAACCTACGAAAGCGGGGCGCCATCTACACGTCAGAAGTTGAAGCGAAAACCTTAAAGTAACAATGCCGGAACGCTGTGAGAAATTGGCCGTAACATTGTAGCTTGCAGAATTTTTAGAAAGATATGACACAGAGTGGAACTTTCCTGAAGTTTATAGAGCTTTTTAGTAGACATATACAGCATCGTATCACACATTGTTAAAGTTGGCAGCGAGTGGTACGGCCAGGACAAATAAGGCACCACCTCAGAGAATCAGTTGAGTTTCTAAATAATAATCGAAGAGTAAACCTCTGAGAACAGAAGTAAACGGTTTTAAAACATCTGCTATCAGTGGAACGACCGCTTTGTTTTAATGTGTCGCTTTGTGTTCTCGTAAAGTCATAAGAAAATGGAATGATGATTATTCAGCAAGCAAGTCAGCAATTTAAGTGGCATCGGCAACTGGTGGAATAGCAAAGAAACGGAAATATTGTAAACACGATGATAGCTACTAGAATTTTGGCTTTACTTCAATAGAAGTAAATAATGGAGAGAGACCGCAATATATGCCCTGTTTAAAAGTTTTAGCGCCCTAGTGTAGGTCCCCAAGTAAGTTAAAGCGACATCATTCCAAGTACCAAGCAGCGCAGTGCTAGCATCTTTTAAGGTCGCACACAGAGTGGCGAAATCCAAAACCCTCACACAAGAGCTTATTCTACCGGCTCCTGTCAACATGGTCAACATAATGCTGGGAGAATCGGCGGGAAAATTAATTTCGAAGGTACCTTCGTCAAACACTACTGTTAGTCGAAGAATCCATCAGCTGTGGATCTCAATTAATAGAGAAAATAAAAGCATGGAATTGGGTCAGCAACTTGATGTGGCTGCTAACAGTGATAAATACGCACACCTTATTTGTTGTATACGTTTCCTGGATACTATCTCTGGAAACCTTCTGTTCTGCAAAAGCATCATTGGACGCGCAGATGCTTAAAACTTGTATGAGATGCGTGACAAGTTTATAACCGGATATGATTTGGATTGGGAAAAGTGCATCGGCTTCTGTACTTATGGAGCTAGATTAATGTCTGGTCGCTATGGAGGATTTAACGCGCTCTTTGTGGACCTATTGCATCATCCATAGGGAAGCATTTGCATCAAAGTCGACGAATTTTCAATTGAATTTGGTATTACAACGTGTTGTAGACGGACTAAACTGCATAAAGCTAAACCAATGAAAGCCAAAAAGCTGAACATGGATAAGGAGCTAAATATGGCTCTGCACTTCACGATGGCTTTCTCGTGGCAACGTCTTATCCCATGCATTCGAGCTACGTCAAAAAATTCACACTTTTCCACCAAAATCATGAAAACGCTAGGTACTCGAACACACTGTTTAGCGTATTTGTGCAATACATTTGACAAGTTGACTATCTTCAATCTGACTCTGTAGGGCTATAAGATGCACATTTTACAGCTTTTGGAGAAGGTTGTGGTGTTTAGGAAAAAGCTGTAGCTGTGAATAAGAGAAATTAGAGAGGATGGCGGTCAACATTGTTTTCCTGACTTTGCACGAATACGTGGCCTGTAATAAGATCGTTGTTTCACAGTACTTGCTGTTTCTTTTCAAAGAACACCTCTCAAAGTTCATTGACTGGTTTGCAAAATACTTTGCGGAAGACAATGTCGATAAATGTTCGTGTATTCAAAACCCTTTCCGTTCTCAAGCTACAGCAGAATTCACTTTGCAGAAAGATTATTGATAATTGAACTCTCTTGCGTCAACCGTCTGCAAACAAAATTTGCTTCTTCCAATTTAGTGAAGTTCTGGACATCAAAAATGAATATCCAACTCTAAGTTCAAAAGCTGTAAGAACTATCATCCTCTTTGCGACAACCTATTTATGCGAAGCCGGATTTTCAGGTGTAGCTGTAATAAAAACAAATATAGCTTAAAAATCAAGAAACAAGAATGGCAGTGTTAAAGCTTGGACCCCTGCCTAATCAAGCTACTTTCCTTCACTAACCTGGCATAACTTTCCCACGAACTATTTCTGTATTCTGTGATTTCTTGACAGAACGATTGTGTATTTCTGCTTCATTTAATCGTTTTCAATGGTTCTTGTGCTAAAATGTGTGTGGAGAAATTAGTTGCTCAAGTATACCTTGCACTTATATATAAATTTCCGTTGCACTTTGTGCAGCAGTTGTAACCAGTTTTTGTTTTCTACGCTTTTAGTCTTCATGTTGAGCTCTGTGCTTTGCTCTACGACCTTTTATTGGAAACCTATCAAATTTGAGTAACTATTTAGGATAGAACCTATTAAAATTTATGTTCTTACATTATTTAAAATAAACTCGTCAATTTTCACTCGTTTTATTCGGACAAGTATAAATGTCGCGTAAAGATACCACTCTTATTTGCACACGCGTACCATACATTTTCTACTATAATCATTAAGAGGTGTGTTTATTACAATTTATATCTCGGAGTGCATTGGAGGTGTAAATTCCTTTTACTCACATAATTGTGAGTTGTATTACGTTGACATCATTCCAAATACATGCCGTTTGAAATTTTCTTTAACTTATCTTATTTCTTTCTTCTTTTAATATAGTTACCGATTCAAATTTTCTATAATACACTTATTTCGAGAAAAAGTTTCACCTGTTGCAGTAAGCACATTTTAAACCAAATCAGCAATGAACATTAATAGTTACAGTAGTTGTCCAAATAATAATCAGCAGTCATATGATGAAATAAATATTATTACCAAATTTACACTACTACAAATCTTTTTCTCGTCAATTTCGGACAAAAATCTTAGTATGAGTCCAATTAGTTGTAAGGTCTGCATTACCAAAATCCACTATTAAACACACAATGTGAGAGCCACGTATAATCTCGAACTACAGTCTAATCTTAGAATGAATAAGGTCAAAGAAAAGTGTTACAATGAACAAGACGATGCCTAAAAAATAGAATAACATAAAAATCTACGGGTACTTATTCTATTTACGAACCATATACCTAGCGTTGTCATGTTATAGCAGTCCACAAATGATTTGTGGCCAGAAAAGTTAAACGTACGCATACTATTTATTTAGAGACGCCACATGTAGCTTGGTAGGTATATGTAAGTACTTTCTCTGTGCATGAAAACTATATGGGCTACGTCTAATACTAAATGAAAGAGATCACTGTCCGTAAACATTCCGAATAATAAAGCCTAGGAATTTAATAGAGGTATTGGATGCATGGTTCGTGTCAAATCAGGATCAATTGTCAAAAATAACAAACAAATTATTTATGGTATCACGCACCACTTTTGTGCATTAAGGTTCAACCTACTCTTTAGATACCCCCATCTACTCCAGGAGTCTCGCCACTGGGCAGCATCGTTGACAGTATAAGTTCTGCGGTAAACCCTATGGTTATTACTAAAGGCCGGATAATACGCAGTTTGCATAAATTTGCATAGTTGCATAATATATACATTTTGCATACTATTTGCATATTTTGTAGTAATTCAGCATATTTGAAGTATCCGAGTTTTATTTATTTATTGGATGTAATTTATTATAGGATAGGCATTACTAAAAATATGTCGTGGTTGTAACAAACAAAGAGTTAGACAGTCCTCTCTAAATTAAAAATAGCATTCTATGAAGCCTCTTCTCGATACCTTTCCGATAAGCGCTTCCAAAAATTTATTAATGCTGTTCCCATACATCTAGGCCGGGACAGAATTCAAGGAAAAGGTAATTCCCTGAAACTTCTAAATAAATACAAAAATATATTTTACTAGAAAATTAGGAGCACAGGTGTCTTTTTGTTATTCGGAGAAATTTCCGTATTCGAAAGCAATCTTATTTATTTTAAACGTCATTTTACGTTGTTTTTTCGAAGTGTAAACTTGTGGGTTGTTATTAATTATAATAGCAAAAATGCCGAAAATAGCGACTGTGCCTGGATGGATTACACCTTATTCAGAATTGCGTATGGATGGAGAAAAAGTATTTTGCGTAGCATGCAGCAAGATTGTAAGTAAAATTTAAGTATCTTTCCTCTTATTAATCGATAGTTTTTAAACGATGTTCAACAAAATCACCAATACAGCGCTTCGACAAATAATTTTATTTTAAAATTTTATTTTAAAATGAATAAAATGAGATGCATATTTCATGTGTATTTTTCGCATATCATCAGCACAATACACAATATCTGATATTACGTATTCTACTGATGATTTTTAAATAAAAATCATTTTAAAATAAACTTATTTGTCGAAGCGTTGTATTGGTTATTTGATTAAATGTCGTTCAATCCGCTTGCTTCGCAAACTCTTTACACATTAGTTTTTTATTACTCCTTTATCTTTTACTAACACTTATTTTATAAGAAAACAATTGATGATGTGATATTTTTTATGCAGGTTACAAGTGAGAGAAAATTTCAAGTCGACTAGCATATTAAAACTCCATCTCATGCTGCAAAACTATCAAAGATGAAATTGGCGAAGAAGGGTCATCAAACATTACTGCAATGTTTGCCATCAACCTCCAAAAAATCGGAACAAGAACAATTTAATGAAGATTTGTGCCTAATGTTTGTGTCGGCAGATATTCCACTACATAAAATAAACCATTTAAATGTCAAGTTATTTTTGCAAAAGTACACCAGCAAATATAATATTCTCGACGAGAGCACCTTAAGAAAAGATTATATTGACCGTATCTATGCAGAAACATTGAGTAGCATTAAGAAGGCTGTGTCAAACAATTACCTTTACATATGCGCAGATGAAACTACTGATAGTGTGGGCCGATACATAGTTCATTCAATGATAGGTATCCTTAACGTATCAGTTCCAGCAAAATCTTATTTAATTTCATCCAAACAGTTGGAAAAGGCAAATAATTTGACAATAACAAGGTTCATACAGGAAGAACTGGCAACCTTTTTCTTACCGGAATCGATTCCAACAGAAAAATTCTATTGTTTTTAACGGATGCCGCACCCAAATTTAATTCACACAACTTGCTTGGCGCACGGACCAAATTGTGTTGCAGAAGAAGTAAGAAACCATTTTCCCTTGGTAAATACTTTAATTAGTAGTGCTAAGAAAGTGTTTTTAAAGGCTCCATTAAGAGTTCCAGTTTTACAAACAACATCTACCCGGTATTCCGCTTCCTCCTCAATCAGTAATCACACGATGGGGAACGTGGTTGGAAGCTGCTATTTTTCATGCAAATCGTTATGAAGAAATAAAGACAATTATTATGGATCTTGATAGCGATACACAATCTGCGCTAGACGCCCAAAAGGTGTATTCGAGTAAAGAAATATCTCAGCAGTTGGCGTTTATTAAACTCAACTACAGTTTTATTTCCACTTCTATATTGCAATTTGGAAAAACAATTTATGTCGCTAATTGAGAGCGTTGAAATAATAAACAAATTTGGAAAGTTATGTTTTGATGTTAAAGGAAAGGGTGGGAAAATCCGTGTATGAAAAATTTTTAAGTGTAATAGAAAAAAATGAGGGTTTTAAAAAGCTAAAGGATATTGCCAAAATCTTGTGTGGCGAGTCAGTAGAAAATATTGAGTTAACAATAGAGGATATTTGTAATTTGAAATATGCTCCTATAACAAGCGTGGACGTAGAACGATCCGTTTCAATATATAAATACATGTTATCACACAAGCGCCACAATCTTTCTATTGAAAATTTTAAGAAATATGTAATTGTAAATTGTTTTCATAGTTAATTATGTTGTAAAATGTTATAAATAAACTTGTAGTAAACATAATAGAATATTTTTTTCTATAGTATTATATTTTCTAGCATTAGTCCTATTCTTTTATCTGCATACTTTTCATAAGAAAGTGCATATTTAGGCCAAAACATCTGCATATTTATGCACATATTTCCACTTTGTTTTGCATATACTATAAGTGGTCTAAGCTAAAGAACCGAAGCAAATAGTAGGCCTAGGTTTCAGCCTTGAACCACACCAGATATTAAAGAATATTCTCCGACTGAAAATCTATTATAGCTGACGTAGTTTACTCTAGATCCATCTTAAATAAAGTAGCGTAAATAGCAAGAAATTTGTCCCTTATGACTTTTAACTACTACTTTGTTCTGTACATAATGGCAGGTATTTGATTGATATTGATGTTTGATTTATTTTAATATTTCATGTCGATGGAAATTGTTTACGAATTTGACTGTCCCATATGCAGTACTGTTTATTATTACGTTCTTTCTGCAACTGTGTAACATATGTTTTGTATGGTGAAGTTATACAAATTGCAATAGTTAACATATCGAATTACCTATACACAGCGAAAGATATAATATAAATTGAAGTGCACATGTAAATTTTGTAGATTATATTAGCAAACATGTTGTTTTAAATAGAAACCACCAGTAGAAGGGATAAGTAACTGGTTATTTCATTTTGCACATATGCGCTAAGCTCATTTGTAACTCTAATCCAGTTTCATAACAGTGTGTCATTAAGAGAACATAGTAAACAGTGTATACATTAGTAGTACCGGTAAATAAATATTTCAATTTACCAAGTTAACGCTTACGTATTAGCTCGTCAGTTCATGTCTATTCCTTCCTACGATATATTCAAAATAACGAGTTTGATGTCGAATACCACGTAATCTACATCAATCGCATATTAAATAGATTCTTCGTCAATCGTTAGATCAAAGCGTTAAGTTAATGTCTCCATTTTGCTTCTGCTTTTATGTGCGCGCTTTTTATCTTTTCGAAATGTAAATTGCGTCTCATTAATTATAGACAATTTCCATCAAAACGTAAATACGCCTCTTCCCTTTTAAGAATGACGATAACACTGTTAAGTGTAATTATATTGAGAACATTTGCTTCGAGTTTTATTTCCTTCTTCTTGATGTGTTTATATTACGTATTCATGAATAATCAAGAAAGGGGCTTTAAAAATGTACGCCTCTAAAGTCGAAGTAATTATAATGGTACTTTAGAGATACGCAAATTCGGAACTGATGCTTTTAATACAAAATAGTAGTTGCACATTGGACGTTCCATAGTTTGACATAATTTTTCATAGTAAGTATGGCATCACCGACACATCACAACATCACAGTCCTTGAAATCGTTGTCAAGGAAAGATGGCATTCTAATTCTTTTTCCAAATTTGGTTTATGACAGTGGTAATCTTAAATTGCTGTTTGCTATTTTTTAATAAAAATTCCAATAAAGTCCGAGTTGTTACAGAATGAATTTTTAGTTATGTTGCTATGACTTTGAGCTTTAATTGTGACAGACTCTGTTCCTATTCTTCCGTACTTTATGGCACAGTCTTTGACTATTTAAACTGTGATATTTCTCGTAATGACGTACTGTGACTTCTATTTTTTAGGAATCAACTTTTTTCTCCAGATTAGCAAATCATCTGTTTCCGTATTTGTCGATTGGAGTAGATCTTCAATGAATAGCAGCAAACTTTTTATTGCTACAATTATTTTAATATACAACAGAGGATGAAGTGGTCGATATCCAAGATTACATATCGATTTGATGTTAAGCATAACTGCTATTTTTTCCACACCGTCTTCTACAAAAACATTGTCTAACAATGCTTCTGGTCAAAGACGACCTGTTGGGCAATAATCATAGAGGGCAAATACATAGTTCCACCAGTTCTCTATCCTTAACTGAGTACAACATGATATCTTCATGTGTATCTATGCATCTAAAGTAACACAGATTGTTGAACTTAATTAATATTATATACTATATTAGTTACACCTTAGTGATAATTCGTGCTATGCTATGTTATATTATATATACATCAGTGTTCCCGATAACAACAAACATTTTGCAGTGCATTTGACGTAGTAAATGTATTCCCCACCACAGGAAACAATATTCATAATAATAACAAATAATAACTTAGTTATAAGGTACATCAAACTCCTTAACACAGATGCTGCTTTAGACCCATATTTAATTGAAGGTAATGATGACATTTTTGTTAGTGTCACTCGAAAACAGAGTAAACAGATTCTATAGAATTTGAGAAGACTCGTACCAAGAGTCTTCAAATGCATAGGTAGTGATATCAACAGAACAGGGTAACTTGAAACGCCGCTTAAAAATATCTAACCATGCTGCAAGAAACATTTCAGGACGAACACTTTCTCGTGGTGTTATTTCTATATCCATTCTATTGTTCTGTTCTTACAGAACCTGATACTTAAGTGTAAGGAATACTGAAGGAAAAAGGTGTTACATATCGTAGATCCATCTGAAACATTGCGTGCATACATAAAAAGATCGTCTCCTCTTTTATGAATGTGCAGCAGCTTGCGCTCGCTATTTTAGAATCTGCACGAACTGCATCGATAGATATTACTACTATTGTAATTACAGGAGCATCAAGGTTCGGCTTATCTGTTAATGTTTTGTTCGTATTTGCTTGTTATAATCGCAATCCTCACGTTCGCCAAGCACACAGAAAGAGTGCCTTTAACTTGCCTCGCTCTGGTGATGAGCAATGGAAGCTATTGGTCACCAAAGAAATACGCTTGCTTTTAGTCATCGTAAAGAGCCAAACATGATAAATAAATTGTAAAGCATCAGATTTCTATGCAGTATCAAGGTAAGTAAATGCAAGTGTGGTTGAAATATTCTCGCTTTATCACCAATAAGAGTATTTGCCCTGTAAAAAATGGTATATGTAGCTATATAGGGCTTAAAGTGTGGTTAATCGAAATTTAATAAATAATAGTAAAATTGTATTTTTAATTAAACTTCCATGATGGTAAAAGTCAGAATAACTAAATAATCTGGTGAATATTAGACATTGCAGCTAAACGTAGACTATGAAATGTAGTACAAATTTATTTACATTTATTATCTAAGACGACACATTTGATGGTGATTGATACATGTTTAAAAACTCTAGCCCTTTAATTTCCAACACACTTAAAGTTATAGCCATATCGATTCAGTTTAGTCATCTTAAGCTCAATTTAAAGGTAACATTTTAGTCATAGCACTGATAGAAAACATATTAACGTCTGGCACGACATACCTGTATGTATTCACTATAAGCGGAAATATAAAATAACAGGTTTAAAATGTTGCCAAGGCAAAAGTCACAAGCTCTCATCAACATGTTACTGAAGAATACAAACAAGCTTCGGCCGACCGATCTTAGTTATTTGGTCTCTTACCAAGTGCCCGTTCCTTTAAGTATATAAATTTGTCTCACGATGCATAATTCCCTCGATACACCTTTATGGAAGTATTTAGCATAACTTAGGGTTCGCGTCACATCATTTACGAAGCACGAAATACCAACATGTGCTTGAAAGATATTTATTATCTACGAGCTGTGTTTTGCGCAAAATAAAAAGTAATTTCTCAATAATATTTTAGTGATTTTATTGTTTCGCCTGCCTGTAAAGTAGGATAGTTGATTGTGCTAAGAATATAAAGTTACTTATTTATTGAGTTGCAATTTATAAGCCTGCATTTATTATGTGTGCGTGGTATCTTACAAGCAGATAACTTTGCGCTCCTTCGGCGCGAGCGCTGAGGGCCCCTCGCGCCTGAGTGACCAGGTTGATTGCCGTGAATAAACTGCATATTTTTACCTTATTAATTATACCAGATGCACAATAAAAACGAGCGAATAACCACTGCAACGTCAATTAAATATTATTACTTGTTTGAAAATGCATCCCTTTTGTACATTGCCTTTTGGTATATCTACAATTACATAAGTAATTAGAAAATATGTAAATGTTACAACTATTTCAAATACACGGCCAAGTTCTCTCTTATGCCACTTTTACAGCTTATACGGTTATAGAGAGAATGATAACATATCTCATTGGTAGCTTAAAGAGTAGAGGAAAACATTTAGAATGAAAAAGAAGAAAAGCAGTTGCCACCAGCAAACGTATTTACACAACTTAATAGCACTACCATGAAATTACGAAATTGATTGATAAGTGCCATGTTGTTCATGTATTGAATTGCAAGAGCACTGTATAACATGAAATTAGTATCCTAGATCTAAAAACACACTTCGTTTCTAAGGTTGACCATAGGATACATAAAATAAGGACGAAAGTTGTTCATTCTGTCTTTCAGTCTCGTTGGTTGCTTTCTACTGGCATTATAACGTTTTAAGTGAGCACAACTACAACACAATATCACAACAGAAATAAATAACTAAAAACAATAAAATATATTTTACAAACATACAACAAGAGAAGAACTGACAAAAGACGGAAACGTTAAGTGACTCGGAACTCCCGAACATCGAAAAATTATCTTTCTAAAAGGATATTCTTGAAACTTTTTAAAGTTGGCATAGTGTAAATTCTTTAAGCATCCAGGTACAGTGTCATATAATTTGCAGTAGTTCATAACATTTTGGGGGCACGTCAGTCTGAAAATAGTCCCTACAGTTTTCTCAAGTTATAAAGTTACAGAGGACTCTGTGTTCTTATGCACAATATAAAGGTCCTGGACCTGCGCTAATAGTTCCCCATACCAGTATCTCGTAAAACATCATAGTGAAAATTCGAAAAATTATTGTTCTGTTTGCTTCAGCCCCGGAGATGTTTTAAATATCCCTGTTACAGACAGTACAACCATACCAGCCCATGTATATGATGCTATCATTGTTAACATCACAAAATTTTGATCTTCCCTTGCCATCCGCATACGTACGTTTCGCGGTTATACCGCTCGTCAGTACGACTTTAAAAGAGCTCTAAAAATAACTGCAAAAATGCGTAATATGCGCATAATGAGAGAATTCATATCGCATCCCTCTCATATGTACGAACATCATTATTAACATCGACTATTATACCCAGGAATATGACTGAAAATATCTCGCCAACAAATTGCTGGAAAACTAGATACAATGAGTCATACTGATTACTTTTAATTTTGAAGCAGACGTGTTATCGATGTGAGCAATAGATTACTTAGCTCTTTGACGCTTACTTCCGCTTACACCAGGAAGGAAGTGTTATGCGCCTGCAGGCATATTTGGGCTTCGTTGCTATTCAATAGTAGGTTATTGATATAATGCAATAAAATATCGGAGTCAGAAGTATAAATGTGCCGTAGTAGTATTTTTTCCATTTTTTGGGCGCTGTAACAATTTATTTTCATGATCCTAACGTTATACATGCAGTTACTCTGAAAGATCAGATAAAACAATGTATATTGTACAACTAGATTTTCTCAAATCAACTTTCTTAAATACATTTCTTGGTTTCTCTTTACTTTTTGGAAAATCTGTCATAAAAAATAAATAAGATTTCTGGCAATAAAGTAATTAAAAGGGAATTACAAAATGTATCAGATAAAACAAATGAGGAAATACTTACTTCAGGGTCGACATGCAATATTGAGTAAATTGTGCATCCAACATGGCGCAGTATTTCCCTAGCACATCTGAAAAACATAAGTGGTGATAGAATGCGGTGTTTGTATGTGTTAAGGGGGTAATGTTTAATTCAATATAGATTAAAGTGGCGGGTTAATCTCCGAGGAGAGCGACGAGCTTACTTGATCTTCCTCAGAGCTACGCAGTCGAGGGAGACCTCTGCCGTGAAATATTTAGTGCTACGGTGACGGAACTTTTCAAGAGTCCAGTAATACGAAATTAAAAATACAGCGAAATATCCGTAGAAACCAGTCCTTTTTCCACTCTTTGTGAATGAGCAATAGTTACGTAAGTCTTGATAGAAATTGAAACCTCAAAACATTGACAGCTCTTCCAAGATATACGACCTTACATGAGCTGGCCACTATTAAATAATTAACAATTTTATATTAAAAATGAACAAGTAGTATTTCACTTTTAAATTATTTAGCCTTCAGCTGGTAAATTTCCGCCGCTATTTGTTTCTTCATATGTACGTAAACGGATATTCTGCGGCTAGGATAAGAGGAGAGGTAAGGTAAGAGAAGAGCAAATTATGAAATACAAACATACATACCGGATTTTATAAGCAAAAATGAATCTACAACCGAATGTTAATTTTGGAGAAAAAGCTATACACATAAAAGGTAATCCACTTATCCTTAGTTGACTTGGTAAAAGCATGTGAAAAATAAAAAAGGAAAATACGGAAACTTTTAAGTTTAAAAGTTAGAAGAGTGAATGGAGGCTAAAGCGTAGGTAGTTGTGTGGAAATGAGCAGTGAAGGAACAGATATATTTAGCCGTTAAAATGATTTTCAGCGATGTACACTTTAATACTTATTTCTCAATACCGTTTTGGGTTATTGTCCTCATCGATATTTGTGAACTCACAGAAAATAAACATTAAGTGAACTGTGAAGCCTTGACCGTATCTTAAAGTACTTTCCATGATCGATGGTCAAAAGCAAATGATATAGAAGCCGGCAGAAATAATGTAAAATACTGTATAATTCAAGGAGCAAAACAAAATATAGGAACAAATACTAAGCCATATAAGAAATAGTGGTTCAATAAAACATGTCAATATATGTTAACACTGAAAGTAAAAACAAGAGTAGAACATTTATGAACAAAAGTGAAAGTAAATAGAAGGAATACTAAAGTATAAGAAAATGAAAATAAAGTGACGAAGAGAAAGTAGCAATTGAAAGTGAAAACAAGAATAAAGTATTTTACAAAAGGATTAATGAAGAAATTGGAACATAACAATAAACACATATCGAAATGGTATAACTTGTGGAGGAGGCAGTAAACAAGTGAACCCTATAAAATTTGTGAATGAAACAGAATATGAAAAATAATTTAGCATCATCGAGCAAAATTGGACGAAGAAAACATGCCGGTAGAGTGGGACATGGGACAAATCATAACTCAGATATAATTCCGAAAGAAACCCAACACCAAATATATTGTCTTACGGGAATTACACTACTTAACACAGCATATCAGATAATATTACAACACAAATTGGCTAACACTGTAAAACACACAGGACCATATCAAGTGTGGATTTAAGAAGGAAAAATCAACGATAGACGTTATATATACACTGTAAAACAAATATTAGAGAAAGCGCACGAGTACAGAATGGACCTAGAACGGTTTTATTGATTTCAAGCAAATTCCAGATTCGATCAAAAGAAAGAAACTAATGGAGGCATTGAAAGAATTAGGGTTACACATGAAACTAAAGAAATTAGTACATATGACTAGAGGCCGGATTATATGCAAAAAAAGTGGAAATATGCGCATAAATATGCAGATGTTTTGGCCTAAATATGCACTTTCTTATGAAAAAGATGCAATAAAAAAGGAGTAATGCTAGAAAATATAATATTCTAGAAAAAATATTCTATTATGTTTACTACAAGTTTATTTATAACATTTCACAACATAATTAACTATGAAAACAATTTACAATTACATATTTCTCAAAGTTTTCAATAGAAAAATTGTGGCGCTTGTCTGATAACATGTATTTATATATTGAAAAGGTTCGTTCTACGTCCACACTTGTTATAGAAGCATATTTCAAATTAGAAATATCCTTTATTGTCAACTCAACATTTTCTGCTGACTCACACAAGACCACACAAGATTTTAGCAATATCCTTTAGCTTTTTAAAACCCTCATTTTTCTCTATTACACTTAAAAATTTTTCATACACGGATTTTCCCACCCTTCCTTTAACATCAAAACATAACTTTTCAAATTTCTTTATTATTTCAACGCTCTCAATTAGCGACATAAATTGTTTTTCCAATTGCAATATAGAAGTGGAAATAAAACTGTAGTTGAGTTTAATAAACGCCAACTGTTGAGGTATTTCTTTACTCGAATACACCTTTTGGGCGTCTAGCACAGATTGTGTATCGCTATCAAGATCCATAATAATTGTCTTTATTTCTTTATAATGATTTGCATCATTGCGGGTAGATGTTGTTTGTAAAACTGAACTCTTAATGGAGCCTTTAAAAACACTTTCTTAACACTACTAATTAAAGTATTTACCAAGGGAAAATGGTTTCTTACTTCTTCTGCAACACGATTTAGTCCGTGCGCCAAGCAAGTTGTGTGAATTAAATTTGGGTAAAAGATTTTCAAGTTGCAAGCTGCCTTCACCATGTATGGTGCGGCATCCGTTAAAAACAATAGAATTTTTCTCTGTTGAAATCGATTCCGGTAAGAAAAAGGTTGCCAGTTCTTCCTGTATAAACCTTGTTATTGTCAAATTATTTGTCTTTTCCAACTGTTTGGATGAAATTAAATAAGATTTTGCTGGAACCGATACGTTAAGGATACCTATCATTAAATGAACTATGTATCGGCCCACACTATCACACATAACACTATCACACTATAATTGTTTGACACAGCCTTCTTAATGCTACTCAATGTTTCTGCATAGATATGGTGAATATAACCTTTTCTTAAGGTGCTCCCATCAGGAATATTATATTTGCTGGTGCACTTTTGCAAAAATAACTTGACATTTAAATTGTTTATTTTATGTAGTCGAATATCTGCCGACACAAACATTAGGCACAAATCTTCATTACATTGTACTTGTTCCAATTTTTTGGAGGTTGATGGCAAACATTGCGGTCATGTTTGCTGACCCTTCTTCGCCAATTTCATCTTTGATAGTTTTTCAGCATGAGATGGAGTTTTAATATGCTGGTCGACTTGAAATTTTCTCTCACTTGTAACCTGCATAAAAGATATCACATCATCAGTTGTTTTCTTTTAAAATAAGTTAGTAAAAGATAAAGGAGTAATAAAAGACTAATGTGTAAAGAGTTTGCGAAGCAATCGGAATAAACGACATTTAGTAAAATAACCAACACAACGCTTCGACAAATAATTTTATTTTAAACTAATTTTTATTTAAAAATCATCAGCAGAATACGGAATATCAGATATTCCGTATTGTGCTGATGATATGCGAAAAATACGCATGAAATATACATCTCATTTTACTCATTTTAAAATAAAATTTTAAAATAAAATTACTTGTCGAACCGTTGTATTGGTGATTTTGTTAAATATCGTTTAAAAACTATAGATTAATAAGAGGAAATGCTATACTTACAATCTTGCCGCATGCTACTCAAAATACTTTTTCTCCATCCATACGCAATTCTGAATAAGGTGTAATTCATCCAGACACAGTCGCTATTTTCGGCATTTTTGCTATTATAATTAATAACAACCCACAAGTTTACACTTCGAAAAACCAACATAAAATGACGTTTAAAATATATAAGATTGCTTTCGCATATGGGAATAAATTTCTCCGAATAACAAAGAAACACTTGTGCTCCTAATTTTCGGGTAAAATATATTTTTGTATTTATTTAGAAGTTTCAGGGAATTAGCTTTTCCTTGAATTCTGTCCCGATCTAGATGTATGGGAACAGCATTAATAAATTTTTGGAAGCGCTTAGTATCGAGAAGAGGCTTCATATAATGCTATTTTTAATTTAAAGAGGACTGTTTAACTCTTTGTTTGTTACAACCACGACATATTTCTAGTAATGCGTATCCTACAATAAATTACATCCAATAAATAAATAAAACTCGGATACTTCAAATATGCTGAATTACTACAAAATATGCAAATAACATACAAAATGTATATATTATGCAAATATGCAAATTTATGCAAACTGCATATTATCCGGCCTTTACATATGACAATGGAAAGGGCAGTAGTACAAATAGGAAAATCTTGGTTACCCATGGTTGTTGAGGCTATGAAGTGCTTCTATTTTAAGAAAGAACCAAAGCACACAGGACATCGGACGCGCGTGCGCATTAATAAGGTATATAGAATAAGACAAATGGGTGAATCATTGATATATCGTCGATATCAAGTTTACACAGCATTGTAACAAATTGTACAGTATACAATATCATATTTAGCCTACTTGTGTCTATATTGACATCATAAAAGCAATTCACACAACAAGCAGTACATTACAAAGGTATTTTTTTTTCAAAACTGGTTATAGTGCTCAATGAAGATGAGATTTGGGAAACATTTGGTTAATAATATTTAAAATTCGAGAATACAGATTCGAAACAAAGGACAAGGTATAATGGTAGCAAGTAATGGAGTACGCGAAGCTGAAGTTCAAATTAAAATAATGACAGTAAGTAGAGCTATATACGCCAATAGAAATGTATTGAAAAGCAACATGCCCTGGAAGAATATAAAAATGAAAATGTACAGAAAGATAATCCATCCTATATTAATGTACGCTACTGATACTACTAGTATGACAAAAAAGCAAGAGGAAAAATTAAAGATAGACAAGAAACATTATGAATGATGCTGCAGTAATATACATGGAAAATAATGTACCCAGAAGAAAAAATCATGCATTACGGCAAGAAACAGAATACCTAGTAAGAAATCAGAAACGGCAAAGAGTGAGATGGCTAGCCATGTTTACAAATCAGTGTCAGACAGATCAAGGTAGTCGATGGAAACATCATATTAAGCAAATTTAAGGGGACTAGAACCAAGGAATGACAAAATAAAACAAAACATAAAGAAGAATTTAGAAAGATATGTGAGAGGATCTACATGATGAAATTGAAACTGATTCATCTTCGCAAACAGATCTAGAGAACTCTCCAAAGCGCTGAAAGAATACAATTTAATAAAACCAACGCAAATAGCAAAGAAAATTTCACTAAACTTAAAGCAAACTACTCAAAAGAAGTATACAACAAGAACAAACGATTTGGATACTTCTCCCGAATGCAAGACAGAAAAATATAAGAATGCACGAAAAGAAGGAAACTATAAAAAAGGGACACATCAAGGAAACCTGGGTAGAGTTGCATAAAATTAGATTGAAGAAAAATGTGTTCTAAACGCACTTTTGAGATACGTACGATATTTGCTTTAGGGCTTATTCTAGGTAAAATGTTCCATCTTTATTAAAATATGAAAAATTATTGGAGATATAGGAGATCCCACTTGTTAAGGACCACCTCGCACGTACAATCATTTTTTAGTTTATATATTTTATTTTACATGAAATGTATTAGAGTTAAGTTGTGCATTTAGAAGTATTACAGTATTACCGTAAGGGTTTCCGACCGGCTTTGCATTTTATAAATTGTAGGTATTTAAATCTTTTATCGTGCTGGGACATCACGTTTAGTAAGCTAGCCGGATAGAATGTTGTAAATACCATTGCAACCCGAAATTCATTTAAGTATTACAAGATGTACAAATCCGCTGCTGCATCCTGTCCTTGAGAGTACCTCTAGTGTTAGACCTACCGCAAAATTCCTCAAACAAGAAATATTTTATCATTTAAAGGGAAGGTGTCTCCTTCTAGAAATTCCAGATTTCATGGAATACTCTCAGGCAGGGTCACTTTTATTAGCCAATGACAAATTCTGTTTTCCAAAATAACATTTTTGTAACGCCCATTAAAAGTTTACTTCTTGTCAAATTAGAAGAAACTAAATCACTACAAGTTTGTCACCGAAGACGAACAGTCACATAGAAACATTGTTTCAATCTTGCCGGGAGCAGGTTAACAATCAAATTAAGTCATTTTCAGTTTCAACGCGGTCGGGAGCAGGTTAACTGAACACATGTAAATTTAAGTTCACCGCTTACTAAAGTTATTTATTTGTAAAGTGTACCTAGTATTATTTGTTTCTTTTTTAATATACTGTTGAACTAAGCAGTGCATCATTTCCGCGCAACCTACACTTTAAATTAAGCGAGTGCAGAACAAATTACCAGCGCTGTCGATGGTTTCCGTAACCAGCTGAAACGAAAGACATCTCCTTCAAACCAGGAGGAGCAACCACCACTTTCAAACCAAATTGAGGGTGAATAACGTAATAATACATCCAACAATAGCTTTACTATGAAATAGTTCCGTTATCAATATCATCAGATCTTTTGTGGTGATTGTTTTGCGTTAACTATTTTTAGTGCTTAAAACTTCGGAATTTGTCCTAAAGAGCTAAACTATGTACTTATTTTCTTAAATCAAATTGGACGCTCAAATAATATGAACGAGTAGTCTGTTATAGTCTACTAAATATACTCGCATTAGGCGGTAAAATATTAAATAGGGCTTATTATCTGTAGTAAAGGAATTAATGTTAAACAGGGTGGTTCTGTACTCTAATCTTATTTATTTATTTTTTTCATAAGACACCACTTTTGTTGCTTAATATTCGTGTAGATTGTAGTTTTTACAGAAAGTATACTTCATGACGTCAGTCGAAGGATTGCGATCACTACTTTGTAAGATTTAAAACTGGGACACGGCTCAGCAATTTCTGTGTATATTAGGGGAGGGGTGAGGGGGAGGGGTAAATATACACAGTGATCCCGAATGATTGACGGTCACGTGACAGCTGTATGGTCGTTTTGTTACCAAAACTACTTTCCAAGGGGAAAATTAATAGTTCAATTAGGATTCGGTTTAATTCGTTGTGATGATTAGCGTCCTCATCATAGGCGTGCAGATAAAATTCTCACTTGTCATTTTAGCGATCATTTTATTAGCGTTTTCGTGCAAGTTTTAGAGATTGTTCCGATCGTTTCTCACTTATTTTATCACACACATTCTTCTTCAAAACTAAAACGGCGAATATATTATGTTTTGGTAGGTTTGCTAACTCAAAATGTTAATCAGTATTAACTCTCAACTTTTAGGTTACGATGGATTTGACCACCGATTGCTTGAAGTTCAATAATTGAATAAATACTTATCACTATGTGTAATGTACTAGTTGTGGTAGTAGTTCCTCTCCGTTTCACTTGTAGCATGACATCCGAGATGATGTTTTAGGAATTAGAGGACTGAGTGTCACTCATTTGTCGGGTGCTGCATTAATACATTATACATACATAGATCGATTTTCGTATAAAATAATCCAGTATCATAAAGATAACTGTAAAAGTAGAAGAAGGAATTAGAAGTTCCACCACAGTTTTAACACTTCCCAATTATTACCATTATGTAGTCGACGTTCCTCAGTTCAAAGTGACATAGTGTCATACGACATAATGTACAGAAAGCAATATCGGAATTCGGTTTTCTACTAGCAAACTGCTCACACTAATAATGGGTGCAACTACAATATTTGGTTAGTGACAGGAATGAATTACCCAAACGAGAAAATAAGAATCACCACATACATAACCCAATCTTCAGAAATCAAGCATTATATATTAAATACTTGGTACAACAGAGGTGGAAGGAAAATTAGGAATAGTACACATGAAGATACATTTCATGCAACGTGTCCCTCCGACTGGTTCCAACCTTCTACCGCAAATATGGAAGATTGTCAACGGAAACCGGACGAATCTGATTATGGATACCCATACCCAAAGAATAGCCCGTACAATGTAACGTTGTAGAAATAGAGCATGTCCAGGAGAAATCTTAGTCTAGCATTATGAAACTGTGGTAAATACTTCAATTTCCTTCATTGATTTTCTCGTATGTGCTACTGGTTTTAGTGTAAAAGATATGATCGACACATAAATTACAAAATTAAATAGCACTCGAACTTCTACTTGGAAACTAAATAGCGATCTTGTTCCTTCAACCCTAATTTAAATGTATACACTAACTGATTGCATTGTGAATCCCCACAGCGCACTAAGGATGTGTTATTTTGACAGATGACATAAAACATTTGAAAAATATACTGATGGGTTGTGAGATAAAAGCGTAGAAAGCTAGACAAAGAAGTTATATTCTTATTCCGTTACTCACACCGCGACCAAAATACTGTAACGTCCATGCCCATACTGCATCATATTCACTCATTTATTCATCACATTTGTCAGGTACTGTGCTTTTTTCATGTAAACTTCAGTCTGTGAACTTGTAACGTGCTTGCACGCACCTAAACACACATAAGTAGCCTACGGATGAAACTACACATGTATATATGCATATGTATATACACATGTATGTATCTATGTATATTTCTCCACTATTACACGAGCGATTTGGTTGGTTGAGCGAAAGTAATTTTGAAATCGAGTGTCAAGTTTTGCAAGGTGTTTGAGCAGGTGTTGATTTTCTGGGAAACCAACTAAACTCCGGTGTGAGTTAGTTGTCAATTCCTTCAGCGGTGGCTGAAAAGAAACGGCGGAACACTAGGGAAATATACTCAACGAATTCTGTTGAAGGAACCAACGCAACTCGACGCCCGGTGTCACATTATTGCTGCTACAGAGAAATTGAAAAGCCAACGGCGCATTTCAATATTTATGTATATATCACCGTAGCGCTTAATAAGGATCTAAACACAAAATGAAGAAGAGAAAATAAGGAAACGCTCCGTGAAATAACAATACGGTTTATGTGAATGTCTGCGCCTTCTTATGAAAGCTTTCGTACTCCGAATATGCAATAGCAATTGTAGATTTAACACCGGTAAACCTGCATCTAGGGAGATTTTCCTCTCTGTCTCACACAATATTCTTAAATTGAGGTAAGCTCATAATTCGTTTCGACTTTTCTCGATAGAATTAAACACGATAAATTTGTGCTATTTTTGTTACACACACATATGTATATTTCACTAGAGATTCTCAGCAAATTTAATAAAAATATTGTAGCGTTCATATTTTCTATTGATGTTTGCTTCGGTCCTTGATTGGGAAATTAAATTAAATTAAAAACATACAAGCACTCATAACTTTTGTACTATATTGAGAAAAATTAGCTGTTGTGTGTGCTAGCTCGTAGACAAATTATTATAATTGAACACCGTTCATTTATCGAACATTCTAGTTACGTATATTCAGCTTTTATTAGTGCAGACGACGACCTCTTCTTTAATTTAATGAATCGATTCCGATCTAACGAAAACAATCTAGAGGTTAGAGCATCGGGATAATCAGGCAACGAATCATAACACAACTCAAACCATAATCGATGTTTTTGGATTCGTATTTGCATCGTAGTATCCAGGAGTGTAATCCCATAAAACCATTTACTTATGATGTATTGAAGCGCCGGCTTTTCGACTCGGCCTCCGCCTCAAACTCCACCTCCGTTGACGAGTTTGTATGTACGGCGAGAGTTCCTTTTCCAAACTTGTGGTCTTGTTCGGATACCGACCCTCGAAAGCAGATTAATCGTAAAGTATACCTTTCGTTTTCCGATAATTATAAATTCAGCTTTATGGTATAAGTTTTTGTACAGCAATGAAAATTCTGCTGCATTATAATCTCGAGAGGGTTGAAATATAAATTTGAAAATATTTAGTGAAGCTTCCTCCGTATCTTGAAACGCATGGTATATAATTGACATAGAACGCTTTGTAAAATAATTGTCTTAATAAACAACTCTTATGCTAATCACAAAAGTTATGAAATGGAACTGATATAGCCTATATACATACATCATGAAGTACCTATCAAACATCTTCGCGATCGTGTTGAAAAATTGCTTTGCTTTAAATAAAGGCATGGTACCAGCTAAATTGCTTCTTGGGCTCAGGACATAGTTTGATGATGTTTGTTTTACTGTGAAAGTTCATTACCAACTCATTGTCATACAGTGGATTATCAGGAATCATATCCAAATGGAAATAAAATTAAATAAGAAAATTTTAAATATAGAAAGTTCTTGGGAATTCAACACAAATAACGTCTATTTAAATTTCGTTTCGTCACCCGATGTTGTGAGAGGGCATAAAGACTTTCTTCCATAAATGTTATAAACTATATTAATATCTTGCACCTAATTGATGCTTTTACAGGGTGAAAGAATATAAATCATGATAACAAACTGTGGAAGAGTCCATGTATAATCCTATGAAACAAATCATTACATATTGTAATAATTTTTTTTTTTGGTTGGAGAGTCTTCCACCACTCATCAAAATTTAGAAATGGGAAATTAATACTGCTTTTTAGATAATCTTCTTAATGTGAATTTTTAAAATTTCAGTTTTCGTTCTTGTCTACATTTTTAATTAATTAAGTATGTAAAGATTTCGTTCGTATTGTACATAGGTGTTTCGACGGATTCTGTTACTAGGATTCATATTCTTTTACCATTAAGAAACATCAACTAGACCTGAAATTTTAGCTTTAAGAAATAAAAATCAAATGAATTAATGAAGATCGTGAATTCCACGAGAACTTGCTACATTACAATCGCATTGTAACTATGGAAACTTATCAAAACCCATCGAACTGCTTACGAGAAATAGATTCATATACATACATATATGTATATGTATATATATATATATATCATCAGGATGTATATATATATATATATATACAGTAACCATACAATCTTGAGCCATGAATAGTAATATAAATGTACAATCCTGAGCCAGCTTCGCAATCCTGGGCCATATATATGGCTCAGGATTGTTTAACGTGGTAGAGCGCCTCCAAGTGACGTCATGTATGTCTGGTAAAGTATCGAAATGGTTCAGTTTTGATAGAAATATCAAAAAAGTAGTAGATCGCTTTTCTCGTTTGGCGGCGCTGGCCTCGGATATTTGTATATGTATGACTATTTAGCAACACTGTACGCTAATAGATTTGTATTTACATTAGGTTCGTATTAGATTAGGGCTAGAGTTTTGTTTGTAACGGTGAAAAATATCTTGAAGGACAAAATATATTTTTAATTTAGGACTAAGAAACGATCTAGAATGTTCTGATTACCTAAATGTCTATCTACTTAAAGTAATTCTATATAGATAGACAATAGAAAATATGTCATTACATTCGATAAGTAACGGCTTCCAAATCAAATACATACATATCTGAAGTTGAACTTGGCCGTTATAAAATATCAAAGTTTTGTTAAAATTTAATTTTGAAAGTAACTTCCACTATGTAATTTCAATTAAGGATGGAAGTTTAAGTCATAGTAATTCTCTATTGCTGCTTACTTAAATTTGCATTTCAACCAGAAGTTACTGCATGAGTTTAATATTGTACATAGCTAGTAAAAGAATACAATTGAGGTTGTGTTAACCTATATAAATACTTATTCTGGTTGATATAATAATAATATATAGCAAACAGTTTAAGCAAAACCGATTCATAAACTATCCTCTTACAAGAAAATACTGGTAAGTGTGTCTCGCCGATTTAAATGAAACTTTGTGGGTTTATAGACCGATGTAGTGTAAAAACAACAGTCATTTCCTTAGCTGCCCCATCTCGCATTAGCGAGGGTGCTCTAAACTTAACACTATCCTTCGCTGGTAGACTGAGTATCTCAGAAGCTATATGAGAAATCAGAAAAAGTTAAGGGAAGGTTGAAACTGTTTTACATGCTCTTAACAATGATAAACATTTTCCCTATAATAAGATGGTGAGGGGTAACCTCCATAAACATATGCATGTATATTTGTTATAGGGAAAATATTCACATTATCGTTACAAGCATATACGAGGGATGAGCTGAAATTATTGAGAATAAAGAACACGGTTAATATTTTCTAGGATTTTATTTTAAATATGCTCAAAGTAATTCTCTTCAGCAATGATACATTTGCTCATTATATCTTTCTACTGTTTAAAAGCTCCCAACGAATATTATTTCGGAATACCTTCAAAATAAGCGTGAACTGCGGTATCAATCTTTTCTTTAGACGAAAACCTTCTACCTCGCAAATTTTGTTTAAGTTACAAAAATTGCCAAAACTGACACATTGCTAAATCAGGTGAGTTCGGCGGATGTTCTATTACTTTTATATTCTTTTCAGTAAAAAACTGCAGCGTTGTCATGGTGGAGCATAATGCTCTGGTCTGAAATTCTATTGAACACTTCAGGCAAACATTGTTCAGTATACCACTTAGCTGTAACTGTGTTTTGTCGATCTAGTTTAATTGCATTTACTAAGCCCGTACTTCTGAAGAATGCCGCATAAATAACCTCTCATAGCTCGCTGCTTCTTAGTCATTGTAGGAGTTTCCCCATCTTTATGTATCCATACATAACTCTCTTGGTTACCTCCCAAGAAAAGGTCGAAAAGGGAAATTTCGCAATTTCGAAAGTTTCGCCACCTGTCACTATTTTAGAAAAAATTGGTTCGCGCCATTTAAGAAATTTAAAGTTTCATGGCGAATTCTCACGCTCTGATTTTTGGAAGTCAGAAAGGTAATGTGACACAAAACGACTTAACGCTTTTTTAAATGCAGGTGATCGTGTATGATTGTTTTAACAGCTGAGGATCCAATTTTCAGTTTACGTACTATTACCGCATAAGTGGCTTTATTGTCTTCTTCAATTATTTTTTAACAGCAGCACGCCCTGCTCCTTTTTGATGCTGAACAGAATTCCTTTCGCGTTAAAATTCCTTATACCATCGGTAAATTGTAGTCAAGGAAGGTGCTTGTTCACTAAAAACTGAATCTAAACTCTCTTTGCACTCATATGCGCTTAAACCTCTTTTAAAATCATAGTAAATTATGATTCGAAGGTGCTCTCTGGCTAATTCCATTTTATTTTACTTTTCAAAAATAAGTAGCTGAGAGTTGTAACGAACGTAATTTCAACAACTGAACATCAAATGATAGATAAAAAGTTGCTCTAAGTAAACACTGTGAGATTGTTTTTCACAGTCTACTAGATTTTATTATTCTCAATAAATTCATCTTCTCCTTTGTAAAACAGTTTAAATCTTGCCTTAACTTTCTTTTTATATTTCTGATAGTTTCTGAGTTATTGAGTCATACAGGAAAGGGCAGTTTTGAGCTTAGGGCGCTATACAGCCCGGTAATGTGAGACTGGGCAGCTAAAAATGTTACTGTTGTTATTACACTACATCTGTCTATAAACCCACAAAGTTTCATTTCAATTGGTGAGACACACATACCAGTGGTTTCTTGTTAGTGTTCATCAAATCTAACAGTACAGACCGACCAAAAGACTGTGCTCCCTATTTTGGAGGTTTGTCGTCTTATGTATAATTTTAAATTCTCTCTTTGGATACTATGCCCTGTATCATTAATATGGTGACCTACGCTTGAGGATCCTAGTTTTCTATAGCGCTAACCAGCCATGTGCTCTTTGAATAGTCTCGATGCGATGGTACACTGTGTCTGTCCGATATAAGAATAATTGCTTCCCCCGCATTCAATTTTGTAAATATTCGACTTTTCTTACGTACCTGTTTATTTCTTTCAAAATTCCTAATAGGTAGTTTTAACATACTTTTTGATATAAAGCAAGTGATCATGTTGTACATGCTAAAAATAAGTAGCTGCTTATGCTTTTCGATTTTCCATAGACGGGTGCTTTTATAACATTTTTGTAGCGCGTTTGTATCGCAATTAAGGTCGATGAAGTCTGTCTATCTGTCTCTTAGTTTGAATTCTAATAAGTATTTTGTCGACATCTCTAGCCAAGTAACCACTGTAAACTGCCTTTTTTTTATTTGAGCGCAGTATCAAATCTATTTTGATTTAACGGAAAATTAGCCTAGCGATTCTCGAAGAAATTGATTGACATTTTTTGTTGCACAGTAGTTTGAATTTGTTCCATAGCGGTTCTCTCTGCATTCGCGAAAGATATTTGAGACTAGTGATGGGAAAACCCGTTCCTTTAAAAGAACAGTTCCAACCGTCCTCGTTATTTTGAAGTAACGGTTCCAATATAACAGGTCATCGTTGTTTCGTACTCGACAGTTCTATTTGATAACGCATCATAAAATCAATAAAATATGTCATGCGTACATCGCCTTTGGCGGCCTTTGCTTGATTTGATATATAGTTTGTTTTTCCCCGACGTTATACTTTCCCATTACTAGTTCTAACATCTTGGTGATTCCCCGATTCCGGTTATATGATTGTGTATTAATGATGTAACTGTATCCTACGTACATTAAGTTTTTCGTTAGAAGTTCCTATACAGTTTTCTTTTCTCACGATTCAACGCTAGTTTACACACATCGTGTAAAATAAATATAACAAAAACATTTAAGTCCGCTTTCATTGTGGACACATCCGTTTGGTACAATCCGTAGCTGATCCATCGAACAACAGTTTTATAGTTAGGAAATAGGAACAATCATCAAGTAATCACAATTCATTCATTCGGAAGTTTCCCACGCAAAATAATCATCGTGGAGAAATATTTAATAGGAAAGAAGTCGATGATGTGTAATTTCTTCTTCAACCGCGTACGCTGGAGACTGTCCGAGAGGAACCGTTCTTTGCCCAGCGAGATAACAGTTCCAACCGTTCTGGATCGAGAACGGTTCTAAAATAACAGATAGTTCAATAACGACCCATTACTATTTGAGACAGTCATGGTCGACAGAACAGAAAAGAAATAATTGTGAATTTAAAAAAATTATATTAAACAATGCTGCTGTCCACACTGCTGCAGAGGAGATTAGCAAAAGTAACAAAGGACACAGTGGAGCAATATCAAAACGGATTTAAACAAGGAAAATCAACGATAGATGGAATACATACAATAAAACAACTAATGGAAAAGGCTCAGCATTACAAAATAGAAATAGAATTGCTTTTTTACCTTTTTTGCAGGAGCGGTAATATATAACGTGGCAGAGTGGAAGCCGAGATGCAGAAGAAGGAGAGGAAGACCGAAGAGTACATGGCTGAAGGAAGTGGAGCAGGATATACGAAGGATCGGACATATGATTTGGCAACAAAAAACGAAAAACAGAAAACTATGGAAGAAATTATGTGAAAGCATATAATCAGAAGATCTAGAGATCCGAATAGGATGCTCAACCTCTTCGGGGGTGTATAGCCACAATAATAATAATATTAAACAAAACAACCTAGAAAAAGATTAGAGGCTGAGAAGCTTGTGTCTTGTTACCCCAATTTATTAAAAAACCGTAAATGGACATCTATTAAGGAAGTGGTGTATAATATTTACACTATAAAAATAAAAATTTAATTCGAATTAAGAAAATTAGAGACTAGTAATAATCTGTTTTAAGTTGTAAAATTGTGTATTTGGAAATACTTTATCTTTACTATTACATTTTTTATTACGTATTTACCTCATTTTGTTCCCATATCTGCTTCTTATAAAGACTGTCAATTTTAAATTATTATATTTTTCATAAATTTTTCAAAATATTGCTTTCGTTAAGGTTGGGACTCCATTAAGTTTTCACTTAGCTTCGCGCCGGCCGATTGGCAGAAGTATTGTAGATGAAAATCGTAAAGATGGTCGATAAACCTGGCAACACTGGATTGGTTTAGAATAGTCAATGAATGTACCGATTCATGTATAATTTGGCTCAAGATTGCTATAAGGATGGTTTGGTTCAGGATTATGCTATATATATACAGAAATAGCGTTATATACATCTTTTCAATTTTAGGAAGTTTCAAATGTATATACATTCACAAGGCCAACTGAGGCTCTAGTATACTGATATATATTTCGACTGAGTGGCTATCCTTAGTATTTAAGCATGGTTTAGGATTGTATGAATCTTCAACTGGCTTAACAGTGATAGAAAGATGGATATATATATATATATATATATATATATACATCCTGAGAGTAAGATGTCGTCGCCGCAGCAGACGAGCTAGTTCTCATAATGAGACAGATATCACTACATACTGTCGAATGGTGTGGAAACTACTATCCAACTTCTTAGCGGCTGGTGCTCGTGCCTTAGAACGAACAAGGCTGATATTATTGTGTTCAGAAGAAGAAGGAAACTGACTCTAAAAGGTCCTATTTGAATCGAAATTTCATAGAGTTTTCTAAAGAGCATCTGAAAAATTCACATACAAATAAGGCAAAGCTGGAATGACCATCTAGTCACGCTAGAGACTGTTTGTTTGAAACTCAGGTTCAACGCCCAAAATAGGTAACGGTAATTAGACCTGTTGACCCCTATAAATAATTGTTATGGTGGCCTAATACTCTGGAAATTACTATCTAAGCAACGCTATAAAACTGACAGGACCGGAGACAAATTTGCTTGGAGAACAAGGGAACTATGAATAGTAGCCCTATTGATGCTCTGGAGCCGACGTTCTGTCTTGTACTTTTAAATTATTTGTAAATGAGGAGGTGAACGCTATAAGAATGATGCAATCAACAAAACTCGGCACTACTTTAATGAATGCTATGGATATACCCAGGGGTCAAATAGCCAAGATGTATGATTTTAAAACAGATTTTAAAGGCCATGTTATGAAGAGAATGCGATAATCGATAAAAGAGTCAGAGAAGAACTTTGTACTGAAACATGACGGCAGTCAGGCTGAGAATAAGTGAATGTGGTAGGATACTGAATACGGTAATCCCGTCTCTGTATCTACTGAAACCAATGTCAATCACAAGGTCTGGGGCAGCAAGGATGGCTATAACACAGGTAAGTTTCTTTTCAACTATTTGTGTAGTACTGAATTTAATCGTGTGAATGAAGGCAATAGGCCGACGTTTAAGGCATGAAGGGGGAATCAACTATAGATGTAACCATGTGCGTTTTGGGAATATAAGGAATTTTGGGAAATTGGCAAGCATCGAATTAGCCATCGCTGTACGATCATGCCTATATGTACGAGTATACTGTACGAATTATGACAGATGATACTATTATTAGGACATGCCGAGATCCTAAACAAACGATTGGGATTCTTAGAAGGAGGACATGTTTGCCGTAAATCGACACTATCCTAGTAAATTAAGAAATGTCGAATGTCTCATTTATCAAAAATAATTGTCCACTAAGAGAGTGTCGCTCGTTGAAACAGTTTTCTTAGAGCAATAGGGAGCTGAGCAGGATGAGAACGGAGACTCAAAGGCTATTTAATAGAACAAAAGAAGAACAGGTAGGTGGGAAGCTTATAAGACTAAACTAAATACATACAACGATGAAGTTGAAGAATGCAACATGAGGATTAACAGAATTCTCAAGAGAAGCTCTTCAAATGCAATTAAATCCTTGCAGAAGTCGGACCACCACTGTCGAAGAGACTCTAGAGTATCGCCTTGGGTACACTTTTCCGGATAGGGGCTGGTAAATTGGAAGGAAACTATCTAACTGGTCCCTTGTTCTAGAAGTGCTACACTGTTTCAGGGCCACATACCAATGCAGAAGAGTTATTGGCAAGATCCGGGGATTAACACCAAGAATGATACACTGCTTGTACACTGTGGTAGCAACGCCAATGATAACCCTTAGAGCTGTTATCTGCTAAAAAAGGGCAAGTGTCCTTGGTAGTAAAGCTGCTTACTACTCTTCAGAGGCAGGCTCCTTTGGGAATCACCGAAGCAACATTCGTAAAACATGGTACGGGAACCGCTGCTCTAGAGGCCATAGCTGGTCTCGCAGCGTTGGAACAAGAGAGCGGTGACCATGTCAGCGATCCTAAGACTAAAAGCTAAATGCTTATGGTGTCCTCACAATGTATTTGGCGGACATAAAGATATCACTGAAAGTGCACTGGGCGAGCCGCTATTACAGATACCTTCGGACGGTATGGTGCTAGAAAAACAAAATTCGAGTGCCAGCATTTGGTTCACGGACTGATTGCAATGTAATCGGGGCACAGGAGTTGGAATTTACGGAGTGTATCCTAGAAAGAGAATGTCACTGAATCCGACGGTTTTGCAGTAGCAGCTTGTGCCAAAATCAGAGGAGGTGAGGAGGGGGCTCCATAAAGAAAAATAAGCATAGTGATTGATAGTCAGGCGACTATCACAGCCGTTATGGAGCCACGTTTTTACGAGACAAAGATTTTTAGCTCCGTAAAAAGCGTCTTTGTACCTACAGCTGTTGTTCAGCTACTATTATTATGTTATACAAATTAAAAATCTCTCGTACTAAGATTTTTTCCGATCTCTATACATGTACAAAGAGGCTCTTACAAAAAACAAACAGTGTATGGAGCCCATTATCAGGTCCAAACTGGAAAAACATTGTAAAGAACTAACACGGAAAAGCATTATGTCGTTGGTCTGCGTATCAGGACATGAAGACATTAAAAGAAATTTAATTCCCGTTGAAGTAATCAAGGTAGGCTCTAAAGAAAATTTCCTACGACCTGAACCTGTATGCTGTATATGAAAGGATTTCGCCATGGGTAAAATTTTGTTAGCTACTAAGTGAACATTCAAAACATGACAATTGACTGAAGGTCAATATTACACTAAGACACTGTCAGGTCGGCTAGATGCAAATTTCTCAGCTAACCTAATCAGAAAAAGGAAACAACACATAAATATCATTGCATCCGTCTAGTATCCGGACACTACACCTATGGGAATAGTAAACCGTGGCGTAAGACATGTGAACTACAAGAGGAAATACATATTATCTGCGCCTTTGGGAAACTGAAAAAACTCAGGAATAAATATTTGGGTAAGGAGCTCACGACAATACTGTTAGACTTCCCTGAGCTAGATAGTGGCCTTGGCTGAGGATATGGGGTTTTCTGAACGGAAGTGAAGGTGTTATTGAAGAACGGCAAAAAGAGCATAATGCTTAATGGCTTGTCTATTGGTCACTCTAAAAGAATGAATGAATGAAGGTGCACGGGCCTCCTGCCGAAGAGTATTTTAGAACTAACTTAGAAGAAGGTACAAATAATTTCATTTGAGTTTCTCCTGGGATTATGGATTTGTATATCAGCATCACTTTCAGTTTTATTATTCTTGTGCATAAATTTATGTACGAGGATTTGCCAATTCATTTCAGAAGCAGCTAGTATACAAGTAAGTAAGTAATAATCCGTCGATTCGGAGAAAATACAAAAAACAAAGCATTACCCATGAAATTAGTGAATCCAATTTTACAAGTATGTATTTCATTCTCATTCTTGACATTTTAAAAAGTTTAATGCTTAGCATCAATTCCCTACTCTATCTGAATAGCATAATAACGATCTTCTAACGTAACCAAAGAATTGCGTAACACACAAATTCCAGTTGTTACATAGGTTTCAACTCAGCAGATCCTTTAACACTACCTAGTTCTTATATAGAACTGAAAAACCATCACTCATTCTTTTTCCTAATTGATGAAAAATAAATTTCAATACAAAAAACTATTAGATATAGACCAATATACCTACTTACTTTTTAAAATCTTATTGTTAGAGTAAGTAATAAAATATTTTGTAACAATTTAGCCTCCATTTAGTGTTATGGGTCAAATATCCAGAAATGAGAAAAAGAAAATAATAATACATATAAAAATGGAATTAGTTCAGTTATTATGGATGGTGCTATTTCCAGTTTTGGCTCTAATATTCTAAATTATTTGAGTGTATTCAATTCAAGCTTTTTAAATGTGTTTTTTTTTCTTACTGGTGCACGACTTTCTTAATTCGGACGAAATGAATTCACGTCTTGTTCGCTTAAAACTGTAGAAGCGCTTGACCATCGATTTCCTTGATTGTGTGCCCGCTGCTTTGATCTCTAGACACGTTTACCATCGGGCAGTGTAGCCTTCGAACTTATTTCACATTAATTTCCACCTCTCCACCATTTCAACAGATCGGACAAGCTGCAATTGGAGTTCATAGAATTTATGGCAATTGACGTTCCATAGGACCGAATTCAGTAACCTGTCCACTCGCTTTAACATTGACAGAGGTACTACTGCAAGCCTACAACGTGCTATAGGAATCCGAATGCAGGTTTTCTATATTGGCGTTTAATAATAAAGATTTAGTGTCCCCTTATTTTAAACACATGCGTTTCTATTTGTTTTTATGTCTTTATAGTGTTGTTTGGTTTTCACCTAATTTACTGTTAGAAGATTACAAGCCGAAAGTAGTTGTCTAAACTTATGTAAGTTACTAGCTTACCAGTCGGATGTTGCTGCGAACTCAAAAGAAAGCAAATTCAAGGGAAACATTTCAAAGTATCGTTTTAATTCTATTTATTTATTCGAGTGCTGGTCCATACGCCGTATTTTTGTCTTTCCGTCTGGTGCGTAAACTAATGATTCAAACGGTTTTCCGACGCGTGAGGGAGCCACATACAGTTGTCCATGTTAGAAGCACGGATTCTCCAAATCTAGCCCACACACTTGCAATGGTTGTCCTTGTGCTTTGTTGATGATCATTGCAAAAGTGAGTTGCACCGGAAACTGTAAACATTTGAATTCAAATGGTATACCTGTTGGAATCATTGGAATACGTGGCAACGATACATCTTCTCCCTTGAATTTTCCATTCAAAATTGTATCACATCTGTTTCACCAAAAGTCTTATACCGTTGCAAAATTGTGGTGGATTGATGTTTCGGAGAAGAATGATAGGCACGCCAATTTTCAATGTTAAAATGTGCAGTGGGATACCTGGCAGATCGAATGAATTCAAGAATTTCGTTGAGTAATTAACAATTTGTTCTTGATTCATCACAGTATTAATGGACTAATGCTAATATAGCACGTGCACTGCTTGAATCAATTCGTCTTTGGTTGATGTCTTGATGATCTTGCAAAAGTTTGTTGGCAATGTGATACATTGTATAGATCTGTTAATTGCCATCTTCCCAACCACAATATCCAGCAATCGTTTTGCGAAATGTTCGGCAGATTTATCATTTTGTTGTACACGCATATTAGCTTTCAAAGGCAATTTCCTTAGGTACATGTCGCCATAGAAATGGTGATTTCAAACATACATTAAGTTGATCAACGGCTGTTAAACGTGGTATAACTGGCAGAGTTTGTCGAAAATCACCAGACAATAAAATGGGTGCTCCAACGAAGGACTGTCCATTTTCCCTCAAATCTCTGTGTGTGTGTAGGACCAAGCGCTTTCAATACCTTTTGTCCGTTTTTGAGCGTCATCCCATATGATAAATTCACATGTTTGGAGAGCATTGCCGATTCCGGAATTTTTAGTGATATTGCATGTTGGCGTCTCAGTGGTGTGCAAATTCAACGACAATTTCAGCGCTGTTCCACCACCATCCAAAAGTGTTGCCGTAATTCCAGATGATGCAATTGACAGTACAATTTTATAGCGCGATCGTATAGTTGCCAAAATGATTGAAATAAGAAAAGTTTTGCCTGTACCTCCGGGCGCATCTATGAAGTACAATCGGCCGCATTGATTTGTAATTGCTTGCATGGTTGTGCCATATACAATGCGTTGTTGGGAACCAATTTCGGAAAATTATTTTCATCAAATGTACCCACGTTGCAAATCACGATCATAAGCGTCATTTGCACATCGATTCAGTGCACACATTCTTGAGTGCACCAATCATTTGTTAGTGATTGCCAAACATGTATCCTCGATCAAAACCAGTGCCTCATTATATACGTTTGGTGTGAATTGCGTATCCGGATTCGTTTCTCGCAAATGACGTAGGATGTCTTCACTCGTGTCATCTTTGTATAGATGTGCTATGCCAGAAACCTTCGATACGCGCGCCATCCATCGTAGGATAGACGCACTGTACCAGAAACCTTCGCGGGAGTGTACTCCACAACTTCCGAAAGTTTCATGCTGATCGGATGAATGATGTACTAATGCATAAAGGACACACATACAGACATACATTTGTATATATATATATATATATATATATATAAATAAAAGTGAGACGAAGGTTATTGGGGAGTTCAGCAATCACACATTCAATAGTAGTATTTTCAAATTTATTTTTATACCGATATTTCGCATCCAATACTATGCTTCATCAGGGTTAACTGAAGACAATTAGATTAGATTAGATTAGATTACTTGAGGTGGCACTGATGCCTGTTCCACTGCGACCTTTCCAGATCTATTGTGGTCCTCATGCCTCCTTAGAGTACGTTCTCTAGCTTTATTCCTTTAATTAGACTTGACAGCTTTCAGAGTGGTTCTTCTGCATATACATGTATTTTTAAAGTGGACTTGAAGCCCTTGCTCCGTAATGCTGTTATATGCCTCCTGGCCTGCCTTAAGCTTTGCCGGCCCCATCTGGGTGGCTGGATAGTCGTTGCGTACTACCGCGAACCTCTCCAAAGCAGCCTCTTTGAAGGTCAAACCTTCTGGCCCCTTGCCTTTCGGAAGACATGTCCTTTCTTTACGTTTAATAGCCTCCGCCGTCTGTTGAGGCCTAACTTCCTTGTCTAGATTAACCTGGCCCCTTTGTGCATGTCTAGTGAAGTTGGCCTTGATTATGACTCTTCTAGCCTCTATGTAACCTTGGCACTGTTTCACAAGCTCTTGCTCTTTAGCCTTGGAAATTCTAGATAACGTAGCTGTACGAAGAGTAGCTAGGGAAGTATCTGTTTGCCCGATCAGAGCACCGCTTGATCGGGTAAGGCTAATTACAAGGAGATTTCGCCTGGTGCTCCCAGGGGAACGTTAAATACCGCACACCCCTGCAGCCACGCAACTCTCGGCACGTTACCTTACACCTTAGTTTGGGTTTTAGCTGGGGTACCTCGGGAGCGCTAAATTCCCGAACTCACTTGTTAAACTTGTTGACAGTGAGCTGCCCTGAGGGTAGCTGAGAGTGAAAAATACCCACCCAAACGCAACGGGCAACGGGCGGTCAAAGTTCATCCATCAACCTATTTGGCACCAATTGCTCCGGAAACTCTTCATTCGTGGTCGTGACCGCGCGATGAAGAAGGTGTTCTGTCCGGGTTTACTTGTTGCCTCGTTTATATTTTTGACACCTTTAATTTTTAAATAAATTTTATCTTTTGACATCCGTTTCGCACGTGCTGCATCATGAGATTTAAGAATTGCTATTTAATGTAATTATTTATTCCAAATGTTTTGCATGGATCTTTCAAAGTGTTCACTTTTTGTAAGTACTTTTTCTTTTTCTATTGTAAAGAATTAACAACTAATGTACTTTTATTATTTCTATAACCCTGATGAAGCATACTTTTAGATGCGAAATATCGGTATAAAAATAAATTTGAACATACTATTATTGAATGTATGATTGCTGAATCCGACGCTGAAAGGCATAAGGATTAACGAGAAGAAGAAGAAGATTGCGGAATTCCCCAACAACCTTGGTTTCACCTTTGTTCTCAACGGCAAAGGCTCCTGGTCTGTATATACATGTATATATATATCAGGTAATAAGAAAAGCAATAGGTGAAACTTAATTATTAAGTTTCACCTCTTACTTTCCTTGTCACCTTAATCATTGCAATCCCTTTTACATCAATTAATTTATTAATTCGAAGGTAAACCTTTAAGACTTCACGTTGTGAACACCAGGGAACACAGCGGTCATTCTTTCACAATCAATGCGGTAAATTACTAAAATTTCTTAAATCGAACATGTTACTCAAGCGAGAAATGTTTTGGTGTTGCACCGCAAATACTTTAGGTATTATTTATGGACGCAAGAAAAGGAGACTATCACAATTTTCAGAAACGCGATTTGGAAGCGTTCTTGATCGATGAATAAAATTTATACGTACAGTCAACGTATACTATTGGAATAACGAATAAGCATCAGCAATTATTTATGTTTTCCGAAGGTACATACGTACGAATACATATACAAACGCATATATATTGAAGAGTAGGCGCTCACATCAATTTCGCCGAGGCATCAGTGAGAAAGCTTTCCATTGCTATGCAAAGTGTGTAAGAAATCATTCGCGTCGCAAAGAAGTGTATTCCTTATTGGATTTCATCAATCGCCCCGCCGTGTTTCCGATAATAAAGCGACTGTTTTTGTATTGCCGGTTCAAGCGAAAGAGTGAGCGCGGGCGACAATTCTCCGGAGACAAAAGCGAGATCAAAATCATATTTCCCGTTTGACATGCGAAAAATTACATTTCTATGCGAATTTAAGTTGTAATTTTTCAATGTTTTCCTTTCACGTTAAATTATTTCGGCGTTTAAACAGGCGAGTACCTATTGACATTCGAACTGCACATATATCATTGGAAACGCGGCAGGACGAAGGACATTGGAAGCATCCCCATTGAAATAATTACCTGTGAACTTGTCTGTTTAACAAATATTGAGTACGAGTACGTCATTATTTTAAGTGTGGTTAATATAAAAATATTGGGAAAGTATAAGAAATCTACAGCAGTACATATGAAGGGGTAAATAAGATATTTACTGATGCTCTCTTATTCAAACGGCCACACTTTTACTTACAGTGCACCAACAATTTGCGGTAAAATACGATAGAATACTTAGATTCTGCATTCACATTTTTTTTTCTCGAGATCGTCTGAAATGTCTCTCGCTGACCATTCATTTGACCCCACCCGCGTTAACGATTGTCTCATCTCTCCCTGAAAACAGTCGCACACAAACACAGACACATATAAAGAGCATCTGCCTACGAAAAAGCAGATAGACCTCGGAATTATATTGCATATTGTAATGATTTATAATCGGGATAAGCACACATCGAGCGGCCATTCTTGGACCCGGGGCGTGCTAATGACCACGGCCGCCTGGATCGCGGTTATCGCGCCCCTCTCGGACACTGCCACGTACGTTTCGAACGTCCCCCGACCACCATCCTCAATACTTACGGGTACGAGTAAATCGGCGCCCGTTTCTGATATTAACAATAACACTTAGTATTTAAATTATGACTTTGAATTGCTTCATAAATTTCACGGCATTAGGAGATTTGCATCCCTTCGTATTCGCTCCGTCTCGTTCTCCTTCCCCTTTCTGTATGTTAAGTATCGCATCTCTGCTAGGTCGTGCCTACCGTCTACCCTCGAAACGGTCCCCAAAATCTGTACGACTAATATCGTCATGTTTGAATATCGTTGCCTTTGCCAGTTATTGTTGTCATCGTGATTCGATTCTAAGCGCTTAACTCTTAAACTACGCGTCTTACCCTCTCTTGTCTGGTTCAGTCAAGTTCATTTGCAATTTAATTGTTAGATTGTGTAATAATCTTGTCAAGTGGACGTTCTTATAAATTTGCTGCTAATGAATACTGCGTACCTTCTATTGTTATTGCTTTGAAGATAATCCAGAAGTCATTATGTTGATTTTGAAGGAACTAATGTATCGTATTCGTCCCTTCGACATAGATATATATGTATAGTATTATATGTTTTAACTTTAAAGCATATAATGCTGCACAATATTTAATATCTACACGTGTTTTACAGTCATTACGATCTTCACATTTTGATCAGGAAAATTCTTTTTTCCGTATTTACGGTAGATTTGTACAAATTATGATTGTTCAGTGAATTTAACTATATTGTTGATTTCCTCGCACTGTGTGCCTAATATGAATAATCTAAAACTATAAATGATAGGAAAAATTGATTTGCTTTAAGAATTCTGACGTTCGATTGAAGAAACTTATACAAGTAACCCCAAAAATCACTCAAAAAGGCATATTCTGAAATTTATCTAAATTGTCACCCCAAATACCTAGAAAATTAATAGAAGATCTCAAATATTGGCGATTATCATCGAGATCAACCAACTAAAATGGTTCTTTTCAATGTTGACGATATCCAGCATTAGTCTCTCTCATAGTCAAATTGTTTGATGAAACATTTTGAAAAGTAACTCGCTTAGTGGCTGGGTGGTGAAAATCACGGCGTTTGAGATGCGTTTGACGCGGCGGAGATCGTAGCACTTTAAAATCCTCCAATATGCTACGCAAAGTAAGAAAAATGCCACAGGAGGTCCAGGAGCGGTACTGTATACGTATGTATACGACTCGGTGACTCTGAACAAGTCCTAGACCTTTAAAGGGCGATGGACACTAACAAGAAATTTTTACAAGTAACTTGCAGAGAATTCTTGCAAAGTCCATGGACACTGCTAACTTGTTATTATTTGAATTCGTTAACTAAAGCAAGTCACGCAGTGTAACCAACCTCTGAAATCTATGACATTTAAATCGTTTAACAGTTATAAATGTGTGTTCTATTTGTGTGCTGCTTTTTATCATTATAAATTAACTTTGCGTCCTGGATTGTTGTGCAGGTGCCTAGTTTGTTATGTCTCGAAAACTTAAACTCGTATTGGCTTTAGCTATAGTTGAATCAGCAATTATAGTTGTAGATGATAGAAATAAAAACAAACGTAGGGAATTGTGGGTGCGGAAATGGATAGAGCGTAGAGACACAAAAGGAACAACATTGTCGTTCGTCCACAATGCACTTAAATTTGAAGATATACCCTCATACAGAATTGACGAAGATTGTGTTAAAGAATTATTATTCCTTGCCAGAGTTTTAATTTTAAAGCAAGACACGTACTTCAGAAAAAGTATGCCACAGCCTCCCGCAGTAACTGCCGTCGTGCTCTTCGGCTACCCGCCGTGGGAAAATTGCAAATTACAAAATTTTGATCTTCTCTTGCCATCCATATACATACGTTTCGCGGTTATACCGTTCGTCAGTACGACTTTGCAAGAGCTGTAAGTTCATATACAAATTTTGTGTATATATAGTCTCATATGTACGAACATCAATGTTCAGACTATGTATACATAAAATTTGTACACGAACTTACAGCTCCTGCAAAGCCGTACTGACGAGCGGTATATCCGCGAAACGTACGTATACGGATAAAAATAATTTTATAAACATTCCCAAGGACTCACCTTTGCCAAACACCAACATACCATTACCTTTTCTTATTGTTGCAGATGCTGCATTTTCCTTGCAGTGACATATAATGAAGACTTTCCCATTTCGCAATTTACCCTGCTGCGCATTTATAATTATAGACATTCTCGCGCTAGCTGTGTTTCTGAGAATGCGTTGGGAATACTTGTTAGCCATTTTAAAGTACTTTTAACTACCATTAAACTTATCCTGAAAAAGTTGAAGGTATAGCATTAGCCTGCTGTGCATTGCACAGATTTTTGCTAATAAAAAGCAACACTTATACACCTACTGAAAGTGTAGATAGAGAAAACGAACATATTAATTTTATTCCTGGATCGTGACGAAACTCTTCATCATATTTATCTAGTATACAAAATATACATAGAAGATCAACTAAATGCCTTTTGCACTTTGGAAAAATTCATCACTGATAGAACTCGGACAATTTTTGCCAGGTAATGTCCTTTTTTGCTGTGATGGTGTAACTAAGTTACCTGAAATTGACGATGAGGTAATGGGAATATCATCAAAGATGATTTCGATACATAAATCCGACAGATACATATATATGTTATAACCAGGGACCAATATAATTGTTATTTTTTATTTCAGATAAAAAGGTTACAAGAAAATTCGTTTTATTTAATATTGGGAATTTTTAACCATTATCATTGCAAATATATTATTTTGGTTATCGTAACCAATTAAAGTGAGAAATTTTTTTGGTTATCAGTAACAATTATCTCACCCAAAATAATTGTTTGGTTTCAGATAACCATTATATCAACTAAAAAGATTTTTGGTTAGAAATAACCATTACAAAAAATTCTTTTTTGGTTATCAGGGATGAAAGAAAAAACAAAAAAATTTAAGTGAATGAACATAAAAAAGCTATGAAAAAACAAAATATACCAAACAATATCAAAAATCCTCACAAAATAAAAAAACAAAAATTTTAACAAACACAACAACAAATGAGCCATAAATTTAATGCAACAACACATGAACAAGATAACACAACAAATCTGTGTCGATAGTAGCAAAACCAAGAATAGCTGAAGGCGGTGTATGTTTTTATATTTTCAAAATCATTACATAAAACCTAATAAAGGTTATATAGAGTCAATTGCAATTTTAATAACGATTTTAATGGATTTAGAAATCCTTATTCAACATTTTAAATGAGAGAAATGTTCCCACTACAACTGTATGAATTAATTTTTTATTATCAAATTCATCTCTGATAACAAAAAAAAGAATTTTTTTGTAATGGTTTTTTCTAACCAAAAATCTTTTTGGTTGATATAATGGTTATCTGAAACCAAAAATTTTTCTTGGTTGATATAATTGTTACTTATACCCAAAAAAAAAATATTTCACACTTTAATTGGTTACGATAAGCAAAATAATATATATCTTATAAAAATGGTTAATTATAACGATTTTATAAATTTATCAATATAAATGGTTAAAACTGATTTTTTTGTCGTTTATCTTATAATTGTTACGTCCCTGGTTATAACGTAGAAAGCGTAGGCATGCGTGTATTTGTTTAACCTAGAAAGCTGAAATATTAGTGCGCAAGCGTGCATTATTCCTAAAAGGTGTATAGAATTAAGCAAATAAAGAATTTAGTTATCAAAATATTGCAGTATATTTCTATCGTACTCTGGTTTCATCCATACTTCACGACGTAACAATATATTTAAAATGAAATTGAGTTTACTTTGTTTACTTACATCACTTTCTCCTTCAGTAATTTCTATGTTACTTTTTCCCTCAGTAATTTCTGGTTGGTCTAGCTGGAAAGATGATTACTCACTGTCATTTGAGGAACACAAATTTGATGTTGATTTTCGATGTATAATATGTAGCTTTATAAATTTTAACCGGTCATATAAGAAACAAGTTGGTTTGTGTACATCATCTACATCAGCACTACTACAGATAGATGATTTAACCTTGTTATCGTTTTCCATGTATTGGGTTCTTAATTTTTGGATTTTATTTTGTATTTTAACATTTTAGTATGCTTTGTTGATATTATTATCAAATTGTATTTTGATGTCGTTCATTGTATCTTGTTTTCTTTGTTGATTGTGATACTATGGATGATTTACGGTCTATAATACTGGATACGCTACACACAGATCCACCAATAGAAACAAATTGTCCCTACTCCACTTTTCCAAGTGAGATTGACTCATATTATCTAGAAAAATAAATTTAATTTAATTTAATAAAACTTTGTAAATTTAACTTTTCCTGGAGATCAACTTAATTGAGTTATTTTAACTTTTTAACGAAATTAATAGGTACAATTTTCAACGTTCATTCAAAGTACCATCTGACTTGACTGAACCAAGCCACTATTTTAACTTTATTTTTTTGTTGCCATCCTGCCTTTTTCCAAATGCGCATGTGCAACTTGTATAAATTTCTTGTCAAAAATATACATGCACCAGTTTTCTAGGCAAAGTTTTAAGTTAAAAGTCGGACTTCTACACTGCAACTATCACCCTTTAAGGTGTATAATTGTGGTAGAGAAAAACTTGTACAAGAATTTCTTGTTAGTGTCCATCGGCCTTAAGGCCTCTAGTGCTGTTATATATATATATATATATACATATATATATATATATATTCTGAAAAGTAAGAGGTGTTCCCAAATGTGTATTTGCTAAACTCACCGTCTTTGTACAATATGAATAAATTCATGACATAAACGACAAAAACTTTTAAGTTTTACGTAAATCACGACAAACTCTAATTTGGGCCACACCATAACCTTACAGGAAATATATCATCTAAACCAACGGTTCTCAACCGCCGTGTTGCGGTATATTGGTGTGCCGTTAGGAGTGTCGCGAGATTTGTAATGTTTCCTCATCTTCCACAGATAAGATATCCTTCTAGATGTATTGTGTGCACTTTATGTGTTCGCTTTTTTACATCTAGGTAAAAATCACCTGTAAGGGTGTCGCGAAAATTTGGGACGTACTTTGGCACGCCCCAAAGGGAAAAAGGCTGGAAACCGCTGATCTAAACCGCCTCTAATATGAATTTATTCCGGTAGGAGCAACAATTAATATGGTGAAACTTTAAAGCACCAAAAAAGTTGTTGAAACAGCGTAACTTGGATATTGTGTTACATCAATCACATATATATCTCTCGTGTAATTTTATCAGGTTTTTAAGAAACTTTATTATTGGACAAACCCTTTAGAATTGAAAACCGATTGGAAACGGGATTAGTACAGTACCCCTTCTTCCCCTGGTAAGAAATACTGCGGCGGAGGTATATTTTAACTTGAAAAAAGGGAGATGAATTCTTGAATACTAGAAGTAACTACATTGAAAACAAACATTAATATGCCTTCTTTATTAAAATAGTTAAAAACGTTTTGGCAACAAATATCTTTAAATCGGATCGCTCTCGTACATCGTTGGGGAAGACCTTTCAAGGTTATTAGCAGGGACTTTGACAATGTATTTACATTGCTTCTTCGGCAGGACACACTGTTCAATGGTTTTCGAGGTCTCTTCGATGTTAACTTTGTATTTTATGTTCTACTCATTAGAAAATGTTTCTATAATCTTTTTTAACTTCAGACTAACATATCTTAACATCCCTTATTCTATTTGCATATATGCGAATTTACTTAATTCTACAAACGACGTAGTTACAAATATTTTAAAACATGCTCAGAATAGAAGATTCTAACGCTTCCTGGAATCCACACGGCCTTTTGAACAGGAGATAACTCGTCATCATCTCGTATATCTTTTGTCCCTAACGTTTTCTCTTTTATTTATTTGCATTAATCGGCGCAGTGCAGTACAGTGGCGAAGGAACAGTTCGAGAACTTCAACGACACCCCGATAAAGAAGGAGTTTTATGCGTTCGCCAACAAAAGAAGAACTATCGCGCGTTCGATCGTCGCCGTCGCTTCAGAGTATCTTTATAGTTAAAGGCCTGAGTCATCAGCAAAAGATCCTGCCACTACTCTAGCACGTTGCATTTACACACATACGTACGTCGATAGGTCCTGCTTCAGCATCAGTACCAGCAGCAGAAATAGTAGCAGAAGGAGAAGAAACGGGCGGCGAAGGAGGAGGAAGCAGAGGAGAAGCCGGAGAAGAGTTATTTGTGATCTCATTGCATGAGGTCAGTTCAGGCGCATTCTTACTCTATCGACGCTATCGGATATATACATAATGTCCCTCCGAGTAACTACCGTCCGATATGTATCCGATGTGGACATTGGGAGTTGAGAAAGGAAAGAGGCAGAGGCGACGTCGGAGCGGCGGTAAAGAGCGCGCGGTGCACTACTGCATCGCATTGTATTCTTACGAACTCGTGGTAAATCAGCCCGGCCGAACAATGGGATCCGCTTTGGACGACGGACGGTGACAACGGGGATATATGAGTGTCAGAGCTTTTTGTGTATACGTATAAACAAGCGCGTGTGTGAGTGTGTGCTTATTTATAAAAGAACATCGAACCAAAAGGCGTTTGTGTATACGAGGATGCGTCGAGTGATTCTTTCCTTCGAGCAACAATGACGGTTTCTTAATTAGTTCCGTTAGGAATTTGAATTAAATGTTACTTATTTTGAACTAATCAGAGGGAAAGACAGTATTCCACTGTAATATATTTTTCTAACACAGCTTTCTTTAAACACAATACTCTAGGTCAACACCAAGCATACACTTAGTTTGCGTTGTCTATGTATTTCTATAAATGATTATCTTGGTCTATCTTCCACAAATTGATGATTCTTTGTCATGGTTTGATCCCTTCACATATTGTGTTTTCAAAGTGGTGCCTTTCACCACATTTGAACTCAACAACTCAACAATTCCTTATTACCAAGCTACTATAATTTTCGTAATAACTTTACCTGTTGTATAAAGGAACTTTACCATAAAACTATCACTTTTCTCGTTGTTGACAAATTGCGACTTCAAATCACTGTCAGACACAAATTATATATATAATTAAAAAGCCCTTGTAGCTGAAAGGTGTAGAGGCAATTCTTTATCTAATTCTAGCTATGTATCAATTTATTTCAGCCCTTTTTATTTCTCGGTATTGCTCTTCCCTCATTCCATGTCAATCCTATTTTATCCAATATCTTGCTTATCCAGGTCTGTTTGGGTCTTCCCCGCTTCATCTTTTTCGTTTTTCTTGGTTACCATAATTTTTTAACTTGCCTTTGACTGTCCATTCTCTCGAGGTGTTCCCACCAACTCAGTTGTCCCCTTTCGAGATATTCTAGAATGGATTCCACTTCGAGGTCTCCGCTAATTTGCGCGCTTCTTAATCGATCTCTTCTGGTCATCCCTCGAACTCTTCTCAAATATTTTGTTTTCGTGGCTTGTCACTTGTGTTTTTGTCTTTGTGACAATATTAATATATTGATACAAATTAATAAGTAGAAAACGGTCTGTGGATTTCTTCTTTCTTTCAGCTCTAAGCATTCAATTTCAGCATAACATGGTATTAACATTACTTTTTTGGAATCAGCACTGATTTTTCCAAAATATTTCTTTCATGCTTATTTTCAGATATCAGGTTCTATAAAGAATGATTCAATTTTCTACAACGATTTCTTTCGCTTTTAAAGAGAGTGACCTGCAATCTGAGTTAAATCCTTAGAAATTAGGTGCTATTATAAGAGAAAGTGCCGAATCTTTACTGTGATTTATACATTAAAACTGACTTATCTTGCAATGTGCGATTTTATTACGCAGTAAAGTTCCACGACGTAAAATAACATATATTTTTTGCAGTCAAATATTTTTTTATTGACAAGACAGTCTTCCATCAAACCTCTTTCGTATATCATAGAAAGAGCTAACCTAGGAAGTTGATAGAAAATTTAACAAGAATGAATTTCCGTCCCCATGAGACCCACCATGCCATGGCCAGATGTTGCGATAGAGAGACAATGGATTTCAAAAGTTCTCTAAACCAGTGACTGACTGATTGTAACACGGCTTCGTTTTGTCATATCATGCGCTAATAAATATTCAAACAGTGGTGAGTTGTAAATTCAAACAGCAATGGACTGTTTATAGAATTACTGCTTTTCCAATAATTTCATTGGGTCCCATATCGTCCTCCTCCAATCTCCATTTCTCTAAAGAGAGATAAATCCTCTCACGGTTTTGCAGGCTTTTCTCTCACATAGTCTTTTGTATCCTATGAACTCAGTTGTTTTCGATCCTCTCTTCATTCATCCTATGGAAGAATCCTGCATGGCCATATCACCAAAATAACCATCTCGGTTGGATCTCGTCGATTGTAGTATCCTTGACAACCTGTTTTAGCCTTATCAAAATAAAATAATAATAATAATTGTTGTTAAGAACTATATATAACTCTCAAACGAATTTGTATGTATATAATTGGATTTAGTTATAGATTTACATTGTTCACTCTTCGATACCTGGAATTTATATTTAATATAGTGTTGCGTCGTGTATTAGCACCAATGTATCTAATTACTAAAGACTGAACTCAATCCCAAGAGTGAGAAGTCTTAATTCTTAAATCGAAATAGAAACCTTACCGATTTCGCCCCAGGAAGGAAGTTTGCTATCACTCAGGGTGCCAGTCACCTAGTCGGCGAGGAAGTGAATTAAATAAACTCGAAGAACTGTATGTTAAAGGCACCACCTGTTTTACACTTACGCTGCCAAGTTCTGGATGAACAGGAATCCACGAAGTTATTCAAGTAACTCGGGTGAGAAACAACCACAAAAAGCAACAAGCGAACTATGAGAGTTAACGAGTCTTTAATAATTATTGAATAGTCAACGGAAAGCAATATTCTCAGGCACAATTCGACAAGATATTCAAATCGCTATACATTTATGTGTACCGATTACTTTGCCAACGCTATCGTTTACAGTGGTTTCATTAAATAAAATGATTGATAAGGGAGGCATGCAAGAACCTCTCGCGATAACTAAATATTATCTCGGAATTTATAGATACTTCGCCAATTTACGAATTCAGTGATGAGTAAATGCTAAACAGGTTTTCAAAAATAAACTTAAAAAATACGCTAATTATAAGGCAAAATTTGACAAAAGATTGCGACTTAGATGAGTGTTGCGTCGGAGCTGTGCAATGAGGTGGGAGTCATAACCTTCCAAAGACCCTAGTAGCGCAGCGAGCACACGCAGCTTCGCCCTAGATAAGACACTAGCAGTCCACCATGCGATAGAATGGCGGAATACGTCCGCTGGAATGGCAGTATATCAGATTTGTCGACCAGATGACAGCGTTGTCAAAGAAGATGGCTCCAAATGACTCAAAACCAAGATTCGGTCCAATAGTACAAAAGCCCCAGACTACGACCAGAAAACGACCAAGATTAAATGGCCAGGACTAAAACCCCTAAAGAAACAGAAAAACCTACGAATACGATCACCAAAAATGATAAAGTGAACCCCTTACCGTTAGAACGGGGTAAAACACAAAATGGCTACGAACACGCGCTCCAACTGTTACCGAACTAATCAGCTCCTCCGATCCTCAATCAATACTATTCACAGGTTCGGTGTCCAATACCAAAATAGGGCACCGGAAAAGGGAAGTATTTTTCATCTGAACTGCATCCAGGTCTCACGCCGAAAGCCCCCAAATAATACGTCGATCGGAAAACGTATACTAATTTCGCTCCAAAACAGGCATGAAGGCTCCCTCTATCCTTGGGAATGGAAATCCATAAGCAATTGACCGCATAGAATAGGCCACGAACAAAGATTAATTAATAGCAACAAGTGTAACGACAGAAATCTAGTTACGGGCAAAGAAAAGACAAGAAAACGTAATAATAGTTGAATCATATGATTGCCTATGCGCTTCGTAATCAGAGAATGAGGTTCCGTAAACGTTAGTTTGACCATAGTGTTCAGATTAACTAACAAGCTTAAATAGTTAGAGGAAACGGAAGCCTTACCTCTGCCTTTAATTACGATTTCACCCCCAAGACGCAAATATACTTAATGCCTCTTCTTCATAAGGAAAAGTATCCTTGTTCAACGAAATTCGTTAATTTGAAAGTAAAGTAAAGTTAGTTTCTAACTTATAAAAAGACCCACTAACCAATACTCAAACAGTACGATAATTCGGTCCGAAGACGCGAACAACATTCAATTTCAATTCATTCATTTCTCAGTCAACCATCATTTTACTTAGTTAGTCAGTGTTACCATACTTATGAAAAGAAAAGCACTACTTTTGTTGCACTACCGCTTTGTTTTTATTTAAATACCGAGACTGCAGTTCCGTAAATGCTGTAGCATTGTCAAATTAGAAGTCTTACAGTAATTTCCGCGTCTGCAATAATATTCATTTGTGATTTACTTTAAGTTCCGCGTTTGTAGGTGTAAGTTTAAAAAGTGTTTTCAAACTTGCGGCATCGCGCGTTTTCTCGTTACAAACTGCCACCGAAATATTAAACAATTTATATCTATACGAGCTTACAACCCGTGGATGGAGGAACAGGAGGGGGACGCCGTACCAAAAACCAAATCAGCGATAAGACGTGCGTCCCCCAACACACCCACTATTTCTCTTATTTAGTTGTTGGTCACTACCTTCATTCAAGATTTGCCGACGGATTTGTTCAATATGGGCCTATAAATACAAATAAGTACAACATAAACAAAATTTCTGGAAAGCAGTAAAAAAGAAAAAAGTACCCTCCAATGTATGACAAGCAAATGATGAACTGAGGCTAACGAGCATACTAGTCCTTGCCAGCGCGAGGTTGGATAAAGTCTAGCGAATTCAACATATGAGGTACGTTCGAAATCTGATAGAATCATTTTCTCTGTATATCAGATTTTGTTGTTGTCTACGAACTGATGATCTTAGGGGAGTGGCACAAATAAAGTGAATGCTCTCCGATCTCCAGCTTATCCATGCTTTCAAATTCGATCACATTCAGTGACTCTTATTATTACAATTGGGTTTATTTTAAAATCTGTTTATAATTGTCATCCATTTTTCTAAGATTTTTCCCGCAATATTCCTTCAAGATTCTTGCTAGCTTTAATTAATCAATTGCTCACCCAGACCTCGTTTAACTCTACTTTTATTTCATCAATTCACTTCTTCCTGGGACTAACTTTTTCTCACTTACTTTTACTGTTTACTGTTTCTTTATTGGTCTTCTTTCCCCCGTCCTCTTTGACCTTGAATCCTTCACAATTTTTTGAAAGGGTGCTAATTGCAGCTGTCTTTGAAGCACTTTTGAAATAGAACAAACACACGGGATCCTTTCCGTTTTCATCCATCTGTTTTCTTCCTCTTCTTTATTTGCTAGTTTGATATCTAAGTATTCGAACTGTTTGACTTTCTGTATATTATATCAAATTTGTTAATTCCCTTACACGTTAGTATGATATTCTGTGAGTTTTTCATCATCATCATATTTACTTACATCACTTATCATCTACTTAGTTCTCCGATTGTTGATCTTAATCTGTATTTATTTTTGTTTGCCTTAATCTACTTCTACTTCTTTCTTGTTTCTAGCTACTATGGCATCTGCAAAAAATTGAGATTTGTGTCTGTTACTGCAATTTAGTGCCTCAATTTCTACGCCACTTTCCTTTAGAACTAAGTGTTTCTTCTCCCTTTAACGGGATTCCTCAATAGTTAGTTTTTACCCTTTTACAGCTTGATGGGATTGAATGCTACTAATGGAGTGCACTATTCCTTCTACTTCCACTTATGCGCCTTATTTAAATATTTCTTCGTAGATATTATTCCCTCCTGCATTTCTCTACTATACTTTTGATAAGTGACTATTAGACTCGTACCCGATAAATCAAATAAAATAAACTTATACCCTTATATACCTTATTTTTTATTTCAATAATACATAAAGGTGATTGCAAGGACTGTGATGTAATTTACTGACTTCGGTTTATTCGATTGTTGAAGATGCTTGCCTCGAGCTAGCGAAACACGTGTCACCGATTTTATTATAAACAATTGTGTGGTGAGGAGTTTACCGATGTGATATTTGTGTCAATAATACATCTAAATCGCAGTCTCCTAGAATTATTTAATGAACTTACACTATAATTTAAACGGTGATATTGTAGCTGTTTCGCATGATTTTGGACGGGATTATAAAAGTTTTAAACAGGAAAAGATTAAAAGCAGACCGACTCGAATGTAGTTGTATACAAATATTTTTTAAAACAGAACTACGTTATAGGACGTTATACTCGCAGGGAGCGCACATATAATTACTAGTAAGGGTTTACAACATAACCGAGTGGAGTAAGCACTTGTGGTCCTTCAGGAACCGTCCTCTTGATAAGAGAGATGAGCTGGACATTGGAAGATGGACGGCCAGCCGGAGAATGCTGGCATCTCTTCCAAGGCGGTCGCAGTTAAGGGAGTTGAACGTCGTTGTTATTGCCGCCGTCGCCGCGGTCGGGTTGTAAAACGAGCACGTCTCGGTCTAATTAGTGTACGTTGGCATTAAAGTCGCTTAATGTTGACGTACAAGGGTACCGTATTTATAGTAAATTTCTCCGGTTAATTGGGACCTATCTACAAATTATGTATCACGGAGTTAAACTGTTTGCTAAATTTGTTTCTTGAGCTAAATAGGTATAGTTAAAACCAGAATTGAATTTGATCAGCAGATAGTTTGAAGATATAATATACCTAGTATTATCATAATCAACTGATTTATATGAAATACGTTTATGCCATAATAACAACAATACATTTTAACGATGGTTAACAAAGAGTACAGTGTGAATAGTTTCGTAACAAGATAAATTGCAATAGCTGTCACAATTACATATACGAAGACATTCCAGCGAATAGTATCGGTTTACACATAATGAAAAGAAAAATGACGGATAGCAAATAATGATTTTATTTGAATGATAGTAATATATTTACTTTATTTGTTGGGACATTGGTTGTACCTTGGAACTAGTTTGTTTGTTCTTTCCGCGTAAACCTTTATCGCCAAAGTAGCCAACCAATGCTGTACACCTGCTTTTAAGTCACTTTGGAATCGTTCTCTTAACAAGAAATCCCTGAGTTTAGTGAACAAGTGATCACTTGGAGGCAAGTCGGGGCAGGGAGAGTAGTGAGAAACCTCCCACTTGAACTTCTGAAGAAGGTCTTTCGCGCCGTGTGGGGACGAGCATTGACATGCAGAAGAACAATGCCAGTTGTGAGGATTTCCCGCCTCCTATTTTAGATGGCCATACGCAGCCTGTAAAGTGTTGGTGATAAGGGACGACTCTTCATCGGGCACATTATCTTTTCCATCTTTGAAATGTCGAAGTCAGCGCCTTAGAGATGACTCATCCATTGTTTCTTTACCATACGCTTCAGTAATCCTGCGACGAATTTCACTTGGACGGATGTTTTCTGCATTCAAAAAGCGGATCACGGATCGCACTTCACATTTCGCGGTATTTTCTATCTCATGCGCTATTGTAAACAGTCATAAAACTCACACCACGCACCAGAAGAACTTTAGCTAGTTTTCCCGCAAAGCTAGCACGTTACTGCTGACATCTGCGCCACTTTGCTTTTAATTGGATCAATAACGCCAGCTCCATGACTAACAGGTACTATTTTTTAGAATGCCCTCGTATATGTACACATCTGGTATACAGTTTAAACGGTTGTGCATACAGATTTGCAGTGTTACTACGTCTAGAATATAATTTTAATTATCTACAGTAAACCATCTGCCTATGAGGTTTTACTTTGAATAAATTTGATTTCATCAAATCGGCTTATACAAATGAAACACCCGTGAGCTGGTCCGCATTATGTATACCTCCACATGCGCGGCCACCAGATTTAAATTCCATTAAACGTTTTTGGGACGTGCTCAAAAGAAAAAGTTAATCTAGAAAGCACTGACACCAAATAAAATCTTCTTAAAGCTTAACAACATATCATGCCGTTAAATTTCTTACCACAAGGCGATGTTAGTAACCTCAACCGTATCATATCGACTCATTACTAACTAACTTTACAAATTCCATCAGCATCATTCATATGTCAGGTGTTAATTCCATACCTTGGAAAATAAACCCTCAAAAAGTAAGCCCAAAGGCATCAGTGAATGACTGCATTCTCAAATTGAGTGCATTTATAAGAAGGAGCCTTTGTAGAATTCAATGAAGAGTAAAGACTTCAGTGGTTAGGTCCTCAGAAAAACAAAAGATCCCACGAAAAAAAAGACCTAAAGGAGATGCAGATTACATACAAAAGCCGAATAAAAAACAATAGAGATGAGTGAAGAAATCTAGTAAATCTGGAAAAATAGATCAAAATATAAGATGCAGGTCTATAACTGGCAAGGGGGACCGCCAAGTATGCTACAAACGGATTTTAATGGGTCTCGGATATGTGAGGGAATGTCCCCAGAGTACTAGGCTAGAAGGATTTTTTCCAATGGGCCTTGGTCTCCGAGAAAGTCGAAGTGAAAGTTCTATGCATACCTATTATACCTGTACATGTTGTAAGTAACTTCAAACAATTGTAATGGAGTTTAGAAACAAGTAGAAGATGTAGAAATCAGCAAATTTTAAGAGGTTATACACCGCTTTCTATAACTTATGCATCAAATGGAAACTCAAACAAAGTAAAACAAAATTATGAGGGAACAATGTTTCCTACTATCACATAAAAGCAGTAATAAGTTTTTGTAACTTGGGAAGTAAATCACCTGAGATCGTTGAAATACTACACCCCACTATTAGCGCAGAGTTCATCGACTTCCATAAATCTGTCGTTAATGATCAGACAGATAAATGTAAACAGTACTAACGTGAACTCGGCAAAACAAGGAGATTTTAATCGTTCAATAAAATTTTGTTACACCTCCCGCACTAAAATAAAATCTAAATTCGTTTATTAATTTCTCTTTTTCATTAAATATGTTAATTTGTCAATACTTATTCTCCTCATAGTAGCTAGACAATTTTCGTATTTTTTTTTGTTTTCGGGAGATCCTTCAACAATCCATATCAGCCGATTGCATGGTTTCTGCATTTGCTTGATTTAAATGCGATCGATCTTTACTTATAGGGACATCTAAAATCATTCATTTATGAAACGGAAGTAAACACCATAGACGACAAAGGCGGTAACCACTTCGAACATTTATGATGATTAGTAAGTCACTGCACCGCAAGCAGAACTTTCATTTCTCGATGTCTCCTACATCAATCTTCTACATTCAGTTGATATGCGGGTTGTTAAAAATTGTTTACACTTTATGTATCAAATTAAAACAGAAGAAAGGTTATAACATATAGGTACAACAATATTTGTAAGAAAGGAAATAATAATAAATAAGGTTTCAGAAAGTAATTAATTTGACATGCACGTAGAGTAAAATAAAAAAGTGTATTTACTGTTTAGATAAAGAAACGTTCACGATAGTAAAATTGGCTCAATATGTTGAGTAGGGTCAAGTGTGTCTTTACTTAGAGCAGCATAACTCGGCAGGAACTCGTTTGAAATCAGAAAATCAGACAAAAGTAATTACCATTACCATACTCATTAAACAATATTTTCCGATTTTCACCTTATAAATTGTGATCTTTTTCAATAAAAAAATAAATACGCATTTAAGACATAAATCTTTCGATTAAGCGCGAGATATTTATGTACAAAACTACAAACATTTTTAGGAAAATTGGATGTTAGATGCTGCTCACCGTGTCTGAAAATGCAGTTTCCAGGAAAACGTGTGTGAGTTTTATACAATTGCCTTTTTCCACTTATCACTTATTCCATCTAACAGGTGGGGCAAAAGTCGCGCTACCATTTTGATTGCGCGCCATCTTGGTTATGTGACGTTTAGCTCAGTTTCGTTTTAACCATTATGTTTTGTAGACGTCCAAATTTTATGACGGATAAATATACGCTACAAGAACGAGCAGAAATAGTGACAATATTTATTGAAAATAATCGTTCCATTATTGCCACTCAGCGGAAATTGCGTCAAAAATATCCTAATCGTCCAGTGCCTCATAAAACCACAATTTATCGTTTACATGCGAATTTTCGACAGTACGATACGACAGCAGACAGGCTTCGTTCTGGAAGACAACGGACGTCTCGTAATGCTGAAAATGTGGCTCTGGTGCGCGATAGTGTTGCAGAGTTCCCAGATACATCAAGTCGGAGACGTGGTTCCCAGTTACACATTTCTGCACGCAGTTTAAGGCGAATTTTGAAAACTGATTTGAAAATGTTCCCGTATAAAATTCAATTAGCCCAAAAATTGCTACCGAGAGATTCTGATCAACGAGTTGAGTACAGTAATGCAATCCTAAGGCTGTCTGATGAAATTGAAGATTTTTCGTCTAAATTGATAATGAGCGATGAAGCTCATTTTCTACTCAGTTGCCACGTCAATAAACAGAAGAATCGGTTTTGAGGAACACAGAATCCTCAATTAATTCATGAAACATCATTGCATCCACTAAAAACAACTGTATGGTGTGGTATTCATGCTGGAAACATCATTGGTCCCTATTTTTTGAAAATGACCAAGGTGTTGGAGTTACTGTTACTGCTGAACGGTACCAAGACATGATTCGAAATTTTCTTGTGCCTGAAATGGAAGAGCAAGGACAGAGTACATGTGGTTTCAGCAAGATGGGGCCACAGCACACACAGCTCGTTCAACAATTCAATTATTGAATGACGTTTTTCCACGAAGACCAATTTCGCGAAGTGCTGATATCGCATGGCCAGCCAGATCTCCGGATTTAACAGCACCAGACTTTTTCTTATGGGCTTTTTTAAAATCAAAAGTTTATGTGAATAATCCCCAAACGATTCAAACATCTTACAGACAATGTTAGTCACGAAATTGAAGAGATTCAGCCTGAGATATTGCAGGATGTCATGAAAAATGCCTTAAAAGAGCCGAACGTTGCATAGCGAATCGCGGTCACCATTTAGCCGATATAATTTTCCAATCATAACGGAAACAAATATAAGGACCAAATAAACTTTTTATGAAAACGAAACTTACTTATCTTTTCTTTGAGCAAAGTTATAGGCAATCAAAATGGTAGCGGGACTTTTGTCCCACCTTGTATTTCAGATCCACACAACAGTCCTTTTATAACAGTAGCAGTATCCAAAGTTTCAATTTGCCTTTGCTGTGAGCCGTTCTTGCAAGATAAGCAAATATTTCGACTAGTAACTACGGCTTGGTGTCATTCCTTTTTCTGAAAAACGCATAATACTCACTCACATTCTTAAGGAAGCAAAAAACGAAACTGGTACATAACACTGTAGAATGAATATTTACAATTAAGTATACATATTCTTCATTACTATTAAACACTGAGTACATTTCCATGACTATTTGGTAAATGTACTTAACCCAAATTTTCACACTGTTCATCCATAAATTAAGGAGACACAGTAGAAATGGTATCGTAGACTAATTAGATAGAAACGTGCCCATTTCAACTCTAACCGCAACTAACCGATTACACACACTTCGTATAACCCTAAGGGCACTTGTCGTATACTACGTGTTAATAACGCTCTCATTCAGATGAAGCACCTCATTAGGCTCGAATGTTGTGTATATAAGTTATTTACAATTACGAAAACAAAACTATTTCTGTCCGTTTGTCGAGCAAATGTGAATGGCTACTGCAGGTCTGCAAATCTATAAATAAGGTTTTTATAATACCAATCACGGTATCATTCTTGTGAGTGTATTTTCACTTATAGAACTGCTCTTTGGATAGCCCCTATTTCATAGTTTTAGCTTGGAGAAAATTCGGTATTTGTACACTACACACTTCCGCAAATTTGCGAAGAATTAATACATTTTGTATCTTCGAAATCCGGTCCTCCTGTAAGGTTTAAACCAGTATTGCCGCTGAGATTCGTTTAGTTTTCATTTTGCTCGAATTAATGACTACGAGAAGAACAATTCACTTACACGTTTCAACTAATTGGCTTAGTTTGGTAGTATGTGTAAAGTAATACTGCCCTTGCAATCAAAAGGCTGTAACACTAGAACATATAAAATTAATACAATAACAGTACAATAGTTTTGGACAATTACTTTCTTTATTGATAGAAGATAGAAGATAGGAGAGGCTCCGTAATTAGCTACATACCTAGTATTTACAAAAAGTTGTGAGAAAATCAAATATTTTACCAACTCAAGAACAAGCAATATCGATATTCTTGCGTTAGATGTGTTCATTAACATTGAAGCGTAAGAAAATTTGTACTTGGATAAAATATGGCTACCGATAAAGTTGTGCAAAACTGACTATTGGGTAGTTCTGGAACAATAAAGCCTTCATTCTGTCCTAACACGAACATTGGATTAATTGGATGATGTCCACGTGATCTTGGAAAATGTTAATATTTTCATATAGTCAATAATTTTGGTTTTATAGACCTTTCCGTCCGGTTTTGTAGTGTTAAGCATTAAGTGAAGTTAATTCTACATCTATTAAAAAATATTCAAGTAAAGCATTGTAATTACAACACCAGTCTAGAAATTTTATGGAATGGACTATCGCGGCTAATAAAAAGGATATAACTTTCAAACATCAAGTCGTCGAGGTGGGTGTTTAAATCCAAAATGTCCGAATTTGTATATGTATGAGGGTACATATGTATTATATATTTTTATTGCGTTTCAAGCGGAGAATAACACGCCGTGATGTATTTATGATTCCACAATGATTCTAATAAATTCACTTGGGAAGTTTAAAAAAGTCGTTATTTACGAACGTATCGAAAAGACATGAACCAAACGCCCGCGATCGTAGAGATATTTAAACAGGAGGAGAGTTTGAAGCTTATTTGTAAAACCTCGGGCTGTCCATCATGTCGAAGCGACGACTGATTAATGGCGTCAATATTTATACCATTCAGAGAGATGACAAATTGATGTATATGCGATGTTGATCAAATCAGTCTGCTTCTTATTCTCGTGTTAGACCCGTACACAAGTGTTGCTGTTTCTGATGTACGGTACTTATTAATAACATTTACTCACTGGTCGGCTTTGATTTCAGTTTTGCTGTGAACATGTGTTAGTAATCCTCTCAATAGCACTATTTAAAGTGCTTGGGTAAACTAACAAATAGTTTAAGAGGGAATAATACTCAACGATATATACTCATATGTATGTGCATATGTGAGTACATATACATATATGTATGTATATGTTGAAATAATTAAAACAAGTATTACATTTTCCTAAAAAATTGACACAACCCTTTCTTCAAACAAACATTTTATTTCAGAGCCGAAATCTGAATAATTTCGTAAGTATACGCAGCATCAGTTTGAATAAAGCATGCAGTGTTGATATTCTTTAGCGAAACTATTAGAATATTGAGAGATTTGTGAACTCCTTGTTCAATAAAACAAAATTCAAAACTTTTTTATCTCCAAACCAATACAATTCGTTCAGAACCCCATACTAACCTTGAACTGCCTGTTAAAACCAAGTATGTACATCCCTATCCGGAAAGACAAAAAGGGAGAACCGGAAAATAAATATCACTCGCTCGTTATCAGTGGTCTGGGTAAACAGCGGTAATAGCGTATAATTCTGAAATAAGTTACGACAGCACCGCCGACTCCTCGCTATAGTCAGCACGCTGTATCCGCGTAGTTCTGTGTATATGTACTCTGTCGTGAGTTATTTCGTAATTACCGCTGTTTGCCCAAACTAGTCATCAGGCAATAAAACCTTGGTCTTCTAAACTTGGGTATAGCTTTTCAGCGCTGTTTGTGAATTAAACAGATGTTATTAGTGGTGTTTTACTTGCTCTATCATGACTAACAAGTGCCGCAATAGGAATTTTGCCAACAGGAGCATAACATAGTAACTGTTATTAAAAGAGTTGGTATATTATTTTAAATTATATCAAAACTTAAAGAAAGAAAATAATATTTGATTTACATCTTTGCTATCTTTAAAAGAACAATATGAATTCCTAAACGGGAGTGGTCATATAAAAGCATGTCAAAAATAGATACTTAAATTTCTATGCCGAAATGTGTGAATTCGTGCATAGCGTTAAAAATATTTCTTTCATGTGTCTGTCCAGCTAGCTAGCTCCACAGAATTAATAATTGATCACAGCCCATATTGTAGAATGTAGATCGTCAGGTAAGTGCGCTCGGTGCTATACGCCTCCAAAAGTCAGTTTACAGTATTCATGAGGTTTTCTTACACTTTTCATGTTTGGTAAGTATCATGTATTTCTTAGTTACTAAATGCATAAACATATTAAATATTGAGTAAATATTTTGAATTGTAATCGCCGATATCAAATTTATAAATTGCGCCCGATTGTGTAATTCCGTCTTTTACAGATAATTTATTTCTCAATCACTGTAATCATGTCCATGGGGAAAAAGTTCTTTGATATCGAAAATCCTCAAGACATAGCAGAAATACAGAAAATTCTATGGGACGACGAAGGTGAACATGTTAGTGATGACCTTGGAGAGGAGACCGATACTGATGCTGCTGAAGATACTGTAGAAATCGATGAGAAAATTATTTCTGAAAGTGATGATAAAACGGAAAGTCAAGATGATTTGCAAAGGAACAGTGATAGGTATTTTTTAGGCAGGGATAGAATAACTAAATGGAATATGATTCCACCTTCAACGTGAAGTAGTACCAAAACTCATAATTTGATAAGAAAACTTCCGGACGTAATAGGGAAATCTAAGTTAGCAAACAACCCTTTATAATGTTGGGAAAATTTAATAAGTGAATAAACTTTAGAAATAGTTGTTAGATATACAAATCAACACATGGATTCAGTAAAAAATTATACACACGTGAAAAGATGCTCTTCCCATAGATACTATCGAGCTGAAAGCTTTTATCGGGCTTTTATTCTTAGCCGGAGTCAATAGAGGAAATCGGCAGAGTTTGGAGGACGTATGGGGTGCATTTGGAGATGGAATTGAAAAATTTAAGTTGAATATGAGCATAAAACGTTTCAAGTTCATTATGAAATGTATAGGTTCGATGATAGAACTACTTGTATTCTCGAGATTTTTGAGAAATTTGTACTTAATTGTGAAAGTTCTTATTCATTAGGACAAAATATAAGCGTTGACGAAAAGTTAGAGGCTTTTAGAGGAAGATGTGCATTTAAAATGTATATTCCGAGCAAGCTGAATAAATACGCCATAAAAATTTACGCCTTAGTTGATGCACAAGTTTTTTACCTACATAATTAAAAAATTTACGGAGGCGCTCAACCACCAAGTAAAAATAAAATAAGTAATAAGCCTACAGATGTAGTTATGCGGCTGTGTAAACCCACATTTGGTTCCTGACGTAATGTAACAACAGATAATTGGTTCAGTAGCGTAGAGTTGATCAAAGAGCTGAAGAAGAAAATCTTGTCGTAAGTTGGTATGCTGAGAAAAAGTAAGCGAGAAATTCCGCCGGAATTTTTATTGTGCAAGCAAAGGGTAGTCTACAGCAGTCTATTTGGATTTGGAAATGACTACTTTAGTTTCCTACGTGCGCAAGAAAGGAAAATGCGTAATAGTAGCTTCTAGCATGCATGAGGATCAATCTATAGATGAGGACACTGGTGACCAACGAAAACCATCTATAATAACTTTTTATAATCATACGAAATCCAAAGTGGATACAACTGATCAATTGTGTTCTTCCTACAATGTAGCTAGAAATACGCGCCGATGGCCCATGGTAATATTTTTTGCCATGTTGAATATAAGTGGAATAAACGCCAAAGTACGTTTACCCCTCGTTGTCTGTGTACACCTCAGGTGGCAGACCAGCTAGGCCAAATCGCAAACCAGCTAATCATCCCCAGAGAATTAATAATTCCGCCGGTATAAGAACTTGTCACTGAAATTCACGCAAGGCATTTGCGGCATTTCCACCCACCTGCTTTGTATAGGAATATATTGGGCATTAAAATCATATTTGCCTATGACTCATAAAAGGAAACGTACGGATTACTGCAAAAAGAAGCTGCTGAACAAATTCAACCTAACGATATGGTGACTGGTAACGAAACTTGGATCTAAAGGAAGCTCCAAAGGAACCTGGCGGTTTTTGATACGAAATTACAAATTCATGTTTCAAAAAATTTATTTTTAAATAAAAGCAAACGAAAATACATTACATGCCATTTTATTTATGAAAGATAATATCGATTAAATGGTTTCTCTCGCGGCATACACACTTTTTCAACTGGTTTCGTAAATTTCCTACTACGCGTTGTAGCATATCTCCCACAATTGTAAATCTTTTCTCTCAATTTCTCTGAGTTGTCTGTGGTGATGAACCTTATTTTTAAGGTAACCCCATGGCCAATATTCACAAGCAACGAGGTCCGGAGACGCTGCCCACTAAATAACTTCTTCGTGGCGTCAAAGTACTGTTTGTTTTAACATTTCTGGCAGTCAATCAATGTTCCGCCGACAAAGTTCTGGTTTCAGAAAATTGTTCAACATCTCCACACAACGTTGCGAATTGATTGATACAGCATTTCTAACCGATATTACCCTTCATAAATAAAATGGCATGTAATTGTAATGTAATGTACTTTCGATTACTTGTATTTGAAAATAAATATCTTAACCCATGAATTTGTATTTTCATATCAAAAACCGTCACGTTCATATGGCGCACCCTGTATTACTTGTGTGAGCCAGAAACAAAACAGCAATTTACTATTTGGATGTTGAAGATGAACTGAAGTCGATAAAGGTTGTTCGCTGACGGAGTAGTGCAAAGACAATTATGGGTTGGTTTTTAGATATGCGGCAACCGTAGCTCTCTAGAACCGAAGGACAGCAAATGCTAATTGGTGCACAATAATTTGTTTATCCGAAGCTATCGATGATATCAGAAAAACAATCGAAATCATTACACTTTTCTTCACTGTAATATAACAAGCGAATTTACAGCATCACAAACTGCCTTTCCTTAGTCTGTAAAAAGTTTCCCAATCTCTGTATCCGCCTAATGCAAAGTACTTTCCTCTGGTCCTCAGGTCTGCATTTTAAAACTTTTTAAAAGTTTTTAATCATTCCAACTGATTCTTATGTTTTTTGGCATGCTAAACCCGAATATGAGCTTAGTTTTCTCCCATCACGTAAGCATTTTCCACAAAGTGGAGTCAAATTTTCAATAAAACAGTTAAAACGCACATTTTTCATTTAAAAGGGTTTGCTTTAAAATTTTGTAATAAAAAATGTATGTACATGGTTTAAAATATATTTACATCTATTTTATATTTATTCATCGTTAAATCGCCTTTTCTTTTGAGTAAAGCTTCCCCCTATGCAGCGACCAGCAGTAGTCAACCATCATATTTACATTCCATCGACCCTGATATCGTCTTTCCATTTCTTTTATATCCTGATGGAACCTTTCCCCTTGTTCTTCACTAACTGCTCCAAGATTTTCTGGGAAAAAGTCTAGGTGAGAATGCAGGAAATGTACTTTTAGGCTCATTGAGCAGCCCAATACTTCGAATTTCAGCAACATATTTTTTACAATATTCGTGAAGTTTTCGCTTTTTTGCTGCCTAGAAAGTTGTTGACAACATCTTTAAAACTGTTACAAGCCTTCCGTTCTATTTATTTCCATTTTTGTTTCAAAATCATCATTTTTCATAAGCTTCCTTATATCTGGCCTTACGTGATTATTTTTTAATTTTATATTTCTATGAGTTTATGCACAACATGAACAAAAATCGGTGATTTGTTTTGAAAAAACAGCTATTTGTATAATGTTTTTTTGCATGAGATGGGTAAGGAGCTGGTATAGCCATTGCGAACCCCTACTAGGAGGAAAAATGAAAATTGTGGGAAATCCTGACGTGATGGAATTCTTTCACTATTTTTCCCGGTTTTAGCGCATGAAAATGCTTAAGAATCACCTATTACTCTTAAAAAGCTTTTTCAATGTCGACCTGTGTAATCAAAAATAAAGTGGACGGTGAGCGACTTGGAGGCTAAATGGTGTAGTGAAACGTAACATAGTGAAACTGCATTCAGTTCAGTTTCACCCTGCCTCTTCTACAGAGTTCCTAGTCCCATATGCTCGTGGTATCCCCGTCACCTTGAGCAACTTAATGGATAATTGAGTATCCAACTCCAGTGGGAAGTGAAGTCAGATAGCGGGCGAGACAGGAATATTGGTCCCTCGAAATGAAGGCTGGGCGCGGGGATAACAACCCAGAACCTAAAAGACAAGGACCAAACCTCAATCAGAGTCTAGGATGACGGAACAAGAAATAACTACTGAAACGCCAAATGGACACGAATATAGGGAACTAGAAGACACGCAGTTTGTTTAGGACCAGAACACTAAAGCAAGTAGCTTAAGAAATGACAGAAAATACATGTATATCAGTGCAGGAGGCAAGATGGAAAACCAAAACACACACGGTACTGCATAACAGCGGAGAGAGTGGTGCTAGCAACGAGTTAGGAGTAGGTTTTATAATTGACCTTAAAATGAAGCAGTAGATGAATCAACTCGGAAATGACTGGTACAATGGAGAATGTAGAGAACAAATAAGAATAAGAAACGAAGCAAGGAAAATGTATTTCAAGAAACCAACGCAAGAAAAAAAGATTAAATAACCTAGCGATATAGAAAGCTAACAAAACCATTGGGAAACAATAAAGAGTTTACCTGAGCAAAATAATTGACAAGATAAGCACTAGCTACTTGCAGAAAAACATTGAAGACTCCTTCAGGGGAATCAGTTCCTTTAAAAACGAATTTGTACCAAGAACAACAATGTGTGCGAAAAGAGTACTTCATTCAGCTGTTAATAGCTAGAAGAAGGCATTGGAGTGCGAACAAAGAAATTACTACTAAGAACATATAACAATCAAATGAAGTAGAAAATGGTAAAGTAAACTAAAAAGTTGCAGATGGAACTGATAGTAATAATAATAATAATAATAATAATAATAATAATAATAATAATAATAATAATGACGATGACGACCACAGCTATGAACAAGGAACATGGAAAGATACGCGTTGGAACGTGGAACATAACTTCCCTAACGGGTAAAGAATACGAACTAGCAGAAGAAATTAACAAATACCATAATTCAAATACTGGGAATAAGTGAAACAAAGAAAGCCGGAGCAGGAAGAATAGGGGTAGGAAGTCAATATTTCCTGTACTATTCAAGAATGAGGCCGGATCAAAGGGAAAAAGAGGGAGTAGGGATATTGTTAACAAAGGAACTGGATAGAAGAGTAACTATACATCAATCACTCTCATCAAGGTTGATGCGCTTGAGAATAGAATTGGAGAAGGAATCGGTTGACATCATACAGACGTATGCACCAGTAGAAGGAACACATGGAAGTACAATGGAGGAGTTCTATGAAAAACTGCAGGAACTGCTGGATGACATGAGAGAGACAAACTCAAAAGTAATATTAATGGGGGACTGGAATGGTAGAGTGGGTAATGATACAAATATGGGACTGGGCTGCTTGGGAGCATGTGGAGAAGAAACGTTAAACGGAAATGGTTGGAAGATGATTGATTTTTGTATACGTAATGATCTCCTAATAGGGAACGGTTTCTGGGACCAACCACTGGAAGAGAGATACACCTTTGTCGCGGAAGAGAGAAACGCGAAGAGTATAATAGACTACATAGTCTATACCCAAAGTATGAAAACTAATATACGAAACATAAAGACACAAAAAGAGGCTGAAATGGGAACTCAACACAGATTGCTAACGACAGAACTCCAAGAACAAATTAACACAGAACAACAAATAGCTGAGTATCATAAAATAGCAATCAGCAAATTAAGAAACAAGAAGAAAAGAACAGAATACCAACAGAAAACGAATGATTTACTAAAGAGACATGGCCAGGAAGAAATGACACTAGAAGAGACGTGGAGAATTTTCAAGGAAATTATTTATAATTCTGCACTAGAAGTATGTGGTCAAATCAGATACAGGAAAAACAGAAAAGAACAAAATGGTGGACTAAGGAAATATAAAAGAAAGTCAAAAAGGAAAAACGATGCGTGCAGAAAATACGTTTTAACAAAGGAACAGCAATACAAAGAACAATATGTTAAAATAAGAAACGAAGTTAAGAAGAGAATCAAAGAAGCGAAAAAGAACAGCTGATTTTGGAGAAGATTTTGGAAATGATATAAATGAGGAATATAAAAGAAATAACAGGAAATTTTGGGACCTAATAAGATCAATGAATGGAAAGAAAAAGAAAGAAAGAAAACCAATTAGGAATACCGCGAATGAACTAAAAAGAAGAACAGAAGATATACTTGAAATATGGAAAGAATTCTTCATGAAAAAATTCTCAGATGCAGGAGATCATACAGATTTATTGCCAGAATCAGGAACACGAAATGAATATAATGAAGAACTTGAAGAGATAGATATGGAAGAGGTAAAGAAAGCCCTGAAAGGAATAAAAACAGGAAAAGCCTGCGGTGCGGATAATATAGAACCGGAAATGATAAAATGGCTCGGACAGGTGGGAAAGGAGTGGATCCTTGACATCTTTTGTAAGGCATGGCGAACGAACACAATTCCTACCGATTGGGAAAATAACCTCATCACTTCCATATATAAGAAAGGCGATCAAAGTCAGTGCGAACTATAGGGCAATATGCCTATCGACAGTATGTTTTAAGGTCTATACCAAAATAATAGCGGAACAACTTACACATTTAGTAGGAGACAAACTGGGAGAAGAACAAGCAGCCTATAGAAAAGGGAAACAAACGAACGATAACATCCACATAATTAAAAACATCATAGAACGTAAAATTGACACAGTGGAGGAAATCTACTTCAATTTCATAGACTTGTGAGCAGCCTTCGATACAGTAGATAGAGGGAGTATAGATATCTGTCTAGAGAAACTAGAGGTTCCAAGAAAAATGCGCCAAATAATCAATAGTCTATATTGTCAGGTTAGGGGGTAGTACAAGTGAATGGGAAAAGATCAGCAGATTTTGAAATGCAAGTGGGAATAAAGCAATATTATATATAATATATATTTGGTCGGCAACTTTCATGAAAGTAAGGTCATTCAGGTGAAAATTATGTGGATTTTTTTTTCTACTTTTTCTTTGTAATTGTAACTCTCTGCAAGCTCTTGAAACTATTTTTCTATGGTTGAACAATAAACGAAGAAGACTACGAATGTAATCATGACCAACAAATTAATTTAGGTACTTTGCTCTGTCTCCTTCTTTGTACAGTAGTAAAACTGATGTTTTTAGTTTGGAAGCAAATTAAGAAGAGACGAGGAGAAAAGACGAAATATTGTTTTCATCAGGGGCACTAGATTTGAGATTATTGTTAGCGGCGTATTTATCTTCCGCGTCATTTAAGCCGTATGTAACAATAGCACTAACAATACAATAACACTTCTATGTACATTTCATTTTCAATCACAACTTACCGATCAAGGCATTTTTATTGTTGGATAATGCACCAAGTCATCCTGGTGCATTGGATGGATGGAGTCCTGATCATCTGATTGTTGTACTTTATATTCCACCAAATGTGATACCCTGATGCAGCCAATGGACCAGCGTGTTATTCGAATTACGAAGTTATTCTATCCTAAAAATCTACTAACACAGTTGTTGTCATATGTTTCTGATATGAGTGCACCTTTGCAAACATATACTTTAGGGGATGCAGTTTGAAATTTAGCTATAGTCTGGACTACGTTAAAACCAACTGTTATAGAAAAATGTTGGCGAACCATTTTCACAATCAATCCACATGATGAAGATGATAATGTTCCATCAAGCATATTCAAAGTACGTTTACTAAATGATGAAATACACAATGCTAACCAGATTTTTGCGAACCTATGTGTAAGCAAAATTCCAAGGATGTATGATGTTTGTGCAGTAATGGTTCTGAATTCTCTATGTTACAGGTTGTATGTGAAAGAAATGACATTAACAAACGGAATAAAGATATAGAACCAGTAAATTTGAATCAGCTGAAGACAAACTTATTTCAACAGGCCAAAGTTTGCGATTTATTAACGACGTTATCCAATGGGTTGAGGAAAACGACGATGAATTGGAATATAACAGTTTGCTTGTACTGCACTATGTGATAGAAAAAAAAATCAACGTGAACAAAAAGTTTAAACAATCGAAAATCACATCATTTTTAAAGCATCTTCCTTAAAAAAATTTTCTTATATATGTACTTAATTTCAAACCCTACCAAAGTAACTACTCGCAAAATAGTGATATCGCTTGGTCGGAATTAGTTTACAAAATCGCGACTCCACTGTATATCAACTATCCCACAAGTTTTTCTTCTAAAGTTTGCTTTCAGATACTTCTCTTTTCTTTAAGTTTTGCTGTATAACAGTTATTCTTGCTTATCTTTTTATTTACTTCTGTACCAATCTTTACAATATCTCCTATGGTTGCGTTCAAGTAGCAACCTACTTGTTTTAGAGCTCTTCCCTCCACTTCAGTTAATTCATTCAATTTTTGCTTCTTGTTGTTTTTTAATTCCAGTTTCGTTTATTTTAACTATCCAGTTTATTTATGAGGAATTTATAGAAATATTTCGTTCTTGGATTTCATAGCAAATCTAGCATATCATTAGCAAATATTAATTCTTAATTTTCGTAAAAGCTTACAAGTTTTGCAGTAACAAATTATCTAAATAATCACGAAATATATGTTGTTGTTGTGAATAAGAGAAAATATGTTTCCTCCACATTTTCTGGAATGGGTTTAGAATATTTTCCAAAACGATTGCCCTTTGGAATATAATTTGAACATAATTGGCCAATTATTCTGGAGGTCTCAGTTTACAAAATCCAGTTTACGTTTTTTGGGCATTCAGGAAGAACACTACAAGGGACTATACGTTATTGAATTGCTTAGAAATAAAACTTTTATAAATTTTATGTGAGTTGCAATTAACTAATGTTAATGAAGCATCTCAGACGATTGGCAATATTATAACCACCTGCCTATTCTATTACTAATAAACGATGAGTTCAATTATTGATCGGGAGCTCTTTTATTCGCACATACTGTATCTATCGGGCGAGATAGAGCACGGCACCATCGCAGCAACGACATGCCGGTAAGCAACGTCGAAGCATGCACGCGCTGCGAAATGCAGACCGAATAACTCAGAGTCGTTTAGATTAGATCGGGGTGTATGGTTATTTAGTGGCGCGCTTCGTTCGCTACTTGTTTTACCAAATTACCGGGAAGGAGAAGTATACCAAACGAGACGAAGAAGACGAGGAGAAACGCGTCGGTGAGGGGAACCAGCGGCTCCGACTCGGTTTAACATCGAACGTGATGTCGCAGAAATGTTGCTCGCTACTTACCGCGCGATTATACCACCGCGACGTACTCTGACTTCTACCCGGAGCGAACAGTCAGCCAGTCAGCCACTCAGCCAACGCTTACAACTAGTTTACAACTGATAAATGCAATAATGCGCTTTAGCCACGGCGCTATACTGGCAATGAGCTTTCGTTCTGCCGGTTTATATTTTACGTGTATTTATTTAACGGTTGTATGCCACTGGGCGCAAGTAAAGCAAGATAAAGTCGCATGTAGCTGCTAAACGATAGCACTCAATATTTGGCTTGGGTTTGTAGATAATGTCGACAAAATTTCAGAAAGAATCTCTAAATTAAACGAATATATTGACAGCTTCTGATATTAATGCGATACTAGGAGAATTTTTACAATCGGACTGTATATGTGTACTACAGACGCACATAGGTCGATTTGACCGATTTAGGCGGCCCAAAGTGAATGTGTAAAAGTATATCTGATAGCAAAGAAAGTTATAACCTGCCTTAGTAGACAGTTCCAAGAACAATATCTAAACCCTCTTAGGCTTTATATTGTGCATTAGAGCAGTTACGAGTAGTCACAATTTGGTCGTTGCTCTTAGTGTACGTAACTAACTTCGATGCTCTAAGTTTGCAAAGTGAATATTTATAAGTTCGAATTAGTTTTTGTTTTTAAAGACTATGGATTCTAGTGCTACAGGTAAACATTAAACAATGATCAAAATTTTTGTGGAACTTGTTGTAATTTAACATATTGCTAAGCCCTGAAAAATAGTCTTGTCGACGATTATTGTTTAAAGTAAATTTAGTTTGTTGTATTTGTTGTATATCCCTGTTCATCCCGATCATACTCGTAATATGGTTAATTAATTCAAGCCTTTAGCTAATATCTCTTGAAGATTTAGCCACCAGTTTGCAGAGCTTTTCGAAATAATTGACTTAAAAGATTTCCTGACATCAAAAATTATAATAATTTTTTCATACATTGATTTTCTTTATTCCAGGCTCATCGGGTACATCGGGAGTAAAAGTAGTAACCTGTAGAGATTTGTTTGAGCAATTAGATAAACCAAATGTGCCATCGATCAAAGAAAAACTAGAAGGTTTAGAAAATAATCTCGTTTCGAGTTATGGTGACATAGAAGAGTGCGAACACATTTTGAAGCATAAATTCTCCTATTTTAAAACCAACATAGAGCGAAGGTGCTTAAAAGCAAATAATATGAAAGAAATGTGTTTAGAACAACGATTCTTGGTTAGACGGGACATTTGAAATTCCTATATCGATGCAAAATCGCCCTGCAAATTATTTAGTGAATTAAGTGAGAGAAGTAAGAGGAGGAAGACGAAAGAAGCTCGTTCAGTCGTAGAGGAAGATGTAATAATCCATGCCGCTCAGGTGATTTTACAAACGGATGGAAAAATAAATGCTTCAAAAGTCCTAGAAGATATAGCAAATTCTCCAACAAATGAAAGTAAAAAGTAAAAAGTCTGTCCGAAACAAAGGAAAATGCTGCTCCCGTGACCCCTTAACAAGCGCTTTTGATGTTTGGTGAAACCGATTTGACAAAATGTCAATATGAAGTAATAAGGGCGACAAATAAAAATGTCTGCCCGTGCTACAATCTACTGTTAAAAGCGAAACAGGAATGTTATCCTCCTAAGGAAATAATACGTGTTACTGCTAGCTGCGCCGAAAATGATTTACAGTGCCTGATGGATCTTGCCGTCAGGCGTCTATCACTTTACTTGGAAGACGTCTTACTAACATTAAATGAGGCTGAAAGGAATACTCTACAGATAACTTGCAAATGGGGTTGTGCCGATTCACAACTGGCTCAGTTGAGGCAGAAATTTAGCAACGGTGCAGAATCGGACCCAAATATATTTTTAAGTTCCTTTATGCCTTTACAAATTGTGTGTGGAAAGAAGAAGAAAAGTTGTTTGGCAAAACCCCACGCCAGTCTTTACACGCTATTGTTGGCCAATACGATTTTCATTCGTAAAATAATCTAATGAAGAAATAATTTGCGTGGAAGCCAATGTAAAGTCACTTTTCACCACAAAAGTGGACTCAAGTTATTTGTAGAATGAACATAGTTGACGATAACGTCTGCAATGCAGTAACCGACAATGCATCAACGAGCAAGTGTTACATAGGTGGCTAAAGAAAATGAAGTCAGCTCACGAAGTTTAGAGCTTAGGATTTGAGTGCTCCATGCACGAATTCGGATATTTGAAAGTATTCTCCATTTGGCCTATAAATTAGAAATAAAGAAATTTCGTGAAAGAACACACAAGAAGAAAAAACATAGAAGTGCATAGAAAACGAGAAATTCAAGGAAGGTTTCGCTTCGAAACAGGCCTGTTCGTGGATATGCCCAAATCTAATTGTGCTAACACTAATGATGGTAACACCAGTAGACGATTTTTCGATAATCCGCAATTGGCCGCTAACACCACTGGAAGTAACTTTAGCCTGATTTACAGGCTGAAGATGATATTGGAAACTGTATCAAGCCAAGCTATATATTAAGTTGTATGTGTGGCATCCCATTGGATGCCACCCATACAACAGTCCCAACAGTGCATAAAGTCCTGATCCATGGAGGGGACCATCATCAAAAATGCCCTTCTGCCCATAGGACAACTATCATAAGAGGTAGCTGAAGCCCAAAATAAATACTTTAGATCTTACCGCCAAAATTATGCTAGGAAGAATGGAATGCGGATATACATCCTAGATTACTCTTAAGCTCAAACCCGCTAATGAGCAGTATGAAAGAAAGCACAACAAATCATCAATGAAATCATTTTCTTAAGAGGCAATGGATCTTTTTATACACGCACAGCCCAATGAGGAATATTAATGACAAAATTATTTGTATAGTATTTTATAACAATAAACCGAAAAATATTTCGGCTTTAAAATAAGTCTGATTTTTTAACATAGCCTTTCTTGTTTTAATCGTATACATCATTTGCAATATTTTATAAAACTGGCCATGTTTTCCGTTGACACAATTTTTTGTTGTTTCTTTAAATAAATATTTGGTTTTAATGATAAATATCTATGTATTTTTAATAAAAACCAGCAATCAAATCATAATATATCATAAAATAATTTTGGCTGCCTAAATCGGTCAAATCGACCAATGCGAGACGTTAGTACATTTAGTCCCGTACAAAAATATCTTGGTTTCGAGGAACATGTGGAGATATTTTTTTATTAGTTGTTATTAGTTTAGAATGCTGATCCAAATTTAATTTATGTATAAAGTTAATCTGTAACGCAATACCAGCGGTAACCTACATTCGATCTCTGATTGGCTAGCAAAGGTATAAGAAGAAATCAACAAACCCAATTGTATTATATGGTTAAGTAAACGTATATTATCTCACACAGAAGTTGCATTACCTAGAAGGTGTTGACGTTTTTGATTAAATTTGGCCAAAATATTCAGCTACTGGAAGGTAATAAATTATTAAAATTTGGAAGGCCCCTCGTCAAGTAGCCGTTATGATTTATAACCTAATAATTTTATATATTTATATATTTTATGACAATATCTAGAACAAGACCCCGTGCAAATGATATACATATATTTAAGTGAGCGATTTCGAACGTGGTCAAATTATCGGTTTGCATGAAGGAGATTTTCTATATCCAGAAATCGCAAACCGCCTAAACAGAAATCATGCTCTTATATTTTATTAGCATGTCGAACATGTGTTGAAGAGCGGTAAGGACGTCACTGAAGAGGCACTGGAGCGCAAGAAAAGCAATCGAACTCCAGCAACACTGCCTAAGACTGCAAAAAGGCTAAACAGCGTTTTTCAACAGCTGCTGAGAAATCGTTTCAACATACAAAGCTGTTGGGTATGTCTAGGTGCTATTTATCGCAGAATTCGATTTTTCAGTTTGCGTTCTTACCAACCACAGTTAGTGCTATTGTCCACGGCCTTTCGTCGCCTACAACGTTTATTCTTGTACAGAGAAAACCAGTGGAATATGAAGCGACATCATATCGTCTATAGTGATGAACTAGGATTCTGTTTGGGAATCGATGACGGCCGTATGAAGGTTAGACGATGACGTAGAGAAACGTCAAATGTCAGTGTAAGGACATATGCTCTGGTGGCTGTTGTATTGCTTAAGGCAGTATGGATAAAATCATTTAGGCCCCATATCCTCCTATTTCTTCAAACACTGGAGAGCCATCTACTCTGAAAAACAGTGCTCGTCTTCACATTACAAGAACTACACTACACGGGAACATCTTGCCCTGGCTATCTAGAGTTCCGGGCCGTTCCCTCATAGAACGGGTAGGCGTCTAGGAAATTTACCTAACTCAACATCGATTGTGAGATTTCTGAAATATGAAATGCAGAGTGCTTGAGATGGAATAGATCAAGCTTAGTTCGATAAACTTTTAGATTTAGGCCAGAACGTGTTCCTGAATGCGTACATAACGGAGATTGTGCACCATATTGTTAGTGAAAAATCAGAAACTATTTTATAGCATTCTTTAAACTTTTAATGACTTATTACTTGTCAATAGCTAAAGATTTGTATTAACTCTAATCACAACATTCCTACACCTTCTAGGTTGTGTGCTGTACAGTGTATTTAACCAAAACCGCTTATTACTCTAATAGTCTAAATTACAAACTGAATTGTCTTTGAGAAGCCCTTCATTCTGTTCTAAAGAAGCTTTTGGAACTGCCCTTAGAAAATTAAGGAGTTCACACTTCTGCTATGAAAGGATGACTTTGTGAAGACAGTATGCCTTTCGTGCAGTCAGTGCATTATTTAGGATTCTAACGATCATATTGTAACGCCAACGTCTACGCCAACGTCTACGAAGAATACCAGAAAATGTTAGTTATACAATTAGCATACTACGCAGAACTTGATTACTGAAAATGCCTTCTTGCTCGCAGATTTCATACACTGTGAAATGGGTTAATCAAAAGCAAAATATTGATGTTATTATCAATGAAGGTTATTAAGTAAATAAAATAAAAAAGTATATAAAAGCAGCGTCGTTTCGGTTGACATAGATCGAAAGTCTTTTATTTCAAATACTATACAGTATTGTCCTCAGCAACGTGAAAGGGTTGTTGGGTGTAGTGAATGCTTATTAGCCCTACCTATGAGATTAGTTTAAAATTTTGATTTTCTATTACGCATTAAAACATGTGTAAGTACAAGTATACATAGAAGTATGTTTATATCACTACGCCAATCCTTTTCCGTTATACCAATTAAGCTCTCTCGCCTGATTGTGATATATATGACCGAATTCATTAAATCGATATTCATTAGTAGTTTTATATCGAATTTCCTGCGCAATAATTAAAATACTGACCCATGATATAAATTCCCGTTAAGAAGAGAAAGAAAAAAAGGACACGAAGACCGAGAAGCGACAACTTTAGAGTGAATAATGTCGGCTTCCATATACGTGTTCCATTACGCAAGGTTTATTCGTTAATTTGTACTTTTCAGGCGGCGCGGCGTTTCATCTCAATCCCCGTCAGGGACCCACGGATCGCCTTCAATCATAGTCGACAGAATCTGATCTCTCAATTAGTCTGCTTTAGAAATTATGATGCTTACGTACGTTCATCACGAATAGGCGATTTATCAAAGGTCATTTTCATGGCTTAGAAAAGCTGCCTTTATCATTTATAAGAGGAAAAATGCCCACTAATTGAACTCGTATACACGTATTGATGGTAATTCTACCCGCTCACTTCAAGGAACTACTGACCGTGCCGCACAACTTTCTTTCGCTACTGATTTAAGTAGAAGTATATAATGAGGAATCTTGATAAATGATACCAAAATGGAATTTGTTTCTCAGAATTCCTGTTTTACAACTACTATGTTATCTTCATTATTCTTTCCTCTGGTACTAGTTAAACAAAGTAAAATGTATGATTTGAAATTGTGCAAATTTTACACGAAATGGTTTAATTTGGAAAAGTAAATAATCTGATGAACATGTTCGATCTTAGAGGAGCTAAGTATAAAATCAAACTTTTAGTTTTACTTCTCTTTTTACATCCCATAATTAGACAATTTAAAAATAATTACTATTCATTTCAGATTGGGGAATAAGTTTCCTTTTTCAAACAGTTAATGATAATAATAAAGAAAATCTTAGCCTGCAATGAATCTTGTTTGACGCCGTTACCACCACCAAAAAATATACAAAAATGGATAATTTACAGCATGGGTTCTCCCTCCACGATATTGATGAAGTTACATCCAAAGGCCCAGTGTGTCTGATGGCAATCAATCCGAATTATATACAGGTTCACCAATAATTACAATTCATCAACATTTTATAGGTTACAACGAACGCGGTCTGGCGTTGTTCTGCTAGAATAGGATATTACGTCCATTGATGTATATACCTTCAATGGATTATGTCTATCTACTATCTACTATCAAATTACTGGCAGCGAATATCAGCGTTTATCATCTTGTCTTTATCTTCTTCTTCTTCTTAATCTTTTACCCTTTCTACCTTTCGGTGTAGGGGTTCGGAGCCACCGAGCCGTATATGTACACGCATATACCGTACCGCTCCTGGCCCACCCAGTGGCATTTCCTTCATTTTCGCAGCTTATTAGAGGTCCAGATCCATTTTTCAGGATTTTAAACTGCTACGCTCTGCCGCTACCGGGTCTCGAACGCCGGCCCTTCGCACTGTGAAGCGCGAGTTTTACCACTCAGCCACTGAGGGGTTATTGTCTTTATCTACCACCTCAAAATGAATAATACTTTGGACTCACTTTCTTGCTCAGATTTGCCACTGCGGATTAATCACTGACTTGAATTGTTACCATTATGATAATATATCTATCTTTCGTCACAAGTCACAATAAATAGTAATCCTGAAGGCTTGTAGTCAGTTCAGTTAAAACACGGATACGCTCTTGTGTCTGCTCCTTCATCAAATCGTGATGTGCTGCTCTGACTTGAAAGGTGGTCGTATATTATTACCTGGGCTGCAACCACAATTGAAAACCTTTTGGAATAAAGTTTTCGATGTAATATCCTGGTACTCCGCATCACATAATCTACGAACGGCATCAGTCCTTATCTCCATCAATAGCGCAAAATGGTTACAATCTCTATATTGGTATCCATGTTAATGTGTGAACATTTTTAATTCGCAAAAGATACATTTGAGGAACACAAATGAAATGGAAAAAGGAATTCTACACCTGTTAAATGCAACAAATTACTATGCAAACACAGAAAAATGCACCAGCCTAATATTGGAAAACTCATAAAAGGCCACAAAACATACATATTTCTTTTAAGTATACTCCTACTGAGTAAAACCAACGATGAAGAAAATAGAGATTGGCGAACAATTAGATAGTGTGGGTTACATATGTTGTCCGTTATGTATTCAAAATAAGAAATATATGAACAGGAAAATTCCAGACACAGTACTACTGGATACTAGGTATATTCTAATTAAAGAGGGTTATACTGTGGCTATGCGCACAGATCTATAACTATTATGCGGTGCTCTGTGCATGATGTTGAGTGAGGTGCCCCGCCAAAGGTTTTGTCTCGTGAATCCGGTGAATACTTCCAGCGAAGGTGACATCTTAGTTGGCAAAATATGTATCTAAACTTTTTCAGACGAGGTATACTAAAAATTGTTCATATTTTTTTCATTAATTATTATTACGGCTGGTTGTTACAGTTTTCTTTATTGTTACTTATGGCCTCTCTCGCTTCAACGTTTAACGTGTAGATGGCGCCCCACGTTCGTAACTTTTAATCCAACAATACTCTATACGGCATTTTGCTTCTAGCGTTGAGTTGAACAGATCTGTCTCCGTGACTTCGTTATTCCGTTTTCGCTTTTAAGTGTCGCTTATCGAGGACATACACGGAAATTCGACTTTGGGAAGTGTACTAGTATCGTTGAATGCGTCTGGTGGTTTCGCTTTCCCAAATTATAGTGTTTGAACTATTGGCCGTTGCACGATTGCTTTTTCTTCTATTGGAGGTGTGTTTTCCGTTTTATTAATCACGATGCCGTTCCATTTTCCCTTTCTCGTTGTTATAGGGAACTAATGTAGGCTAGGAAAGCTAGTATATACGAGTAGAAAGCTAAGATTTAATTTTGAGGATATCTGAGAACTAGCGTAAGAGCGAGAAGCTGGTTTCCTGACACATTTTCATCCAGTGCGAGGAAGCCCGCCATTTTGGTCAGTCCTCATCCCGATACCGAGTACCACGCCATACAAAGTTTGACAACCGGAAATACGTTACGTCAAGTCCCGCTTTTATTTGATTTTACTTATATCTTAACTGGTTGAGTTTTGGGACAAATTCCCTAGAATTTTTAAATTAATTTAGAGTCGGAAAATCGGAGATTTGTGTTCGAATAAACAGGGGTTTCCTTGCATTGGGAAACATTCAATTCTTTTAGTATTTTGAGGGGGATCAGATTGGGTTTCGGATATAGGGTTTTCTATGCGTATGTTAGTTAATATTATACTTGTGGAAGGAAACATTTAATTCTTTAGTAGTTTCCAACGACTACCAAAAGTGTGTAAACCTTAGATTAAAAGCTACCTTCATTGAATTTAATTTAATCGTTTCAAGTGACAAATAAAGTGCGGTTAAACATCATTCTCTCGACTCAATTTTTTTTTACTTCTTTCATGTTATTTTTAAATAGAAAGTTCCAGTAGGTTTACTGGTCACTTCACGAAAGGATAAAGGTCCAGAACGTAGACCGTTCAGATAACCTCGTATCACCTACGGAAGAAGCTGGAGGGTCTCTCCGACTCCAGATATTCATATGGGATCCAGTTCTATAATTGGAGAGCGGCGCCTTGTTACTATCTCTCGAACTTTAACCTGTGCCATGTCCATTAGGCCAGCACGGCCTGGATCTCTATATTTATGACTAACGAGGTGGGTGATTCGAACTGTAACGACGAACTTCTGTATCGGTCACGTTTGTGACTTTTCCGTTTATCATTTCTATTTAACCAAAAGCTTTAGAAGCCAGTAACACTATATAGGAACATACGCAGCCTTTTTTCGGAGCAGACATTTGAAAAGACAATTGAGCTCTTAGACGAAGGGATTAATGGATATTTGTTAAATATTCGTGAACACTGGAGGTGTTACATCTACAATAAAACAATGCCCCACCCTGTCTAGCGGGATCGATGTTGTGAAACATCGCCCTCATTCTGTAGATATCTTAAAAGCAAATCAAAGGAGATGGTAGAGCAGTCTCCTTAGATTATAAGTACGGTTGCATATGCTAATGAACTGCCACACGGTACGTAGTAAGTGGATACACGGTTCTTGCTCATGATGTTATTCAACAACCGATAATTTCTCTGTACGGATAATAGTTGCTTTATAGACGAGAGTGCCCCGCCCCCACACCAACTATCTAGGTTTCAAACACTATCAAATATTCATACAACTATATCAAGAATTCATGTAGAATTTAAATAAAAAGATAAGGAAATGAACATATACCTTGTAATATCACTCAATTTGTATATCTAATGGAATACAATTTTAATTGCGTTAAATAGAAAATTGCGATCAATGCTGAATACTTTACCTTTGAGTTACAACTACAGACATACGTATACGAAATTACGTTAAGTGTACAGAAATCAATTAAATTTATACTAGCAACTTAAGCTCTCAAGAAAATTTATTACGTTAAATTATACGCATCCTTCATTATTAATTGCTATTACAGGAAATCAAAAGTCTCCGTGCCACATATAGCCGGCGCGCCATCCTCTCTGCGGTAGTAAACCGACTTACGACTAATTAGACGTTGATATAAAATGTTATAAATAATAAATTTTGATATGAAGGCCCGAATGCCTTTCACACATAAATACTACCGCCTTTTACAGTGTAAATAATTGTGGTGGAATGCTACGTGCTTCTATGCTAAAAGAGTGATCTTATTAGAAGTTTCTTTTCTCCATTATTATTACATAGCCTAGCTAGATTAACTGTGGTAACTGAATTTTTAATGGAAACACAGATGCAGTACCTGATTGAAGTAATATCAGAAAATATGCATATCTACGTCAGTAATCAAGTAACTTTAGTTTAAAAAGTGTAGAACATAGTAATACTAATCATTCTTGACCATAGAGGCTAATGGAACTCTTAATGGATAATTCAACTTTACTATAGGAAGTTAGGAGGTAGCTAAATATTTTCTCAGTTTGTAAAGCATAGCTCGAATGGGCAGCACTTAAACTCCGTCGAGTCCATTATGCAAAACTCCCCGAATCGAAGGATTTAACCCGAGCTCCCTATCTTCCTTACAAACAAAAGAACTTTCTCTGTCTTCACATATTAAATCCATAGGTTTCAAATGTCTGTTCCTGAAGTATAGGAACCTGCTGTTAGCTAAAGCGATATAGTGGCATACGAAGTATTCAATGGTTTCTTCTACTTCGCCACCAAATCTTTGGCCAGGCTTATTTTACGAAGGTGATAGTTGACCACCTAATGTTCACGAAGGACTCCGGTTATGGCCTTGCGTATATGTGAGCTTGCTATGCCAACAATTGGTAATGGTTTATTAGAAACTTTAGAACAAAAGTTGTCTAACAAATTTTGGTCCTTACGAATCATTTTGATACCTCTCACTGACACAATCTGACATCGTGTTCGTTTGTTCGAGTAGCGAGATTTACCATCTTCTGTTCAGTAGCACATATGTATCAGGGTTGATCGAGATTCAAACACGCAACTGCACGCATGTGAAGTAAGCACTCTACAGTTGAACTAAGTAATCAAGCGTACAATTTTATTTAATGTTTAATTCGTCATCTGGATCTGTTGCATACTGCTATTGAATACTTTCAACACTTATCATTAGGGTAAGATAATCGTGTCGTCCCGGCATGCGTAACAGCTGGAGCAGCCAACGGAACTCGGCAAGCGCCTGTCTGATGCGATGTGTAAACATCTGCCGGGTGGAAAAGCAGTTCAAATTCGTACACATTCATGAATGATTGGCGGCTCCTGCTGTTAGTGCTATGCTGGGACGACACCATTATCTTACCTTATTCATCATTCAGCACTTACAGGTACCAGAGAACGCTGCTACTTAACTTTTGTCAATAAATCTTCTCTTAAACCAACCGCTTTCCTCTTTTGGTAACTAGCAGGAGTTTTGTATAAATAACAATATACATCTAGTACGCCCCCTAGCGGGAAACAGAGAACGAATAGTATAAGTTATAAATAAGTATTGTAATGTATGTGTATCGGTATTAGTTGAAAATAAAATAATAAAAGCTTCATTTGACTTGTTGATAAACCGTATCAACGAAAAGATACAACAAGGAGTCTAATGCAAACGATTACGTAAGTAATCCTTTGTCGTTATCAACATATTATATAACAAAACTTGACAAACACTTTAATTTCAGATTCCAAGCAGTTGTTACAATTTTCGCTTCTCTACTGTGTTGTGATTAAGAGACTTAGCTTGGAGAGCAGTAAGTGTTTCATTCTCATTAGTAGTAGACAAGAAACTGGCGTTGGAATCATTTCATACAGTTCCACGAACTGTCTATCAGCTTTGCACAACACACAAACGCTCATACAATAAAGGTTCCTATGACTATCTACTAACACAATATTTCGTTCGCTTTCTAGTTTTTCATTCATTGAACATGTGTGTGACTTGATAAGCACTGAACTAGATAATTGACTTCATTCGCAAAAATAACTTAGTTGACTTGTGGGCTCAAATTTAATTCATTAATCACATATTGCCGAATAAATGAATTTATAAGAAATCACTTAACTATTAAATAACTTTAGATTTATTGTTATTTTAATCAACGGAGAATACTTTGCTATAATTTAATTATTTTTCTTGTAGATACTACCTGTGCGCCTTGAAACCCGCATTTGTAATGCACTAATATTAAGTATATTTTACACGAAACCTATCTCTACTACAAATTTTGAATATTATCCCCTTTTCCTCTTATCCAAATTAAGTCCAACCCTTTACCAAATATAAAATAATTACCTATAGATTCTAACGCAACGCATACAAATTAACGTCATAAGCATTATCTATTACCCGACTCGGATATAATTGCCAGCAGAAAGAATAAATAGTTGACGCACGCAAAGTAACAATCACTGTCTAGGAAAGAAAGCGATGGATGTCTCTATCAGTCCTCGAAGCAGGAACCCGCTGCGGAGAAATATGCCCGTGTCGTCCTGCGAGGACAGCCGCTCTAAATCTCCTCCGCAAACGTGTCTTCGCGGCCCTTAAAGTGTTCGGGCTACACAAACTCCAACGCCGTGCTAATGATTCCAAATATGGTAAGGACCGGATTTCATCATTCTCAAAGGGCGCGTGTTCTGCGATGTAATGGAATATACGATCCGAAGACACAATAACTTTATATTATTTCTTGTGTTTTAGCGAAGAAAAAGAAAGATGGAACTTCGGAACTAACTTTAAGTGAAGAATATTTAATAATAATTTGACACTGAATATAATCGTATTATAGCGTTTTTATAAAGGAACATTCTCAATTCGTGCATTCATACGACTTGAAAATTGTCAGTTTTCCAACTTATTCAATTTCGTAACTTCTGTAGTGGTGGATCTGAGAATTTGAATATCTAAATAATACAGCTAAAAAGTCAGTAAATGTGGCTCAATTGCGTGCAGCAACATACACAGATTTCAACAAGCAAGAAAGCTAAATGTATAAAAATATATCAATTATGTTGGTCGTGAGACGACATATTATTTTTGTCCCCATTTACATACTCGAAGGAGGCATTTATGATATTTTAGCTGTTTAGGTACCCCTGCTCATTACCAGTGACCCTTCACCGAGGCTGAAGGGTTATTACTTTCCATTCAGGCAGAAATCAGATCTGTAAATTTTCTCACACAATACCGATAGTCTTCATATGGTGATCAGTAAGGTCTGATAAAAGAGTGGATCATGTGTTATTATTAAGTAGTGTAAGACGGACTGACGCCCTTACTAATTTACTTTACTTACGAATTTTAATGTCGCGCCTTGCACGTAAGTGAGGACAACGATCGGTTTACACTACTTGATGATAGATAGCAGTGTGTTAATGAAATTCTTGCTGGAATTTCGGTCGTTTTCTCCCAAATTCACTTCTAGCATAATACATGTCTTAATGAATATAATTATGAAAAGATTGGCCTCCACGTTTAACACAGAAAGTATGCAAAACCGTATTCTATTGCAGAATGTGGAACTGGTTTACATTAAAGTATTATTTAACTGTGCAATTGCATCATAAAGGTCAATTAAGACCACAAAAAGATTCAAACACTTGGCATAAATGTATTAAATTAATTTAATTCAATAATTAATAGGTGTATACATGTATGTACTAGTTTAGGTTGAATATTGCCTTACCTGATAACTCTTGCTTCACCAGATCGCTAGTTTAAGTTTTAGTTTAATTTTTGGTTTGGTTTACTCGTATTGTGAAACATATTGAGATTTTGATTGAATTTATATGTATATTTAACATATTATTTCTAGAATAAGACTTTAGATTTGTATTATCTTGTTATAAATCTTATTCCTCTTGGAGAGAAAATAGTTCCTTAATTGTTGAATATTTTTATATAACTTTATTACATTTAGAAAGGAACTTACCTACTTCTTTCTGTCCATATTTATAATACCTAGAAACAATTTTAAATTTTCAAGCTAAGAAATAAAAATAAATACCAAACAAATTTACATTATTCACTGTTAACATTTCGATCCAAAATTGCCCACTTGACAGAAAAGACCGATGTAAAATGTAATCACGTTACGTTATTCAAGTTATAGGAAAATTGAAAAAACATTCTCGAATGTCGCTTAAATTTGAATGTAGTTTTACTCATACGCATTTTTGATCACTCTCAAAGAATGAGATGACACTTGTATTTTGTTTCACTTAGATTGCAAGACTTTCTACGCATTGCAAAGATAGCTATGGCGCGTTATATCTCTTATATTTATGGGTAGGTCATGTACCAAGTAAGACATCTGTTGATAAATACCAGAACTATCACTTTCTTCACTTAAAAATCCAATCCCCACCACAAAATTCGCCCCATTAAAATAATTGGAAATCAAATAAACTTTGGAGATGTCTTCATTCCCTTTCAATGGAATAGAACAAATAACAGCAATAGGTTTGCCAATTATCTTTGAATAGAAGACATTTACTCACGAAGATAGTATTAATAATAATATATACAAGATGTTACAAAAGTACCGAAACATCTGGATATTTCGTTAGGTAAGGTATTTTTCAAGGTGTTTATCTCAAATTTGACATTGAGAATGACATTCAATGTCATTTGAAACCTAATCTAACCAGACGTCATCCATCACAAAAATAATTAGCGCAATCCCAAATTTTTCGGTCTATTGATTTCTAAATTAAAAAACACAGGTTTACATTGGTAACAGGTATTGAAGTTCATATGACTGTGAAAGTGATTGTATATGTCAAATTTAAGCTTTTCATTAAATTCCTCGTTGAAAAATACTTAAAGGATGATCTCGCGCTTTTTGAAAAAATCTTAACTGGCGAAATATCAGACGTCCCGGTGCTTTTGTGACACCCGTATAATAATAGTAGGTATGCAATTCCAATAAGGCTTTAAAGATGATACAGATGAAATAAATATAATCGATAGTCAATAGCGTGGTTAAAAATAGCGAAGTATTATCTCGTTAGCTGCAGTATCTTCGAAGAGTCTTGGCACTGAGTTGTTTTGATAGCAGTCTCCTATGTCCCGTTGCTAGCGCATTTAAGGCTTTAGTGCGCAATGTTATATTATTGACGGAGACAAGACTAAGAGTTACATTGATGTCGAGATGTGACACGTCTCAGACGAGCGTATCAGTTACAGGAGAGACGAGAGACAGAGAATTCAAAGGTGGCTGTCAAGTCACGTTAGCGATCTCAAATTCTAAACTGTATTATAACAACGTTAGGGATATGGTACGGAGTCAGCGGCGCGGCAGCAGCGGCAGCGACGGCGACGATGACGACGACGACTACTACCTACTACCACCGTTGTACGAAGATGATGCATTCAAATCTGTTGTCTCTTATATTTGACGAGGAACGTCTTTCTTGTCTTGTTATCCAGACATAATGGTATACAAGAGATATGCACGCTATTATGTAAGCTATATACAACAACACGCGAATATTCCTCCAGTTGACACAATTTAACGTCCTATCGAGTTAACGTAAACCGTTTTATCTACATCCGTTTAACGTAAATTCGGATGTGTCTGTTTCTACTATTGATATTAAATCCATCAGTAAAACGCATGAAAAAGTTAAAAAGATTTCCTAATATAAAATTAAATGAAGTATATATATACAATACATACATAGGAATCCTTCTATTTCGATACAAGTGGTATTTACAAATGTTCCCTTTTGTGTTCTGAAATTCAACATTATCTACTTCACATCAGGGTCGCTTAAAACTTCCTCAAAATCCCCACAATGGCAGTAATCTCTAATACTTTTAAGGTTAGCCACTTTACTGATGTTTTGCTGCTTTTTCAAAATTGCAGAATAAATTTTTTCTATGAATATCTGTATATGTAAGTACATATCTTAACCTATTATATGTTTAAATATTATTTACCATTTTTTAAAGATCAATTAAACAACAAATTGGAATGTTACAGCTATATTTGGTAGCATTAGTTGACACCGTTTTTATATAGCTTCAGTCAGTGAAATATAACTGTATGCATTGTTTTGTTGCTTAATTGGCCTATCAAAAGTGGTAGACAACATTTAAAAGACTTATGAAAGAAGTTCTGTTTTAGACTATATTTGGCGTTCTCAAAAATTTAGCACACATTCGTCGACACCAATACCGCTCATTTTCTTGCCAATAAAAACTAATCATCGAAGCTGTGTGCTATCACCAAATATTTGTATTGTAATAAACAAATTGTAATTTGTATAAATAAAAAGCAATACTGGCATTTAGGTCTATTCACATAAAACTGCTGGAAATGCTCTCACTAATATTCTTAGAACTCTTGTAATACGATGTACATATACGAGAGGCGTTTCTTAAATTGTTACAAATAAATGTGTTCAAATCAGTTCTCAAAACATTTTTTACACTCTGAAATTGGTATCTGAAAAACATGCTTCTTAAAGGCTTCGGCAGCTTCTTGAGGTGCCGACAATCGCCGCCCATGCAGTTTTTGACATTCGGGAATAAAAAAGAGTCGATAATGAGACGGGTAATGAAACATTAATTCTACGTTTTTCTCCTAGACATAAACAATGATTTGACGCGTTGTATGAGAGCTGGCATTGTCATAATGCAGACTAATTTTCAGTTGTTTTTTCCTGATTATGCCGATTACTTCTGGCAAACACATTGTGGTGTACCATTCAGCACGAACTGTTCTTCGATGCACTAAAGGAATGGTTACGACACGTCCAGTACAACCAAAGGAACAAGCGATCTTTTCCTGGAAGTGCTTTGTGAACCAACAACTTTCGTGCAATTCAGTTTATCTTGGAACACCCAAACAGTGCATTATTGTATAGGAAACAGATCTTTTTCACGCTCATGCAAAATCGAATGCCTCTATTTCTCTGTAAGTCACTCACAAGTCACAACATCCTAAATTATGTTGCGCACACCATCAATGTTTTTTGAAATAACAACCACTTTTGGTGGACCTTCATGCAATTCATCATTGACGAACGACGACGACGAAATTCTGCAAACCAATTGTAAACAGTCTTTTCGGTGGTTCTTCATTACCAAAAGTTGAACAAAGCAATTGTACCCCTTTACAAAATCGTAAAAAATCATCTAATGGACAGCTTAATGTAAAAAATATCGATTCTTTCACTGGGATAGCGATTTTATTTTTTTGAAATTCTTTTTCACACTTTCGATAGAACGTCATGTGGTTTTACCAGTTTCACACTATTCTACAGCTCTAATTTTGTAATCCAGGTCAATAGAACTGACTCCTTCTTCAGGAACGCAGGCAATGTTTTCATAATTATCTTCTTCATCTTCTGTGACATCTTCCATAAATTGCACCAATCGTTCAAACTTCACTCCTGCTACATATTCAAAAAAGGACATGTTTTCTTGTTGAGCACTTACAATCATATCCTTCAACGCGTCATGCTACTTGAAACGTTGCTTGTAACATGTTTAACACATTGGCTATATTAATCGCTGCCATTTTACCAAACTATAAATTTACACTGCCCGAAAAAATGCTAGTGATATATCATTCGGAGCGTCGACCTTTATATGCATTCGTACACCGGTATACGTTACACAATCTGTGTATTTTTTGCTTATTGATCTACATTAGGGACTTAAGGGCTTCATCCATATCCATCTGAATATATTTCGTATTTCTTTCAAACGCTATCGAAATAACTAGTAATTCATAGTATTTTATATTTAGAACGACACTTATCTATGTAAATCAATCAATGACAACTGAAACTTTATTATCGTTTTCTAATATCTTTACTATTAGCTGTCTAAATTTGTTATTCAGCTCCGGTTTCTACGTAAAACCGACTTTATTTTGTGATAAGTAGAAAAAAATGTAAAAAAGGGGGATAAGGAGCACCCGGCCGCCCGTTACTTATATTCTGCTAAAATAATTTACGCCATCAAATTATATTCCAAAAGCAAAAGATATCTGTGATAGTTTCCGAGATACTTACAAAAATTCAAAAATGGTGCAAACTTTTGAAGGGGCCTGAACCCCGAAATCGGGGGAATTGGTCGCTAAATAAATTGAGTTGTTCTTATAGTAAGGCACTCTTTCAGTCTGTACAGTTTCATTGAAAACAGAATTTTTCCGTTGCCGGTGTTCCCTTGTAACTGGTCATTGATAAAGATAAAGACCGCTTTGAGATTACAAAAAGAAGTAATTGAAATTAGTCCCGTGAAGTTGGCAACCGAATTTGCGAAAATATAATAATTCATCGGAGTTCCCGGTAGATATGAAATAGTTGTACCTACTTTGCGGAAAATTTCAAGAGCTCTGCTAAATTCGGCGAAAACATGGAAAACACCGAAAATGAACGTAGCAACCATTTTCGAGAAAAACTGTGTTTCAGACATATTTCTGCACCTCCACCATAGTTCTAGAGTTCTTGACCAATTTAGCTAAAATTTCGGCAAAATTGAGATTTTGAAAAAATTGTTAATTTGAAAAATCGCAAAAACAGTTGTATTCGCGGATCTGAAGAGCACCCCAAGAGTTCTATCAAAGGTCCTTACAACATCTTTTTATCAAAATCTGAAAGATATTTGAATAGTTGAATTTGAATAGTGTTGGGCCCACAGTTCTGGATGAAAAAGTAAAAAAAAAATCGCGCAACAGTTGTGGTCGTAGTTCCCGCTAGAGTCCTAAGAGTTCTATCGAAAATCCGGATAATTGTTTTTTTTGCAAAGTTGAAAATTAAAAAGATATGCGATGAAATAAAGCTCGCCTATATAGTGAAAAAAAAATGGCGCCACAGTTCTGATCCCAGTTCTCGCTTGAATCCTAAGAGTTCTATCTAACGTCCTAATGAGATTTCTGTGTAAAGTTGAAAATTGAAGAGGTATTCGAAAAATGTTTCATATTTATTTCGTTCATGAATAATAAAATTGCACAACTATTCTGACTGTAGTTTTTGATAGCATACTGAAAGTTCCTTAGATTATCCCGTAGTCGTTTTGTTTTTGTTTTGCTAATAGGTCGTCAAGAGTTCGGATTAATAAGGAACCAAATTTTCTTAATCAACGAAAAGAAGAAATACGTACATCACTTATTATTTAGGATTCCGTTAGCCCTTCGACAGTTTTACAAGAATTAAAGTAGGAGTTTTAACACTTCCATAAATAAATGTAGACTATGAGTCCTTTCCAACTTTGCACATGTGCCTGGAAGTCTATTCTACTGTGTGTTTTCCCATGGTCTTGTAACTGTTATTCTAAATCTTTTTTGATCGATTTTTTTCTTTTCACTATATAGACGAGCTTTATTTCTGCGAATATCTCTTTAATTTTCATTTTAACAAATAAATGTTATCAGGATTCTTGATAGAACTCTGAAGGTTAGAGGAAACTATGGTCAAAACTGTTGCGCGATTTTTTATTTTTCTATCCAAAACTATGGGCTCCACACCATTGCAAATATCTTTCAAACTAAAGTTTTGAAAAATAATGTTGTAAGGGTCTTGAAACGAACTGTTTTTTCGATTTTCAAAATTTCAATTTTTAGCAAAATCTCAGTTTTTGCAGAAACTTTCGCAATATTAGTCAAGAACTCTAGAACTATGGTCCAGGTGCAGAAATATGTCTGAAATGCACTGTTTTTCTCGGAAATGGTTGCTACGTTCATTTTCGGTATTTTCCATTTTTCCGCGCAATTTTGCAGAACTCTTGAAATTTTTCGCAAAGTACTGTACAACTATTTCATATCTATCAGGAACTCCGATGAATTACTATATTTTCACAAATTTGGTTGCCAACTTGACTGGACTGATTTCAATTACTTCTTTTTCCAACTTCACGGGACTGTTGAAATTTCATTTTTGCACAGAACGTTGTTCTGGCGCCGGTGAACCCAATAATTCAAAATTGAAGAAAGAGCCCCTGATACCTGTTAAAATCTCTAAAGGAACCGGTTAAATATTAATATCACGGAATGTGCTTTCTTTTTAATAAATCGAATTGAATCTGCCAAACGTGCTATACACCAAATCTCGTTTTACAAAAACTTTTCTTATATCTAAAACAATTATAATAAAACTAGGATTCAATTGCAAAACGACACAATTCTTCAGAAGTTGATAAACTCTTGTTCTAAAAGCGTTCCCAGCTACGAAATTGGTATAGCGAAGACACGATTTCCGAAGGTGAAGAGATGGATAGACTTGATAAGCTAGTCAGTGTGTTGGGATACATGCGCTGATAAGATTGATTAGGTAAATTAAACCGAACCGGACTCGCATAATTTATAGACTGTGTACAGGAGATGCAAGTCATCCTCGTTCATTCGAATCCGAGAATAATAATGGTAGTAAAAGAGAATCATAAACGTTCCGCCGTCGTAGCCGTTCACTAGCCCGGTCAACTTGCTTCGATCGCCGCGTGAAGATCCATATCCCTTTCGCGTGGAACAATAAACAATAACTTTTGTGCGCTATAATGTAATAAAGAAATGACTGAGGAGTGACGACTGTCATCGTGATCATCACGTGACACACGTAATCTATTCAGCGGAAAGAAAAAGTTGTAGAGATGATGGTGACGCACGAATGATTTCGTGATTGGCACATCAAAGTGAGATGGAGCGGAGATGACGACGACCGCGTGATCTCCATTAAGCAGTTCCTAATTAAGAGTTGGAATGATTCGATTCTTCTTATCCTCTTCGTTCCTTTCCTTCTCGTGTCTGTTCTTCTTTGCACTGTCAATAACAACTTTCTTCAACGATGATTTGAATGCGGTCCCTTGGAAGATAACGGAACAAGGTATTAGAAAAATATGGTTTTCAATTATATACATAAATACTTCCTTCTCGCTCTGCATTGATACACATCGATAGATACACAAATACCATCACAAAACCACTTCCATTAACGACAAGCAGAATTCACACAATAAGCTGAAACCCGTGTCCCAAAGCGGATTATGGTAATCTTTACGCAGTTAACGTACATTATTGATACTGCAACTGCAACGTATTGAGTATTTAATCAATCTAGTATTTGAGATAAACGACAGCTTTGAAATTGCCTCTCATACCAAATAAAACTTTTGTTGGAAATCAATTAAGCAAAAATATTGAACATACCTACATATGTATGTATATATATATACTTATATTCAAGGTAGTAACAAAAATAGATATGGCATAAATACCACAAGGCTGACGATCACAAGCAAAACATTACATAGTATACCGCTTATAAAGCCGAGATTATGATGTAGTCATTATATTTCCTTCAACAGCACAGCTGTACTATTATACAAAGAGGTCTATGAAAGGTTTCTAATTTACGGCGGACTTGTCCCATGTTTAAACTTGTTGATAGATGCATAGATGCGAGCTTGAGCGTCTCGTATTAGTTGCACCATAGTTATTGAACCGTTAAAATCAGCAAATGACTTAGTAGAAGAAAATCGAATGGATTAGTGGTTCGCGGAAATATTTTCAGGGCTCGAAGACAAGATTTTTCGATTTTAAGACTTAAAGATGCACCCTATAAATCTCTTTATCTACAACTTCCGCCCTTCTCTACGACCACATTACAGTGAAGAAGATTTGTTGTTTATGGATGGATAAATTTAGTCAGTGCTACATGTGTAATATTCGTCTCACAAAAGACAGTCACTGTTAAGGTATGCTGACCAATGCCTTCTGCAGGTTACAAAGATGTTCAAAACAATTCGTCTAATAATAAGATATAAATGCCAGGTTGGTTCTTCCACCACAGCAACACTTAGCTGAAGTTGGTATCAAAACTCTTGACCACTCTTGCTACAGCACTAGACCTTCTCGTATAACATTGTTTTCTTTCCATTTATAAAAACTCGATTGAAATCAGGGCATGTGCTACAGATGTGGAGGTGCTTTAAAATACTGAAACAAATGTAGCTGTATTACAAAATATTCTGGTTCTCTCTGTACTTCATACTTAGTATGTAGATCTCTACCACTAATAGGTCAATAAAACAAGGCTGGTTTGAACGATAGTTATATTTTCAGAACGTTTACAAACGTTTTCGGAACACCTTCGTCAGTGAAAATATAATTGGATAAATATATAAACAAACTTTTATTTTTTACGGAAAGTAGTAGTTTGGCAGCCGATACTACTTTATACCTCCTTTTCTATGAAAGAGGAATCTTAGGTCCGCACTAGGATTTCTTGATATGAGGAGTGTGTAACCAACTTGCTTATATATATATAAATAATATCAATAGGTGCTGGAATGCTAGCTTTCCTGTCAAGCAATCAACTGTAAGCAAAAGTTAGGTGAAATACTCTGATGGGCTTAGATTTATGAAAGAACATTTATTGATGCTACATGATTGTAATAAATTTAACTGAGGGTTATTTCCCTATTTGTTTGTAAGTACCTAGGGTTAGTCCTATATTTAGCGGGAAAGATAATGACTTAGCTGCGAATTATCGCCCAATATCCATTTGATCGGTTCGCTCAAAGTTGCTGGAATCTGCTCATAAAATTAGAAAGGTATCTAAATAAAATGTATGTATTGAATTCTGACCAATTTGGGTTTAGAAAGAGTAAAATCATTGTTAAAGCTTTGATTGAGTGATTTATATTTATAAGTGACGATTAGAAAAGGAAAATATGGTGGCTGGTAGGTTCATTGATTTAACTAAGGCTTTTGACTGTGTGATATATTGCTAACAAAATTGAATTCATATGGTATTAGGGGGTCTACCTTATCCTTGATCAAGCATTTTATGAGCGACAAGAGTCAGCGTTTAGATCGGTGGCGAAATTTCTGTGCAGCAAAAACTTACTTGCAGTGTGCCGCAGAGCTCAATTTTAGGGCCACTTTTGTTCATTATCTATATAAATGACATCAATGAGAATATCACACATAAGAATACGCGAATGACACCACAGTTTCAGTGACCGGTAGGGAGTACATTGAACTGTATGATGCTATGGGCGAGTCACAGTCACAAGTTGAAGTTAACTGTGCTAATAATAAATTATCTTTAAATATTGGAAAGCACAAACACTGGATTTTTTAGATGTAGACCTCTCTTTAAACAACTTGGGATTGTTACATGTATTGGGCAATACGTACTCGAGCGCATTCGGTATACCAGATATAATCTTAGTGCATTTTCGAGACAAACGATTTACGACACCAGGAACGGTCATTTTGAGCAGCCGCTTTTCAGATTAACAGGAAATATGAGGTCATTTAGATATCAGTCAATCAAAATTTATAACATGTTACCAAGAGGTATGAATTCCAGATTTCAATTCACTGTTAAGAAATTTTTAAAGGATAATCTGGTTTACCAGATCCAGGACTTTGCTGAAATGCTTGGATCTGTGCAATGTCTTTTTATAATGATGGTTGATTTTGTAACTGATATATGCACATATAATTGTTAAAAAATGTTTTGCACTAATTTTCCTGATTTCGTTGAGAACTTCCGACAAAACAGATGATTGTGTAGCAAACAAAACATTAGCTGTTTAACGATTCTCTAATATAACAGTACCAGCATCATCAATAACACTGAAAGAGGCTGGTTATATTATTTTTGTACACAGCTATATATTTTATATATTCAATTTCATTCAATCTATCACTAGTACTAGAAGTAATTGTCCGTTCCCTTTTAGATACATATATCCAATGACGGTCGATATAGTACAAAACAAAATTTCGTACAAAAGAATTCGTTTACTGTACATGTTCTTATTTATTAAGGAATAACGAGCAGTAGATACCTATTTTAATACTTTTGTTGTATAGCGTGCTTTGCCAACTGAAATTGAACGGAATAATTTCTTGAGTGATTAAGTGTACTTCATTAATATTAATACCCCTGACATCATTGACTGATGATGCATTTAATATTTACCGGTTTATTTAATTAATTAAATTCATTAGCTACATTCAAGTGGATCGCCTATACTGTTCGGTTCGTTTATTTGAGGTTTTACCGGTTTCAATATTAAAATAGCCGCATCCAAAGAAAGCCAATAAATTTCACATTTCTTTATATATAGACACAATGACATAATAAATATTTTCAGTATTGATTTTAATCGTCAGAAGAGATTCTGGTATTCCATTCAACTTCCATATCTTGTGAATAAAATGAAAACGGTATTTTCGTATTTAAAATTAGTTGTGTTAGTTCAACTGTAACTGTGGTAAGAGAGATAAAAGTCTGCGCAGATACACAATCGGACATAGTTAAAATTTTGGTTTTTTCACACTCCAACTTGCCGACCGAACTAGAAAATATACTTACTGGACTTTTGATTTATGCGTTGGTAATTTCGCCACCGAGTGCCATTAGCGTGGTAATCCGACAAATAATTTCACCACTGTTTTTGGAAGACCCGTTAATTCCACCGATATTTTCGCCACTGTTCTTATAGATAAAAATTTCTGCCTGCGGATGTGTTTCTACTTACCCATACCTGTAACAACTTAGTAATATATAATAAAAATAAAACTACAAATTTTAGGCTGCGTACTATGTATTGAAACCACACAAGAAATAAATTCTACCTCATTTAAGCATAAAATACTTGCTAGGTACCAAAACAAATACATTACAGTATCTCTATTAAGTTGTTTATAAATTTTTGTTTACTCTTTGTTTTCTATTTCGGCTTTCAAATCCAAACTTTGTGTTTTTATTTACACACTGCATGTTTTGGGCATGGAATCATCTAATTGCGATGAAATGATTCGCATGCATTAGTGGTACGTGTGACCGATGCAGAATTGTCTGCCCAAAATTTTCGGAGAAAAGAGTGAGTCTTCTGAAATATATGGGTTAACTAGATAATCTGAGAATGTTTGTATTCTGTCATCTTCAGACATTATTTCAAATAAAATCATGACAAAGCAGTAACCAACTTCATCGGGGTCTAAATATGTTAAAGCGCATGGTATGCGTAACCACTATCCGATTAAACTAGACGTATTATTATATTCTTTGATTAAACCTTACTTTTCTATTTTTCGATACCATGCTTGACTGAAATGGAACCTGCACGGCAATAATACGAGCATGAGCTAAAATTTCTTCAACTGTTTTACACCTATGTATAGCATGTTCAAAATCCATTACAACTTCCAATATGTTTAACGAAATGTTACATTTATTTTGGATTAAATTGAATAGTTCTTTATAAGTACTTGCCTGTTCGTTTGGTAGTAGACAAAATAAAAGTGATATATAGTGCCCATTTTTGAAACGATGAATTGTAAGAAAATTGACGAAAGTGAGACGTAATAATTGTAAGTACCATCAATATAAATTCGTGTTACACTATTCAGAATGCGATGATTCTCATGAAAAACGATAATATTTTCAGCTTCATCATTTATCGACGCTAGCTTTCTTTTGAATGTTTGCTACTTGCAAATTTTGCATCTTATGTTAAAAAAGACGTATTTCCATGACCAACAGACATAACTTACTTCTCCGAAGGGTATGTTAACTCATTTTGCTACTCAGAGAACTCTCTGAAAGAAAGAAATTGACTGAGTAATAGTGAACAGTGAGAATTTAAAGCTCTTAAACATATATCACAAATAATATCAGCGACAATGCATTTGGCAATAAAACCGCTAACATAAGCCACTGATAAAATTTTTATTTTGCCAGAAGGAACATCTCCGGTATTTCCTCGGCAATATGAAAACTTATGTCAATGTCGCATGTATTATGGGTTTCATCGTCATTTATCAGATTACTTCTCCCAGTCACTTCAGGTTCGTTGAGAAAAGTTTGTAAATTACTTGCAAGACTTATCGTCTTGCTCACCATTGGTTTCTTAAAACCTTGGATTTGTGGGACCATTAATGACCTGAGTCTTTAAAGAAGTAACAAACTGAAAAACTGTTGCGTTATCAATACAGCAACAACCGATACAAATTGCACCAAATAAATTTTCAGGCGTATCGCGGTTAAAAGTTGGAGGTCAGATACTAGTTATTCCGCGACTCTTCATGTTTTGTCATATTAAAGTAATAGCTTTAATGGAGCGCATCCAGCCAACTTGTGATGATAGTTTCCACCCGGCCTGCCTTCTGCCGCACACATAATTACACATCCCGACTTTTGAAATGGCTGTGTTTCAAAAGTCTACGTAAATGTCAAGTGAAGCAGCAGCAGAGTGGCTTCTCGTCTGGTGATACTCGGGAACTCGCATTAAACCTATCAAACAGTTCGTCGATGGAGTTTAGGTACTGCTAGCTCCTATATGCCGGAATTAAAATGGTCGATGCATAATCTTAAATTTTGCGTCATTTTGGATTACAAAATGCAGTGCAACAAACCATACTTTTACCCTAAAGCATATTTCATTATTATTACGTATAACTTCTAAATTCGCAATTGACTGGATGAGTGGAAAATCAGTATAAGTTCAAAATAACTATTTTTAGCTAGTTCGCTGATTCAATTATATTCATCAATATATTTATTTTCATTAACTATATCTTCTATTCTATTGTTATTTTATAAATTTTACGAGCTAGAATTTCGATTATCTATAAATTTTATTAAGCATACATTATTTTAGAACTATTTCTTTCATTTAAAATTATGTATACAAGTCAATACGTACCTCTCAAAATTCCTCGGAAAGTAGAACATCTTTGCAACTTCCATACACAAAACACATTTGTCCCTCATAAATAACAAATGCAGATATCGAAAACAACATATACTGACACTGGTCCAACGCCAATATATTAATAGCACTAAGTACGATTGTATACGATTATAGTACGATTTTTAACGAATCTGGGCAATTGTTGCGTCATCTGCTAAACCTTGTTCTAGTGCCGGCAAAGAAGGAACATATGATCTGTTTAATTAGGTAAATAAAGAGAACTATATCGGCTAACTTTTCGTATTTACTTGGAGATCTGTAGTAATCCGTTGTATAGCATATGTGTCAGAGATGTTTCATGATCTTTGTTTTAAACAACGAAACGTTACTGCTGCTTCAAATGGTTCAGACCTGTTTAATACTGCTTAGTTCAATATGTACACAAATGAATTTTGACAATACGATCTGGAAATGTCGATATTAACATTTCCTAACGACATTCTCAAAATCTGTATGTTTAAATATTTAACCACTATTGAATTCAGCAGCATCAAAGATGTCTGTATTACCTTAGACAGTAACTCCTAATAACCCACTGATCAACCAGTTGCTGTGATATTGTTACTATTACTTTATGGGTTGTCATATATTGTTGTATAACACGGCATAATTAATATTAGAGACCGTATTATGAGTTGTATACACACACCTGAGGCTCGATGTACAACGTAAAATTCTACGTTAAGGTATTTGCATAATAATATTCACATGGTTAAGTGCCATTAAATAATCTATTATTAATTATAATTCAATATAGCAAAATTTACAGTAAATGTTGGGCTTGCAGGTCATGGACGTTCATGTTCAAATGATATCGTGTTTGATTTTGGGATCCTATTTATACTTTTCCGATACCACGCTCGCCACCTTTTAACCATTTAATTACCCTGCGGGTGTTAGCTTCTTTTCTTAAGTCCAGCCAGAGACGTTTAACGAGAGAAAGAAAATGTAACTAGAAATAAAATTATTAATCATTATAAAAAGCATCCATTAAAAGATAGAAAGCATTGTAATAATTTAAACATATACATTCAATACTTTCACCTAGCGAGAAGTCCAAATTACAACTGGATATAAGAAATAAAGGGCACCGGGGCATCAAAAATCTAGACCTCTGTGACTATGTCACGTGAGTGATCAACTGTAGTAAACATCGGGTTACCGGCACAACGGGGAAACTGTAGTAACCTTTGGATGGGGGAAGCGTTCAGGTTTCGGAAAAAGATGGAGGGATGTTTTGGTTGACAACCAATTAGCAACAACACCCAAAATCATCGAAATATGATTCTGCTAATTTAAAATTAAATTAAAATAGAAACTTGAATTATATTTAAAACCAAACGTTTTAAAAACGAAGTAAACATCGAATATACAGAGCTTCACCTCATCAAGGAAAGAATTTGAGAGAGGGAATCCATAGAAAATAGAGCTTCACCGAAGAAAGAATTAAGAGGGAACCCACAGAAAAAAAATTAGCAAACAGAAGAAATTACACACCCATACACATCACACCTAGTTAAATAATGTCAATTTATGTAAAATATTTCAACAAAATCTTATAAATATAATTTGTTATAATCCATGCTTTTTATGATATCGCTAATTAAGAGCTTAGCCAGTGCAAATTTAGGGTAGTACATTATCAAAATTCTCAGTACAATATGCAACAAGAAGGGCATACAAGTTAATAGCTTGAGAAGAATAGTAGCGGTTGGCAGTTATGTTGGTGTTATGTACCAAATCTTCAATTTCTTATATAAACCATGTAAACTACAGATTTCCAAGTAAGTGCGCAAATTATTCGCTACAGTTATCTTTGTTTACCTAATTGGAAACATCATATGCTCCTTCTTTGTGAGCACGATTCCAAGGTTTGGCAGGTGGCTCGATAATTGCCAGGATTTGTTAAGAATCGACCACAATTGTGCGCAACCATACTTACTGTTATTAATACGTTGGCACTGGATCAGCATCGGTGTACGTTGCTTTTGGTTTTTTAATTCGCTATTTTCCACCGTTTTTCATCGTCGAAATGAGAGACAAATCTGTTTTGCGTAGGAAGAACTCTATAGAGGTTGTGAAGATATTCTACTTTCCGAGGAAATTGGAGAGATACGTATTGATTTGAATACATATACATACATTTGTATAAATTAAAGAAATAGTTCTAAAATTATGTATCCTTAATAAAAGTTATAGATAATCAAAATTCTAGGTTGTAAAGTTTACAAAAGAACGATAGAATAGAAGATATAGTTAATGAAAATAAATATATAGATGAATATAATTGAGTCAGCGAACTATCTAAAAAATTTTTTTGGTCTTATACTGATTAGATAATCAAAATTCTATATTGTAAAATGTACAAAACAACAATAGAATAGAAGATATAGTTAATTGATGAATATAATTGAATCAGCAAACTATCTAAAATTATTATTTTTTTTTGGCCTTATACTGTTCTTCCTCTCACCCATTTAATTGTGAATTTAGAATTTATACGTAATAATAATGAAATATGCTTTTAGGGTAAAAATATGGTTTGATGCACTGCTTTTTGGAATCCAAAATTACGTAAAAATTAAGATTATGCATCTAACATTTTGATTTCTGCATATACGAACAGGAAGCTCTATCGTACTGCAGTATCTAAACCCGTTCAAGAAGAAAGGAAGATTTTGGATCAAGGGAGGTAATGTTTCACGTATTACCATTAGCAGTATTTTCAGTGCTACATATATTTTCCTCTATATCCCTATTTTGTGCACATACATCAACAAAATTGTTGAACGGAATAGAATTACTATTTATGAATAATACTACTATCTATAATTCTTTAAATATTCAATTTTCAGAACTGTTACCACAACAGGCACTTTGGGACCGTGATATCGACGAACTGTTTGATAGCTTTAATGCAAGTGCCCGAGTACAACCGGAAGGGAAGCCACTCTGCTGCTGCGTCACCTGATCTTACAAATATGGGGACTTTTGAAGCACAGCCATTTCCAAAGTACGAATATGTAATTATGTCTGCAGCAAAAGGCAGAGCGGTTGGAAACTACCATCGCAAGTTGGCTGGATGCGCTCCATTAAAGCTATTACTTTAATATGGTAAAACATGAGGAGTCGAGGAGTAACTAATATCCAACCTTCAATTTTTAACCTTGATATGCCTGAAAATTTATTTGGTGCAAATCGTCTTGGTTGTGGCTGCATTGATAGCCCAACAAATCACCAGTTTATTACTTCTTTATAAACTCAAATCACTAATGATCTCATAAATCTGAGGTTGCAAGAAATCAATTGTGAGCAAAATGATGAAAGAGGTGACTGGTAGAAGTAATGTAAATGATGATGAAACCCATAATTCATGCGACAATGTAATGTCGAGGAAATACATATTGTCATACAAATACATGAAGCTCTTTCTTCTGGCAATAAACATTTTTATATATATTTTTTATTGGTTATGGCTATGGTTGCTAAACGTTGCGAAACGGATTCCCACTGATATTAATTGTGATACATGTTTAAGTGCTTTAACTTCTGATTGTTCACTATTACGTAATCAATTTCAGATAGTTCTCTGAGCAGCAGAATAAATTAAAATATTCTTGGGAGAAGTAAGTTATGTCTGTCGGTCATGGAAGTACATTGTTAGAACATGAATTGTTAAATTTTCAAGTAGCAAACATGCAGAAGGAAGCTATATTGTTTTGAGCGTTTAATTTTCTTTTTAATGGAAATAAACGTAGAAAAAGGCAAACTAATGGTGATAAATAATAAAGAGCCAGTCAGCAATCTAATAATTAGAATAAACGATAAACAAGAAGAAATTATCGACGCATATGAATATTTAGGTACTATTATATCTAATGATGGAAAAATTGATCTAGACATAGCAAAAAGAGGACGGAAAGCCACAAACATATACTACGCTCTGAATCAAACCATCTTTCGAAAAAGGAAATAGAACCCAAGATCAAATAGATAGTATACAATGCAGTAGTAGCCCCCACAATAATGTACGCAAGTGAGTCCTGGACAATACAGCAAAAACACGAAAGCAAAATAACAGCTATGGAAATGAAATTTTTGACAAAGATCGTGGGGAAAACAAAAATGGACAGAATAGAAAACGAACAGATAAGGAATATGATAAATCAAGAAGATATACTAAAAGGATTGAAAAATGTCAACTGAATTGGTACGGCCACATAATTAGAATGGGACAAAAGAGTTTAACCAAGAAAATAATAGAAGCCAAAAATAACGGGAGAAGAAAAAAGGGAAGACCAAGGAAAAAATGGATTGATAGAGTCAACGAATTGGGACGAAAGCGAGGGAAGACTATAGCAGAAATGAGAGGTATGAGTACAGACCGGACACGATGGAAAGAACGGATTAAATCGTCGTAAGATCTAAAAATAATCCGACGCTGAAAAGCATAAGGATTGACGAGAAGAAGAAGAAGAAGATATATTTTTTTATTGGTTATGGCTATGGTTGCTAACCGTTGCGAAACGGATTCCCGCTGATATTAATTGTGATATATGTTTAAGTGCTTTAACTTCTGATTGTTCACTATTACGTAATCAATTTCAGATAGTTCGCTGAGCAGCAGAATAAATTAAAATATTCTTGGGAGAAGTAAGTTATGTCTGTCGGTCATGGGAGTACGTTGTTAGAACATGAATTGTTAAATTTTCAAGTAGCAAACATGCAGAAGAAAGCTATATTGTTTTGAGCGTTTAATTATTTCATTCCTATACTTATGATATCTTTGATTTAATTAATATTCACTTATTTTTTTAACGTAAAACGTATTAAACGAAAATAAAATATTATTAAAACACTTGGCTAAGTTCCACGAGTTTAATTTAGATTTCTCTAACAATTGTTTCGGTATTCTCATACCATTATCAAAGAGTTCAATAATACTAAATGTGAGTTGTGCAGAAGATTATCGGTAGGGAGGTAATTACAAATGTGAGCTGCGCAGAAGTTTACATTTTAATCACTTTTAATCTATTATGGGGGTATATGAAAATTCTCTCTGTGTGTTAGATACTGTTGCTTTTCTGTAAATGGCTCTCTTAATTTCTAGAATTTCCAAAAATCCAATTTCTTGCTTTTGGATGCTTTATGTAGGAGTTTACAACTATTCATATAGGGCAAATGGTTCCTTTCCATGCAGTGTTCCGACAAACCTGTCTTTTTACGCTTTTCAAGATATCGTTCTTATGTTCTTTTAATCTCGTTTTAACGTTTCTACTAGTTTGTCCGATATAAATAGCTTCACAATCACTACAGTTAATTTGATAAACTCCTGTGTTTTCCAAAAAGGTTGTTTTGTCTAAGTTATCTCTCAAGTGTTTTAATAATACTTTATTTTTGTTTAATCAAAACGTTTCACAAAGCACCTACGGGTACATCAATAGACAGTAGTAAAACGTATTTATATTTTCTTTTCTTTTATATTGTTTTTAGCGTTTAATTATTTGATTCGGCTACTTCTTACATATTTGTTTTAATATTCACTCATTATTTAATGTAAAGTTGAACTGTAATTAATTTTGCACTTTCTTTTCAAATTTTTGTTTTCATCTTGCACCTATTATACCTACATATATCGTCGGTTTGAGGGTAAGACTCACTAAGTTACATTTTAATCCACAATAAATTATTAACCCATAAATACCTGCTAGCATGTATTTTATAAGCACGATAACCACGTTTAAAATTAATTTAAAATTCCCGCCAACAATTTAAAATTGCATGGATAATTAATATCTAGCGCCCTCTTTGACGCCCTCAAATCTTGCTATCTCATCTGATAATTCTTTAACATTAAGTCGAGTATCCGCAGGTAATCTGTGATGGAAACCCAATTTAATTTTGGAATTGATAAAGCTGTTGTCAGAAACATTTATCCATCTATGGCTCCACATACTTCTTTTGATTAGACTAAATGTCGTAATAGTTATCACGAATATAGTTATACTGCGCCCAACAGCAAAATTTGCTAGCATTAGGAACACATTATAAATAACCTTTTAGTCCCGTGGTGTTTTCGACGAATTGAAATTTCAATCAGTTCAATCTCTAAACTCGTCAAGCATTCAAGTGTCAGAGAGCAGCGGTCGGCGTTTGTCTGGAGGTTGCGGGAATTGACCTGTTATCTTGGGTAGAAGCGGCGACTCAGAAAATTGGCTGCTTATTCTGGTACGGAGCGGGCGTGAAGAGGAAGCGGTCGAGAACGGCGGTAAGGACGAGGGGACGACGGTCGGACAACCGTTTTCTCGCCCCGGACTCTCAGTCTTGTTCCGGGCCGGAGCACATCACTTGTCCGGAGTCCTCTTCTGCAGATTGAATCCGACCACTTGAATGGCTTGGAGAAAGGTCTTAGAATGGACCGTCCTCGTCGTTGGATATGAAGAGTTGCGCACACGTTTGTGTGTGTATGTGTATGCACGCGCTTAGATGTGTATGTTATGAACTAGAGTTATCATCCTAGGTGTCTACTTAACGCCCAAAACCACTAATAGATCCATAAGTTATAATGATAGCGTCCACTAAGGCGAGACTGTGTTGGTGGTTTATTTTCTAGGGAAGGAGATATGTATTAGTAAAGAAGTGTAAGAACGTAAGTAACTAGTTATATGCTTCTGCATCTAAATACTACTCCTGGTATCAAACGTTCCATTAATTTAGGTAAACTTCTAAAGTCGCGTAGTTAAAAAATTATTTAGTTAAACGCGCGCATTAAGAAAACATCTTTGCGTTTTAGTTATTGTTGTACCAGTTGCTATATATATATATATATATATATATATATATATATATATAATTGTAATGAAACGTTAAAAAAATAAAATACATCTGATGGTAAATCCCGCAGATGATTTGTTTTCTCATTAAATAAAAAGACTTTGGTTAATCACGTGATATACATATAAATACAGATTCCCAGATATTCAAATTAGTATGGTAAAGGTAAGAACGACTTTCTTCAAGGTCATTTTAAACCAAAGACCCTTTTAGGTATCCTTGCTTAATGTGGTAAGTCTAACCCGTGCGTTATCTATTAACTGTAATAGGTAATGAGCAGCGAAAATAGCATGACGTGTTTACTTTTATTACACAAATTCTGATTCACCTTTTGTTAGATTATTCCAGTGAACAAATAATTTGAAATACTAAATATGAATGAATTACCATGAAGATATAAATAATACGTAATGTCAGCGTATAGATTGATTTAATACAAGCAATTTTCTTAGGACACAGCATTATTACAATTCTCAATATGGAAAAAGCCCCTGTAATGTATAACATACGTTTCAACAAAGTACTCAAGAAACAATGCTCTGTATTAGCGATAAAATCTTGCAGCGTACAATAGATGTATGTATGTTATTATTACTAACCGCTTACCAAATTAATGGTGCAAACTCACACATCGAAAGTAACTAGTATTGAAGTACCTGTGCGTATGCGTTTGTTGAAATATATGTGCATGTCTTTCTGACATGGACACTCTTGGGCGTATTTTATGTCTCCGAGAACTATAATTAGTGACCAATAAATAATCGTGTCAGATGAAAACGAATGAATCAAACTGAAACAGAACTCACACCGGATCGGAAAGGGATAAGTCAATGTCTCTTCGGATGACAGACTGTTAATGTTGAAGACCAGCCCACCGTTACCTCCTTGGTTATTATTACTCCGCTCGGTAATTATAAATACCAAATAAATTAAACCGGCTGGGTAACGAATGGTCTATCAAGATACCGTCACTCGACCTGGCCCTATCAATACGCGACGTTGCCTACGTTTGTCTTTATTCATGTAGAACTAATTTCACAACTCAAACAAGTTTTCTCAAATAGGGTTTTTAAGTATATGTATTATAAATTGAAATTCAGTTTCTTAAAATTTTGCTAGTAGTTTCTTTCAATACTTACCGGTAATAATACTGTCGAATAATATTTATTCGAGTATAATCAATACAATTTGTAAACCTTAAATAAGACTTAAAATAATTTAAACTAAAGTAATAAAGAACAAAATGAAAAGCAAATACAGAGCAACGTACACATTATCACCACAACGTGATCCCACTTATGAAACCCGTTGGAAGAAAAATTTTTTTGGTGATTCCAAAATTAGGTTTGTTCGAACAGCTAATAAATGAAAACTTGGGAATCAATGCGTAAAATCAAGCATGCAATTGAGAAAAAAATACTTGTCCAGCAATGCAAGCGAATTAAACTGCTTATGGATCTGTATGTAAACGTTGATCTAGCATCTTTTTTAGCCAATATATATAGCCAAAAGAGTGACACTTGCCAAACTAATATGTGACTATGTTTGAGTTATGTTACACCACACCCATTTCCGGAAAAGTCTTTGTAAACTTCCAATTAATCTATGGCTAATGTGATGGTGAAAGTTTCATCCAGTGTACAGTACTCAACCTTTGATAGAACAAAGTAGAGGATTGTTGAGAAAAGAGACGAATGAAACTGTTAGAATACCAAAAGATGAATCCAAGCGTGTTGTAGAGGTGATTATAGTACGCATTTATTTATTATCTATTGAAAGGAAGGTGATTTCTCATGAATGATGGGACATTTATTTAAATATCCGTTACTACTACAGATTACACAATGTACATATATATTCTCTGGATCCAATGTTTGGTAATTTTTCTAACAACTCGATTATTTCTCCCAATACAGCGAGTGATGTTAGCTTTAAATTAGTTAATGGTGTTGCTGATTCGTTTGTGTAAACTTGTGACTTGCAGTAGTTGTATAGGAAGTAATCCAACCGTGTTAGATCACATAGCGTGACGACCAATTTATTGGCCTATTTGGGAAATTGATAAATCGTTAAATTTCCGTTTCAATAAATCGAAGATTTCCTGACAACCAACTATGGGAACCATCGACCACGCAGCATTATCCTGTTGAAATTACATCTCCTTTAGATCAATACTATGCAAAGTTTGAAACCAAAAGTAATTTATCATTGATTTGTAATGAACACCATTCAACGTAACATACGCCCCAACCTCGTTTCGAAAAAATGAGGACTGATGATGCCTTCAGCATGCAAAGCACTCGTCATCTTGTGAGGATACAATTGCCAGGACCATCGGCGAGTCCATAACGGATTAAATGGTGACTTGGTTTAAGTTCTTGTACTACCTACTTTCGCAAAATATGCCACGCGGAGCTTATGGGTAGTGACCATAACCATTAGGATTTAGAAATATCAGTGCAGAATGAACAGATTATAAAGTGCAATTCAGATAGTTAAGCAATTTTTGCCAAAATAAATACCAGCTTTTAATTCTCGGAGTCGGCAGTCTAATATATAACATCCCCCACAAGTTTTAAAACGTCGAGGGAAATAGATGTGTGCAGTATTTATTAATATTGCAAGAGAAGATTTTCTCAAGACAAGCCGAGCGATTTCTAGGAAATGTGTAGAGTGCTACGTAAATTTCTTTCTAAGTCTTCTAACCTAATTTACCATATCTATAAGATTTCGAGTGGGAGTTGATGTCTACATTCTGACTGAAACAACGAGGGACAATTTTCAATGTAAATGATGACAAAAGAATTGACACATATGTTGCTCCATTAAAAGTGGGGAATATGTTCATCGATGGAATCTTTTACCAGATAACCACTAGGACTTGGTCCTTAGGGGCAACCTTCTATTTCTTATATCTATTGGATAACCACTTTTGTACCGGGTATTCTGAAGGATGGAGTACCCAGAAAGAAACCAACTAAGGTTCCAAGGCTAACGAAGAGAGAGGGAGAGATCTACTGACAAGCAGAAACGTGTTCCGGCCACTCGAGTATAGGATGTGAGTCTAAGTTAAGTTTCGACAAAGGAGTATCTAAACGTTGGCTGATTGAACGAGTAAAGTGTAGGCGCCGCTGATTCACTTCCTATTTCACTTCCTCCTACCGAAGTTCTCCTCGGTATGCCAAGCCTGTATGATTTTGATTATATGCATTAAAACAATCGAAAACATTAACAAACTCGGACTTTATTTTACAAAAAGTGAAGAAATTTAATGCGCACATACTCTGCGAAATTCCTACTTTATATTCGGAGCAGTTCTTCAACAGGTGCGTGTCAAGTCCTGCTGGTTTTCACATTGATGGAAGGTTGGTTGTTTGTATCCGAATTCGGTTTCCAAATACGACAAGGTTCCCGGTAAACCCACAATCAGCAAAGAAAACGAACCTTTAAAAACAAATATAATTATTACTCTCCCTTAAAATTTCCAAGTTTTACAAAAGTCGAACGACACTGCAAACTTCGCGTAATTTGCTTTCAAACTACCAAAACAACATAAAACTGCGTTTCGTGGAATACTAGGAGGGCATTAATGGTGATACGGAAAAGCCGACAATATGCGCCCTATGTGACTGTTGGTAATACTTTCCTAAACAACTAAAATTTTGTCAGCAGTACACTCTTTTTTCGATTACTCAGCCCTTCCACCAACGTTTGCTCCCTATTAGCAAATTCCGGTACCCTATTTTGTCCCTCTCCCTTGAGTTGAGTGAGCCTATTGCTGATGCTGAGCAACCGAACAGTGTGCAGGCCTGAAACAAGCGGCGCTGGAAAATATATATACGATGGTCACTACGTAAAAGGGAGTTTCAAACTTGGAAATTCAGATCTAAAATAAAATCAAAGTCAATTTTGAGACTGCAAAAACTTTACAAATCTGCAATTTTGGTATAGGGTGCTTGTGAAAGAACGAACCAATGATCTGCTATACGATGTAAGATTTCAGACAACAGATGCGCACCAATGCAGTTTGTGCTATAAAGATTTGACACTGCCCAATTTTGTTTTGTTATCAACAAGTATCAGACGCGCATGAGTGATAATTGGAAAAGTGTGTGCACAGTGTTGTGTTGTTGTGTTCAATACGTCGAAATTCACAATCCTCAATCACCCACGGCAAAACTGGTTCGCGACACCTTGGAAGCGCTGAGCTGGGAAGTTCTACCCCCATACGGCTTGCTCAGCAGACTTAGCTCCTTCCGATTACCACTTGTTTGCATCGATGAGTCACGCACTGAGCAGCACTTTTGCTGTTCATACGAAGATATGAAAAACCGTTCGATAAATGGTTCGCAGCAAAAGGGGAAGATTTTTAGTATAACAAACCATGGAACATACTATAAATAAAGCATTTTTATTATTCTTTCGAATTTAACATATCTTTCTAAGAAAAAAATCCGCATTTCATACTTTTACATCTGGTATAGTCTGGTTAAACCAACTTAGGATTTCTGAAAACACTTTCGCTTGGGAATTTGGTTCTGAGGTACCAATTAAACAACTATATCAAGCCATTATATAACCAAATAATTTTAATAGAGATTTCATAATATTATGACCAAGTTCGATTTCCATATTATATATCGTACTGCATTTTCAAGTTGTACAAGTTATCAAAAAAGAATAGGAACTAAAAGTAAAGATTCATCAAGTATTTATTGCAAGAGTGGTACTATCACATAAACAGTACTAAACCGCAGAATAAGAATATTATAATACTACATATATATATATATATATATATATATATATATATATCAGCATTACAGGCCTTAAAGGCCCAGGGCTTGTTCGGAGCCACCGAGCCATATACAAACGTTTACCGTACCACTCCTAGCCCGCCTAGTTGCATTTCCTTACTTTCCGCAGCATATTGGAAGTAACAGATCCCTTTTAGGATTTTAAACTGCTATGCTCTACCTACGCCGGACGTTTTCATTGTGAAGCGTGATTTTCACCACTCAGCCACTAGGGAGGTTTAATAATACTTGGCGAAAACTACTTTAAAAATTAGAAAATAGAATATATAATATCCTTACCACACCATCACTTGGCAACATTAACATTAATATTAACAAAAAGAAAGTGCAGAGATATATTAAACTTGCAACGCTCTGTCTATCCTACAGTTGTTTCCAAGTAGGTAGCAACTGTTATAAACAGCCACATGGAACCGCTAGTGGTGGTTTGTCTCCAAAACTGAGATCTCCAAAAGGATAGCGGTTCCAATACTTACAACTTATGTTTCGGAAGTTTGGTCAACAACAAAGGAGCAGAAACAAAAAATACAAAGTACGGAAATGAGCTTCCTAAGAAAGATAGGTAACAAGATGAAAGTGGATAAAGAGAGCTGTAGTAGTAATAGAATCCATACAAAACAAAATAGAAGAAGGTGATCTGAGCTGATTGAGGCACGTTATGAAACTGGGAAGAGATAAAATGGTGAGAAGAGTATTTGAAGGAAAAACAATGAAAGGAAAACAGAGGAGAGGACCTAGAAGGAGCTGGGCTGAGGTAGTCCATGAAGAAGCCAAAAGAAGGAACATAAACTGAAAGGAGATTATAAGAGACGTACAGAATAGCAACTCATGGATAAAAGCATGGAAAAGAATCCCGAAACAGAAACTCCAACATACTCGACATCCGTAAAGGTATAAGGGTTAGGATTAGGGTACGAAGAAAAAATAAATCGCACATTTAGTTTGACCTTGACCTAGCTATTAACTTGGATACTATGGTCTGCTCAAGTGAAATATTCCATTATCAAATTTAGATCTTCTCAAAGAATGACTACTAACATGAAAAGCCTTACAGTGAGATTGACATGATCGATAATTACCAGGACAATAATACGCCAGTTGCTTGGCATAAACCTCGGGCACAAATTTTATAGATGCAAATACCAAAAAGCTATATTAAGCAGGAAGAACTTAGCGATTAAAGTATTACTTCAAGTAGCTACATCTAAACTTAGGTTGCAATCATATCCAGATGTACACAAGTGATGCTGCCATAAAAAAGGGGTAGATTCAGCTATTAATAATATAAAGAATATCTAAGTTAATTTGAAAGTCATCAAACTGTCAAGTTGCATTATCGTCTATTACTATTTTCTTCTACTATACATGTTTTCCATAAAAAATGATGACTTAAGAAATCGATACGTCGCCAATTTTTGCATGCTTACCTATGAAGCAGCTGACAATATAAACGTATTCACCATATACTGTGTGTCTAGCTAAGTTCGCGACAAATGGAAAACTTTTTATTCTTGGGTTTATGAAAAAAGTTATTCTTTATAAAAGTCCTGCTCCATCCAAAACTTACATTCAAATTGTCAGATTTTAATATTTGTTAGTCATATACGAGATATGACAAAAAATATGAAATTAGTACCTTTATTTTCAATAATACTTAAAATGTTATAAGGAATAGTCGTTCAGAATTGGAAATTATACAATTTAAATACAGCATTTACACAAAAGAAAGCATTGAAAATGTAACACAAATGCTTCAACATATCCGCCTTCTCGTTCCATACATGTAACGGTTCTATCACAAAGATGCCTTAAAACCCTTCTAATTGTTTGTGGAGTTATTTTACGGATTTCTTCTCTAATAACACGTTCTAGATGGCCTACATCCGTAAACGGCGCTTGAATATAAACATGTTCTTTTAAATAACCCCACAAGAAAAAATCAAGTGGGGTCAGATCTGGAGACCGAGGTGGCCAACGTATTGTGGAAAAGCGGTGTATAACCCTTTCGTTAAAACAATCTTCAACATATTGCCTTACGTCCAACCTGCTATGACAAGGTGCACCATCCTGTTGAAACCAAATATTTTGGCGTTCCAGCAATGGAAGATTGTCGATAAAATTACTAATTTCACTTTGCAAAAAATTTAGATACCGGTCGGCATTCAAAGATTGGTGACAAAAGAAAGGTCCAATTACATAACTTTTGTAGATTCCGCACCATACATTTGTCTTGAACGCATATTGACTTCGAGTTTTTATTGTAAAATGTGGGTTGGCATCTGTCCACCAACGGCAGTTTTGACTCGATACAGTTCCGTTCGATGTAAATGTTGCTTCATCGGAAAATAAAATTTGTCTCGACACAAAAGAATTATCTGCTAATATTGCCTGAATGTCGGCACAAAACTCCAATCGTCCGTCATTATCACCTGGTCTTAGAGTGTGTACAAATGTAGGCTTGTAGGGATGAAATTTGTTTTTTTAGAATTTTAGCTACCGAATCTTTGCTTATAGTGTTTGACATCAACAATGCTCTTTTCCGCAACGAACACCTCGGTTCTTCTATTGCTGATAGCATCACTTCTAATTCCATTTCGTTATCAGCAACATGGTTTTGGCGTTTTTTGTTAAATCTGTTTTCGACATTTCCGAAAGTCTTAAATTTTCTTAAAAGTTGTCTTACCGTCTCGTGGTGAATATTCTTGTCAGGATGCCGCTGATTAAAAATAGTTGCTGCTTCCCTGAAAGTTTTGTAATTATCGCCCACTATTAAGACGATTTCAATTTTATCTTCTTTACTTAATATTACAGGCATTTCTACTTATTGTATTTTGACAAGCGTAAACGATGATAGTGACAGATTTAGTCAAACATTGTTTATCAGAGTATTCTAGATTAAGATTAAAAATGTGTACATCAAACTGTTGACTTTGAAGTTGAGAAAAGTGTAAGAATTAAAAACTAAATGTAAGTGAATGTGATTGAATATTAAAATCTGACAATTTGAATTTAAGTTTTGGATGAAGCAGGACTTTTTATAAAGAATAACTTTTTTTCATAAACCCAAGAATAAAAGAGTTTTCCATTTGTCGCGAACTTAGCTAGACACACAGTATATCTTTAAGAGATTTTTGATTTTTGAAAGAAATATCTAATACAGTTTAATCAAATCAATATTGATGTAATGAAGATGAAGAAAGCGATTAAAACTAACTTCATGAAACATAGAAGGAGAAGATGGCATGGAACGTTGAGAAAAGTAAAGCCGAAGACATAAATATAAATGTTACAAGATATTCTCGAGCATTGTATTTGATAAAATCTCACGAATCAAATATACTCTAAAGGAACAGTGAGAGCAGGAACGAACTATCTATGTTGTAAAATGGAAGGAGTTTGAGTTTGGATTTATAAATAGCATTATAAGTAATTTATGTCCGTTGCGATTGGGCGTTCTCATTTTGACATTCCGGAAAGATTTATGTTAACAGAGTGATGGGAGGTGCCCATTGTTCAACATTCGTATCAGTTCGACTCTTACTTCAAACCAGCAGAAATATTATTTATGCCTGAGATATCGATAAAATATATTATTTCGAAATATCCGAGAAGCAGCACATCCCTACAACAGAGAGGAGAAGGACTTTTATTTGTGCAATTGCGGCGGAACGATCAATTTTCTATCACTATTCTTCCTGGCACCAAACCGGTGATTATTTAATGTCCTAAGTGTCTAGCGGTGTTTCTCGTGTGAATTACCACTGCCGACAAATTTATGAATCATTATCTTTTTGTTCCTGCAAATGATATTTAATTAAATCAATTCATGTAATTAATGGTATACCATTAAACCATGCACGCACTCGGTAAGGAAAAGAATTTGAATTTATTTATAGTAATATGATGGTCGCACGCCTTTGATTTTGAAAAATATCCAGGCACATTAACTTTGCAATACGGTAAAATTAATTTCAGTATAAATATGTATTTATTCATTGTTGGTGAATAAGAGTACAACCATATAAGCTTTGCGATAACTAAGATGCAGTCATCACCCACCACATTGTTTATACAAACTGGCATCGAATAGAACTAGTTTGCGACAATATTGCATGTTCAGCAGTTTTTCTAACTATTTTGTTCAGAGAAAGCATATAGTTTTATTTAATTTAGGAACGAAACCCACGTGACCTCTTTTGAATATGGAACCAGTGTTACAAATTGGTAATATTAAGCATTAAAATTACTTACACTTAAAATTTATTTGAAAAGTTCTGCCTTCCATATTCACACAAAATATTCTCAGTAAGTTTAATAAAGGTGATTGCAAGGACTGTGGTGTAATTTAGTGACACAAAACATCACATCGGTAAACTCCTCACCACACAATTGTTTATAATAAAATCGGTGACACGTGTTTCGCTAGGTCGAGGCAAGCATCTTCAACAACCGAAGTTCGGTTTATACGGTTGTTGAAGATGCTTGCCTCGAGCTAGCGAAACACATGTCGCCGATTTTATTATAAACAATTGTGTGGTGAGGAGTTTACCGATGTGATATTTTGTCTCAGTAAGTTTGTCTAAAATAAATGTAGCATATTTTTTAATTTACAGAAAGTGCCGACAATGAGCTTCATTATTTTGTAACCAAACATTTACCTGGCGCTTCATATTTTCAAAAACATCTTGCAATTCTTCTACGCTAATTATATTATATTAATTTCATGCTGAATTGCTGCATGCCATTCTAGTTTATAGAGTCAGCTTGTGTGTATTTCTCGTAAATCCCAAATAAATAAAAGTCGAGAGCAGTAAGATTCAGACAACATGGAGGTTATAAATTTGTGGTAACTAGTTTGTTACCAAAAATTGTTTTAAATATTTTTCAGTTGATATGGAGGTGGGGCATTTTCCTGTTGAAAGAAACCGTCCTGCATTCATCTACTTGTTCTATAACCACATCTAAGATTTGACGATATCGCTCAGTAATCATAGTATCATAAAGAAAGATTCCATTAACTATTATACTATAACTATTCTTTGTCTCAACATAGCTCCTAAGACGCCAATTTTTGTAGAATGTAAATGAGATTCGATTACCTATGTGTGAAAGTAGTTGTTCTGTGCTCCATGTTCTATAATTTTGAGAACTGACATAGCTAAAGAAATGGGACCACGCCTCATTACTAAAGAAGGTAACATTCAGTGTGGCATGATTAGTTATGTGCTTATTAAACCATCGATCAGCTTTACTCGTTTCAGATCAACTGGATTTAGTTTTTGAATAATGCTGGATGAGTTTTAAGCTTCTTATTAATTGTTTTGTGAATAATTCCCCAGAAAGTCCTAAAGTAATATTATTTAGCGAGATTGAAATAAATAAAAAGAAATTTCAGAACTGAATAAATCCAATTTCCTTCAAGATCCTGACTTCCACTCCGATAGTGCGCTATTGAAGTAAACGCATCTTGCTCCAATATAAACACCATTGTTACAGATCTCACAACCCAGAAGTTCATTTCTGTTGTTTTATAATCGCATTTATGAGTGACGAATGACTTACAGTACAGGAAAATTAATACTGGCTCTTTAGTTCTTACAAGAACTTGCACTGAAATGCGGTGAATACGAACATAATGAAAATAGAACTAAAAAGAAAACTAATCTGTTAATTTTACTGTAATATTAATTATTGTCAAAATAATTAGTTCAGAAAATTGGTTTGGAACCTTTGGTGTAACAAAGCAAACACACTGACAAAGTCAATGTACAAATTTCCACTATCACCAAACAAATACCATATTTGTTTGGTGATAGTGGAAATTTGTACATTGACTTTGTCAGTGTGTTTGCAAAATAATTAGTGAGAAATGCCAATTCTAAAAATAGGTAACTAATATGACAGCGGTCACGTGGGTTTCATTCTTTACTGAATTCTCTGTACATTAAGTATGCGTATTAAAAAATGGCATTGAAAAATTTTAAGGCTCTGCTCTTTTAGGGGATAATGACGAAGAAAGTCTTTTGCCTATTACGAAACTTTATGTCATTCCTTCAAATTAAAAATTAACGAGTCACCACTTCGTGTGCATCTGTTTCGTTCGACCTCTTTGCCACTTTACTGTTTTCCATCGTTTCTTCCACCTTTATCTCCGAGATGTAGGACTTATCTCGAGCGACTAAAATTATAAAATAAGTAAGCATAAGCAGGCAGTCATAGTTCATGTTCATTACGAAGCGTGTTGATGGCGCTAATGGGATCTAAACATTCAGCACCTGCGATCACCTATCAGAGGAGAAGCGGCGTTAAGTACGGAGAAGTTCACCAGCTGAAAGCTCGCTATAAAGTAAAGCACATCAACTTACATAAACGTCAGACAACAATAAAAGCTTCGCACCGTGGCGTCGGCGGCGGCAGCGGCGGTGGCGACTACCGCTTCATCGGGCGGCGGCGTCGAAACGCTAAAGCCTACATAAACTAGCGGCATTAAGCACTCAAAACTGTGCTCTGTCCACATGAAAGCTCGTTAAGCATGCACATCTAGCCGTCGCCTAATGCCCATCTTATTTACTTATTAATGAACCGTGTAAGTCTCCTAATTGACAATGTGTGTCACTGGATATACATGCCATGATCGCATAATTTATACGACAAAGCGCCTTTATTGTCATCTATATTGAGTCTTGGATAATTGAAGGATGAAGCTTAATTCGCTTGTTAAAGTTTGTAATGCTGAATAAGATGTGGGATGTATATGGTTGAATATTTAGTGAATAATGCTTGTAGTCAATTAAAGGTAACATAGTAGTGGTTTAACTTTCAACGAGAAGAGATTGGTACAAAAGTAACTTAAGTTAGAGCATATGATAGTATAAGGTGATAGCATATGACGTCCACCCCATCTTTTACATGCCAAATTATTTAATTAATTGTTATTAAATTTTAAAAAAACAAATGAATCAACTAATCAATTATGCAGGTATCCCCTACATCACCTTGGTGATTTATCAACTCCTGCAGAAGAAAACTTCTGGGATTTGCTAACAAAAGTTATTGTTCTCGTGGTACATAGTAGATGAAAAGCAAAGGTGGTAAGAAGAAGAAATTGTGTGGAGCTTTCAGAAAGCAGTTGTTATGAAAGCCATTTATGAAAATTGATCTTATAGTCCGTCTCAACCTTTAGTTGCAGTATGGGATTGAGTAGGGGTTTTGCGTTTGTCACTCTCACTATGTATTCTATATAGTGATAGTATAATATAATATATAAATCTACCAATAACGCCATCCCTATGTCCGGTTGGGATGTTACATGTTATGTCGAATGAAAAGGTTACTGGACATATGAAACACTAAAGATGATGTAACAACTCTACGATCAGTTCCCATAAGACCTGTACTGTATCTTAGGGTTGAGACGCACTATAGATATACGTAGGGAGGTAATGGCAATACGCATCTCGTAAGCTTAGATAACCACGGCGGTCAACATCCTAATGGAAACAAAAGAGGAGACGTCGAATTGAATCAGAAAATGGAAAATCAAACGAAGACGGTAGCTAGAAAAATAAAATTAGAAAATGGAGCGAAGCACAAAATAGGTTCAAGGGTATTGTTAGACAGTTACAAAGACGACGGCCATGGTGTATCATCCATCACAATAAATGTGTTTAAAATTTGTTGATAAGTATCTGCTACGTCAAGTTTGATATTATTTATTCAAAGAATCTAATCCAGACACTGAAGCCATATTCCTGCAATTCTGAATCTTATTTTAATTAATCGATACATTAGAAAATAGAGGCAATGACTCTGTGGTGTGGTGTCTCATGGTCTTCAATAGTTCATAATTAAAATGATTCAAATATACAAGGTGGCAATATTTTGCTTTCCCCCTCGCTTATTCTTCCAAACTTCCTTATCCATCGTAGGAAAATACAGTCCGATACTGATGGGAAACATACTAGGTGTGAAATCGATAACATTGTATCTGAAGAATAGTTTTGATCTTTTATATTTTTTCCTCTCCTACTAGTTTGTAGATCATAAATGCTAACAATTTGCAATAAATAATAGTCATAAAGTTCGTTTTCCATATGCCGTAGTTCTACCAGACATAGTTTCCCTCCGCTACTATCTATCTGTAGGTTATTTGACCTACTGTATCTAAACAATCATTTCCTCTTTTCTGAACAAACATTATAAACAAACTTCTCAATATTACTTGTTTTATAATATATCTAGCAGACAAACCAAATTAGAAGGACGAAGTTGTATAAGTTCAATTTATAATGCAACTGATAGCAGGCATAACACCAGAAAGATTCCTACAAAATCTTATACTTACACATCTAAAGGGCTCCACCATTTTAACCGAAACACAGATAGACGTGTCCAGATAATATCATCCTGGTATCAGCTTGAAATATCAATGTATTTTTGCAGGCCAATAGATTTAGACATAAAAGCCTATCATACATTCTGTGTCTATTTCAAGAATAAGTGTACACATATGTATAGTAGTTAGTATATTTTGAAAAATGAATCACTACATAAGCTATTGCAGAATTAGTAACTGGATTGTGTGTACCGTAAATGTGCTTTAGGATTACGATATAATACTAAAGAGAGTCTAGTAAATTCAGAAATATTTATCTTTAGTGACTATATTTATTCAGATATTTATCATATCGTGGCAACAATCTTTGTATTCCTTCGTCGAAGAAACTCACCGCCAACATTTTCAGTCAATTTTGCACATCGTATTGACCTTGATCACTATCTAGACTTTGACTAGGCAAAAATCTCTTTAAGCGAAGAAACAAACAGAAATCAACAACACGATAAGTGCCTCAATAAATATGATGACTACGTAGAAAGGTAATGTAATATAGTAGTAAAATTTATGTTTTGAAACCCAAAATTATTTTGTGTCCACTTAAAAAAATACTTTAGATAGTATTCTATTACATGCTCTTATACATACGTAAGGAGTTTTGACTTTTCAAATGCTTTTCATGAATGTATGATCAATTTATTGAAAGCCTTTTTCTAAAATTGGTAGACATATTCTTTTAATTAAATTTTTATTACTGGTTCAAATAAAATGCTTCAACGCTCCCGAAAGCTTAATGAAGATCGTAATTCCAGTTTAGGCAAAAATTAAAATTGATAAAGTTCGAAAGAGCCTCTCATAATAATGTGCTCTCCTTTTAGTAGCAAAAAATACCAAAGACGTGTACAGAACGGACGAATGAAAATTGTCGAAGTGGACAATGGTGAGGCGGCAGCAGTGCGAAATAGCCCTTAAAAAGTAAATCGGCGCGCGAGTGAGCCAAATGATGTTGTACGCTAAGGTCTAGAGGGTGTATGGCATACGTAGGCGAGGACAAAGGGCAACTTGGAACTAAACGAGGATAATCGCACCAGCAACGGAACCTTATAAACAAAATTGCAGTTGACAAAAATTAACCATTGTTAAATGCGTTCGGTAACGAGACTAAACTGGAAGTGTATCCGCAATAGCTGTTCCTGGACAGCTCCCCATTATATGACTTCCAATTTCAAAATCCGTTGTATAATTATACGTTGGTATAGGAATCACAATTACTGCGGCGTATGTATGTATTTTCTTTCTGTTTCCATTGTGTCGTTTCACTCTCCTCGACGAATGCAGGATAGAGAATCGAACGAAGACGGAACGAACGATTTCGCTATTATAATGCTTCGCCGGTTTTTGCAGACGCCCTCCTCTAAGTCCATATTACCGGATATTTATTGTAAATACAGTTAGATGTGGAAAAAATAAGAGAGTGGTGGCACAATTTTAGCGCGTTGCAAAAGCTCTTCGGAAATATTAACAGATATAATGGGGCAGCTTCCTGCTAATAACGATGACAATTATTTTTACCCAGCAACTAAACCAATTACCTTAGCAGTGCTGCTAAACCAATAATCGTTAAATTTATTTTTTCTACAGCTTGTAATTAAATGTAGTTCTAATTAAACAAAGAAGTTTTTATATGAAAATTCTTTCAAGCTACCGTTTGCGTGTTACATTCACATTATTCGAACAAGTTATATAAAACAAATGGAAGACATAACTTTCAAACTGAAGAACAAATACTCTTACTCTGTCGAGAATCATATTTTCATATGAATAGGCAAAATAATGTTAGAGTTGAAATATTACATTTATACATTATGCGTGATATACCTAGTGCCAAGGATGTACCATGTGATCTGGTTGGGTATTGTGCCTTACTGAAAACATAATAATCAGTGCAGTGCTCTATCAGATTTCAAAAGTTGGTTGTCAAAATCAGCCTCTGAATTATGGTTTTATTACCTACGATGGCTATGGGTTTAGTGGATGGGTACCACTGCACGCAGGTTATTTATGCTCAATATAATCGTACATCATGCATATATGTTGGTCGGTTTTGTGCTCCGCGCTGAGTCTCCAATTTGTGGAGAACTACGAGCGGATACAACGGGCGAGTGTAAAGGTGCTGGATGTGTTGTTAGTGATCTGCAACTTATTTGAAAGTAAGATTGACTTTTCCATTCTTTTTTGTTAGTTATTTATAAAAGATACAAATAGTGAAGATAAACTGATAAAAGCCAAGGTCCGACGGGTTGAGCGGCCGACAGCTTTTTGCGTGGTGTGGTGCTTAGAAAAATAAAAAGTGAAAAAGCTAAAGTAAAAAAATATAGATAACTTTCTTTGGACTTGACGACCAAATAGAACACGGTCAGATTTAAACTAGTTTATTCTTCTTTTCTTTCGAGTGTATTTGCACATAATATGCTGTAATGATGACTTCACTATCGTGTGCCTGCTGCGGAAGGTCTGCCGAAAGACACAGAGCCGTTGATTGTTAAGTGTGTGGGAAGTCTTATTATATCTATAGTGTTGATATTTCCACTGCCGAAGCTCATAAGATACATGCCGGTTCAGGTTTGTCTTGGTCGTGCAAGTCTTGCGCTCAATTGGGTGGTAATCTAAACAGTTTAAAATCGGTTGTTGTTTCTCTTCAAACAGAAATACAAGCATTGAAGGCAGCTGTGTGAATTTCAGCCCCTCTCTCTGCCGCTAATCGAAACTGAAAAATTATTCAGGAGATTACCGATCGTGATCAACTCAAAACAAATATAATAATTTACGGATGCAAAGAATCAGCATTTAAGACTAATGGAGAACAAATTGATCAGTATACAGTGTTGGTTCAGGAATATTTGACTGCGGTTAATATTAATGAAAACAACTTTAAGGTTCAGAGATTGGGAAAATTTGATGCGACTGCAACCTCCCGTGCGCGTCCCATAATGCTTAAAGTATCGTCAGTAAATACTGTCTCTACTTTTCTAAAGAATTGTGGCAAGTTAACATCTCACGGCAAATGGAATTATGCAGCGCGACTTTCACAATTCTATGTAACAGGAATTCCAACGTCGCCTAAATGCTGGAGAAAGTACTTTGAAAATAAAATATGTTCGTGGTTTACCATCAATTGTCTCTTCGGTAAACTGAATATACCCAACATTACTTCCACATCTCTTAACTCTTTGGATATGGATATCAGAATGCGCGTAGTATTCCTTCCAGATCCCATGTCTTTTTCGTAATTGTAGTGATTCCCGTTATGATATCATTATGATATCCGAAAGTTGGTTGGACGACTCCTTCAATGTTACATAATGTTTTTCGATGTGATCGAAATTTTACTACAACTGGCAGAGGCACGGGAGAGGGTGTTTTAATGGCATTGAAGGATAGTATTTCTTTCGAAGTCGTGGATGTATCTAACATTTTGCTACTGATACCTCTAATAGATTTCGTACTGCGTAAATGTATCAAGGATTCCTTTGTTTTTTATTTGGCTGTTATTTACTTACCCCCGGATCTGCCTCGCCGCTAATATGAAACGTTTCTGGACGCTTTGGAGATTCTTGTCATGAAAAAAAACAACTTTGTTTATTAGAGATTTTAACCCGCCTCGGTATTTTGATCATGTTCACCGCAATATTCGCAATCCTTTGGTTACCTTCCTTCTTGATTTTTGTCAGGCACTTAGCCGGGAACAGTCTAACAACATACTAAATGAAGACAGTAGACTCTTGGATTTAGTGTTATCAAATCTCAATTGTACTGTTGACTGGAAAGCCATTCAATTTTCCGTCCAGTAATATGGCACCACGATATATTTTTCGCAGGGCTAATTTTCACAATCTTTATGAAGATATTCTGGCAACTGATTGGAGTTTCTTCGATTCTTGTGATGATGTTAATACCGCAGTTGATAAATTTTATACAGTACTTTACACTATTTTCACAGAATCTCTACTAAAGACCTTAAATTCTTTCAAGAATATCTGATTCTAAGCAGTTATGGACCTGTTTTCAAGCTAGGTAGGGAAGGACACGTATTCCCGGCCGGCTTTCGTTTGACGGAACTAAATTGGATGATCTCAAACGTGTCAACATTCGTCCGATCTGCGAAGATGAACTGGCTAATATTATGGCCTCTTTTCCGAACAAACAGACTGCTGATGTAGACCTTGTACCAAGTTCCTTGCTTAGGGATGCTCGCTTCGTATTGAATAAACCAATTTCCAAGACTATTAACCTGGCAATTAGTACGTCTACCTTCCCAGAAAGATGGAAACGAGCAAAAACTGCCCCAATCTACAAGACGGCGACAAAGCTTTAATTTCTAACTATCGGCCGATTTCTATTTTGAATAACTTCTCTAAGGTGCTTAAGCAATAGGTGTACTGCACTATATCTTTCAACGCAAAACAATACATATCGCCACATCAGCATGGATTTATGACTGGCCGTTCTACAACAAGCAATTTGGCCTCCTTCACCCAGTATGTCAGTGAAGTCTTGGATAACCAAGGACAGGTGGACGCCGTGTACACAGACTTCTCCCACGCGTTTGATGGTATTGATCATAGACTTCTTTTACACAAGCTAGATTCTTTTGGTTTCTCTCCTGGATTACGCCTATTTGATTTGAGCCATTTGAGTTTGTATCTACTAGTGGTGTTCGTAGGGTTCAAACCCTACGTGAATTCGTCAATAATACAAACACGTCAATACGTCGTGTTCAATTTATTTATAAATGATCTTTTGCAATCACTTACCTGTCCTGTATTGGCTTACGCGGATGATGTCAAACTGTTTTGTGGTGTATCTGGTGGTGATGCTGATCAGTTGCAACATAATGTTGATCTTCTCGCTAGTTGGTTAGCGAGTAACAACTTGTTGCTCAATACCACCAAATGCCACTCGCTGTCCTTTACTAGGAAAACTAAGCCATATCAATTTACTTTCTCAATTGATAACCAAACTCTGTCTAAAATAAAAGTAATCAAGGATCTAAGCGCAACTTTTCATCCAACACTATCCTTCTCTAATCGCATAGAAATTACTTGTCTAGCTGCTTCTAGAATGTTGGGGTTTCTCATGAGAACTTCTCGACTCTTTAGCCGATAGATGTTCGATTGCTAAAAACACTGTTTTATGCCTTTGTCGTTAGTAAATTGGAATACGCTTGCCTAATTTGGTTTCCTTTATATGTATCACAACAACTTCCCGTTGAGCGGATTCAGCCACGCTTTCTGAAATTTTGGTCATGGAAAGCTGACGAAACTTACCCCGATTGGGGTATATCCTACCATGATTTACTTTGTAGGCATCGGATGGACTCTCTGGGTCTCTGGACAACAGAGTTGATTGTCCTTATCTGTTGTCAACTATATTCAACGTTCCGCGACTAGCATCCCGTCATGCTTCTACTTTCAGTATATTAACACCAAGGACCAATTTATTACTTCGAGCGCCATTCCACCACATGAGACGAAGCGCCAATCTTCTGTTTGAAGATATTTTAGTCGGTTCCTTTTCGGAGCGAATGGTTTCTTTTTATTTTATTTTATTTTTATTTACAGCAATACCTTTACTTTTTTAATTTAAAATATTTTATTTAGTTTGCAATGTGTGTATTCACAATGTATATATGTATGTATTTATAGTTTTGTCCTGTAATTGGGGTTAACCTGTTGGGCAAATATATTATTATTATATTATTATCTTATATGATAGATCTCTACCACTAATAGGTCACTAAAACAAGGCTGGTTTGAACGATGGTTATATTTACAGAACGCTTACAAACGTTTTCGGAACACCTTCGTCAGTGAAAATATAACTAGATAAATATATAAACAAACATTTGTTTTTTATTTGGGAACTATCAACAAAAAATGACTAGGATTTCTTGATATAGAGGATGTGTAAACAACATTTATATATATATATATATTAATTTATATATATATATATATATATATATATATAAATTATAGAACCTAAATTAATGTGTAAACATATGTACATGCAAATTAAGTAAAACCTTATATCAAAAAATCTTTGTCGAAACCTTAACAATTCTGTTCAAGGACTAGGGAAAACCCACATTTAAAAACCTAGCCAAAGGTTTCCTTCTTAAGAAATGCAAATGTCATTTTAACAAATTGCTATATACATTACTTAAATTTTGAATATCGGTCCTGAAATTAATAGTTTTAGTGTCTTTCTGTATATTTATCATTTCATATATTAGTCGCTTTTTTGGAACCTAACTTGAGACATAAGTTGATTAACATTTTGACAAATAATAAAAATAAAGAAAACAATAAAAATAATAATAGTAACAATAATATCTTACAAAAGGCTTTTAATGAAACACAAAATTTTTGAAATCTAATAAAGATATTATAATAACTAAATCAGATAAAGGAGAAAAAACCATAATCATGAATAAGATTGATTACGTAGCCAAAATGAATTCCTTATTGGAAGATAATCAAACTTATTCGGTATTATTATCAGACCCAACAAATAAATTACAAAATGAAATAAATAAATTAATAAATAGTTGGTTTTGAAAAATATATATTTCTAAAGATTTAAGTAACCATTTAAAAATTCTAAATTCTATATCTCCAAGAATATACGGTATTCCTAAAATACATAAAGATAATATTCCTTTACGTCCAATCGTAAATTGCGTTAACTCACCCACTTACAATCTTTCCAAATTTTTATCTAAAATTTTAAGCAATATTGTAGGTAAAACTACATATAATGTGAAAAATTCATGGGAATTTGTAGATTCAGTTAGAAATCAAACAATTCCTAATAATTACGAATTAATCAGTTTAGATGTGGTTTCTTTATTTACTAATATTCCTGTGGATTTAGCACTAAAAATTTTAGATAAAAAATGGAATTCCATAAAAGGTTTGACAGATCTTCCAAAGGAGGAATTCATTGCAGCTTCGAAACTTTGTTTAAATTCTACTTATTTTACATATTAAAATAAAACTTATAAACAAATTTTCGGTACTGCAATGGGTTCTCCATTATCAGCAGTTATCGCAAACCTGGTAATGGAGGACCTAGAGCAAACTTGTTTGGCAAAACTAAATTCTAGTGTAAGTTTTTACAGGCGCTATGTGGAAGACTGTTTTTGTTCCGTAAGAAAGGGTAGTATTGATGAGATATTAGATTCCTTTAATAGTTATCATAATAAATTAAAATTTACATATGAGAGAGAATCTAATAACTCATTGAATTTCCTGAACGTGACAGTCATGCATAATAATGGCATTGTGAAAACAAATTGGCATATAAAGTCTACTAATACAGGAAGACATTTAAATTATTTTTCAGAAACATCAAAATTACATCAAATTAGTGTAGTTACCGGTTTAGTTGATCAAGCGGTTAGATTAGCTAATCCTGAATTTAGGGAAAAGAATTTAAACAAAGTTAAAGAAATCTTAGATAAAAATAATTATCCAAATAGTTTTTATGAAAAAATAATAAAAAATAGAATTAACAAATTATACAATAGAGCAATTAAAAATAATAACAATAAATGTTATAACGCTATACCTTATAAAAAAAGGTTTAAGCGAAGAAATAAAAAAGAATTTAATAAAACCAACATAAACATTACTTTCATTCCAAATTATAGTAACAGATCTCTTTTTACTAATACTAAATCTAAAATAATTAAACAAAATCAGAGTAATGTAGTTTATAAAATAAACTGTAAAGACTGTGATGATTGTTACATCGGTCAGACGAAACAATATTTAAAGGCAAGGTTGTATAGCCATAAGTATTCCTTAAATAATGATTTTGGTGCAATGACCGCTGTAACAAAGCATTACAAAGATCTTGGGCATTACTTTGATTTTGAAAACACAAATATATTAAAAACAGAGAATAATTCTAAGAACGCGACTAATATATGAAATGATAAATATACAGAAAGACACTAAAACTATTAATTTCAGGACCGATATTCAAAATTTAAGTAATGTATATAGCAATTTGTTAAAATGACATTTGCATTTCTTACGTAGGAAACCTTTGGCTAGGTTTTTAAATTTGGGTTTTCCCTAGCCCTTGAACAGGATTGTTAAGGTTTCGACAAAGATTTTTTGATATAAGGTTTTACTTAATTTGCATGTATGTTTACACATTAATTTAATTGATATATATATAAAAATTGGTTACACATGCTCTAGGTGTATATCAAGAAATCCTAGTCATCAGTTATTTTGTTGATAGTTCCCAAATAAAAAACAAATGTTTGTTTATATATTTATCTAGTTATATTTTCACTGAAGAAGGTGTTCCGAAAACGTTTGTAAACGTTCTGAAAATATAACTATCGTTCAAACCAGCCTTGTTTTATTGACCTATTAGTGGTAGAGATCTATCATATAAGATAAGTATCAAAAGGTCACGAAATATATATATATATATATACATTTATTATATTATTATTATATTATATAAACATCTGCCTCGTTTCTCTGCGTTCCTATAGTTGTAGAACAAGAAATATCGAGTGTGCTCTTTGCCAGTTTGTGAAAACCCATTTAAATTTTTACCATTAATTTCTTCGCCAAGTAACTTCTAATTTTGTGGAACTGGGAGTAAAGGCACTCTGCAGTTAGTTCTATTTTTTTTTCAATTTGGATTCAATTTGATACAAGCTCAATGCTTAAATTGCCTCCTGGTTTTCCATAATGATATATGGATATATATTTATCTAGTTATATTTTCACTGACGAAGGTGTTCCGAAAACGTTTGTAAACGTTCTGAAAATATAACTATTGCTCAAACCTGCCTTGTTTTATTGACCTATTAGTGGTAGATCTCTATCATATGAGATAAGTATAAAAGGTCACGAAATATATATATATATATATATACATTTAATAATGATTTAATGTGTTTCTTTGATTTTTGTTCAAGAAACTTCTTTATACGTACCACTATTTAGACCGCTAATACTATCGTGTACTACAGTAGATTTGTACATATATCTCTCCAAGATATCTGCATCATTCAGTCTTCTGAGCCAAGAATACTTTTCGGGGGACTCCTGATGTCAATCCAGATGTGAGGACCATACGGGTAAGTGATTAGGTTGGTGAATATTATCGCCGAACTTACTTTAGAAACATCATCAAATTTTATATGTGCCGCTTTCCTGTATTTGATGTAAATTGACATGTGAGCACTCTAACTCGTCGTAATAACAATGACAATAGAAGAAGATTTTAAGCTATATCTAAACCTGTCTCTCATTCAAAAAGATATAAATTTAGATCGACTTACATGTCTTATTAGTAATTGCTTAAAACTTCATAAATTCATATTTCCGTGCATGCTTATCTCAAAATTAACAGCAAGACAAATGCCGCAAACATATAAACATGTCGACATTCCACAGTTATGTTTACCTTTATATTTGCACCACGAGAGCCCTCGACGCAAAACGGTTTACCATTGGGACGCTGACAAGTGGTCAGAATAATATAACAACGTATCTGTTGACATCTATTCATTCAAACTGATGATAATTAGAAATACCACAACGCGCGTTGTCCTGTGCAATACTATCCTTTCTCCATACCTGCGTCGCGCCACCGCCGCTCTGCTACTGCACCGCAAGCTCTGACAGTGATTATTGTTTATGATATATGTTATGGATGATGGTTTTAATTTAATGCACAACTATGTGTTACCACTAGATTACCGATTTAAGTCAACACGGCGTAGCTTCGTGGATTTACAAGTCCTATAAATGCAGGGTAGCAGCATGATTGATATGCATTTTATCGGATAGTTACGAGCAAATTATGAGCAATTAATTATACTTTCGAAGTACATTGAATTTGTACTTCAACGAATTCTATTCAGTATCTGGTTCAACTAAAATGCACATACAATAATAATAATAATAATAATGGTGACGTTCTAAAGGCCAAATAAGGAGTATGGCCTGCAAAACAGCAATACAGTACCTTCGCTCACATGCCCGGTTGCCGCGCGTCAATCCATTCTGAAATGATACTTTATAATATGGTGAGCAGGACGCATTAGTACACCACTTTAATACTCCTTTTCACAATGAACCAAAGTTCTCAGTTTTTAACGGGAATGACTGGGACACAGGCCGGGCCACCTGAGGTTTCAGCGCAAGCCATCGGTATCGCAATCAAAACGCCAAACGCCTAACCGTTAGATCACGCCGACTAAGAAACATCTTACAGAGCAAATGAATCTGTTGTTGTCCGAGGGTAATTCAAATATGTATAAACTTGACCTTTCACCTATTGCCCAGAGGAGCAGCGCCAGAAGAAGTGATTTTATACGATTCACAGTGAAAATATATAATAATAATACTAATGGTAACTTGTAAAAATCAAAAGAGAGACTTTGTGAGTTTCCAAAAAAATTTTTTTTTTTAATAAAAGTGTCACTACAAATTTGTTTCGCCACACAGTGGCTTCATCAGGTGGATGAAAACTAAAGATAAACTAACGTTTTCATCAACAAGTTATTCCCGCTTCGATTAATTAAATAATAATGGTAATAATAACAAAAATAGTGATAATAACAATAACAGCATTTGGTAAGTATCCAACAGCGGTAAGCCAAAATAAGTACAACAAAAAGAATGTGGAACGTTATACGTACGTGCATGAACGATGAAATTAAAGTTAAGAAACAACAGAGAATAACAGCTGTAACACAAAAATAGTCTACAAGCGCGGTTCAAAAAACATTATAAAAAGTTCATTGGAGTTATTGCACACCTGTATGGACATTGGACACCGTTCCCTACGGTAACTCGAATTTGTTGATACCTTTTGAACATCTGAAGTAACGAAAAACTAAAGAGCTCTTTGTATAACTCAGATCTCTCTGGCTGTAACCTTGTTTTATTCAGATTTCTCTGGCTGTAACCTTATTTTATTCAAAACTCTTAAAAAAGCAGTGGGAAAAAGACGCTCTGAAAAGCAACAGGTGGAACAGTTTGTATGCGATAGGGTACGAATTCGTCCCCACAAGTTTCCGTGAACTGGTGGCTAAGGAACTTACAGCTTACTAGCAAAGGTGGGCAATATGTATGAAGGAAGAAAATTGTAAGAAGGAGGAAACCTTCTTGTTTGAAACATAATCATGTAATAAAGAATTAGTGAAGTTTAATCCAATAAGATTATAAGTATTCTTACTATTCTTTTTCTCAAGTATTGGGGTTGCAGCAGTCAAATAAGAAAGAAGAACGCATAAATTGTAATAATTTATTTGCCTTTAACTCTCTAGTACTAACTAATAGGTAAGAGGGCTTTCAATAATTAAGGTACACACTTACCGGATGTGATTCAGTATGCAAATGTTTCTGATTTGAATTGTATAATACATGTATTGCTTGATTCTTTATTTAACGGAGTTGCTATAAAATTTGCTAGATGAACATCGGAAATATTTCTCAGTTAAGGTTAATTTACGCTTCAGATAGTTAAAACTTATTTTATACATAATTTAGTATTGATCACAATCTTCTCGGAAAAGAAGTTGCATCTGGAAAAAAACAGTAAACATTTGTATATATTTAATTCATCTAATGCGATAAAAACAGCGGCCACAATTTCATTTCTTAACAGTTGCAGGTAACGTTCACCACTTAAATCCCCATTTATGAAAAATGGTCCAATTATATGGTTGTCCACAATACCTGCCCATACATTGAGTTTTTGAGGATGTTAGGTATGTATTTCAGATATCCAGTGCAGGTTGTCCTTTGACCAAAAACGACAGTTGTGCCTATTTACTATGCCATTAAGACAAAATGCGGCTTCATCTGAAAACATACACATTGTTTACAAAATTAGGATTGGCCACGATCATTTCCATGATAGTTGAAAATTGAATTCTGCGGCCTGGGTCATCATCAGTCAATTCATGGACAAAATGAATTTTATAAGGTTTTAGCCTTTCTGACTTTAAACTGTTCATCACAAACTTTTGACAAATACTGTGATCTTAAGCTAATTGATACGAGGAAGTTTGAGGATTTTCTTCAAGCTGTACTAAAACGTTAAACTTAGTTTCTTCATCAGTGGCTGATTTCGGTCGTCCTGTTCTTTGCAAATACTTAATATTATGATTTGTTTCATTCGTTTAACAGTCTTACACACCGCAGATTTACTAACTGATCGATTTGGATAAATATTATTAAAAAAATACGAACTTTGTAACTATGTAGAGATAAACGGTAAAAGATCTAGCTGTCGTTTTAGAACAGCTGCTGTACATTACATACATATGTTAATAATTTACAGGAACCTAATGCTGCGATATTTGCTGGTGACACTAAATCTAAAATAATTAAACAAAATCAGAGTAATGTAGTTTATAAAATAAACTGTAAAGACTGTGATGGTTGTTACATCGGTCAGACGAAACAATATTTAAAGAAAAGGTTGTATAGCCATAAGTATTCTTTAAATAATGATTTTGGTGCAATAACCGCTGTAACAAAGCATTACAAAGATCTTGGGCATTACTTTGATTTTGAAAACACAATTATATTAAAAACAGAGAATAATTATAAAAAAGACTAATATATGAAATGATAAATATACAGAAAGACACTAAAACTATTAATTTCAGGACCGATATTCAAAATTTCAGAATGTATATAGCAATTTGTTAAAATGACATTTGCATTTCTTAAGAAGGAAACCTTTGGCTAGGTTTTTAAATTTGGGTTTTCCCTAGTCCTTGAACAAAATTGTTAAGGTTTCGACAAAGATTTTTTGATATAAGGTTTTACTTAATTTGCATGTATGTTTACACATTATTTTAGTTTTTATAATTTATATATATATAAAAGTTGGTTACACATCCTCTATATCAAGAAATCCTAGTCTTTAGTTATTTTGTTGATAGTTCCCAAATAAAAAACAAAAGCTTGTTTATATATTTATCTAGTTATATTTTCACTGACGAAGGTGTTCCGAAAACGTTTGTAAACGTTCTGAAAATATAACTATCGTTCAAACCAGCCTTGTTTTATTGACCTATTAGTGGTAGAGATTATCATATAAGATAAGTATAAAAGGTCACGAAATATATATATATATATATACATTTAATTTAAAAATTAAAAGCAAAGGCATTAAAGAGGTAGACCAGACACACTTCTTGTGACTAGAAATTGACTAAAACATATATATACCGTAAGCAAACTACTAGCTCGAACATGTTTTGTACTGCACAGGCTGGATGAATATTGCATAAAAATTGTATGGAATAACAGCCAGTGGTGCAAGTAGTTGTTTTGATAGAGTATTTAAACTGCAAAGCAGGCAATACGAGTGATAATGGGTTGGGTATGTGTCCTCGTAATATCTGTAGGGTCCCTTTTGTAGATTTAAAAGTTATGGCTCTGCCCTGCGTTTACGTATATAACTTGCTTATCTACGCAAGGGAAAATGTTGAGAACCTCAACGCTCTAACGAGAAACTATGACAGCACAACACAAAAGCATGTGTTGAAGATGCCTTGATATAGGCTTAGTTTCTTTTTAAGGAGCTGCAAGTACCAAGCGGCAAAAGCATGCAACTTGCAACCTAATAGTTATAAAATATAAACTCAAGAATTTAAATCGCATATGCGGCAACAACTAGTTTCAGAAGTGCTAATACTCATTATCAGTCAGTGAATGTTTGGAAGATAATTTTCGAGACTTGTTTGTTAGTCATTTGTGGTATTGTATATTTTATATAGGTATGTACTAACTTACTCCGATTTTATCTGTATGTGTGTAATAGCTACATTTATTATGTTTTATTTTGAGACAAGTGTTTTATTGGCATGTAATACATTCGCACATTGATTGACATGTCTTATACTATTTGTATGGTCTAAGGGGATTAATAATAATAATGATGATAATAAAAATAATATATTATTGTTATAGGAGAGAGATTAAGAGGTAACACCACTGTAACAGCCCAATAGCTTTCGTCTGTCTGTCTGAAGTTCGATGGAATAGCGTGCAGAGATCTTAAAATAGTAGGGGTGAAATGAAGGAAAATCACAAGGATTTTATAAGCCTTGTTTCCTTAGTAACGTTATGTTTCCACGTCTACTGATCTTGCACAAGTCTGAAATTGGGTTGGTATCCTCATTGGAGAATTCTTAAAAACAACGAGGTGTATTAACTGTGAAACACTGAAGTTTACTTTATAGGGAGAGTTCATGGGTGATACCTTTCTTACTACGATCTAATGTTTAGCTGTCCAAACATACACATATTTAGAGATGGAAATTGATGTGATTGAGGTGAGAACTATTAATATAACATAATTAGTTATAATACAAATCTGTTACGCATATTAATGTTGACAAAAGCATCAAAGGCACTAGGATACGCTTTAAAGTTTAATAGGTTGACAGTTTTCGTAATAAACACAACAAAATAAGCTTGTAAAGAAATTGGAGACAAGAGCACAAATATACCAAATGCTAAGTAAACAGAAAGCAAAAGTATATCAAATTATCATATTTTCTTTTAGGCAAAGTCCAAATTCATTATGAATACCAAAAATAAACGCAATACAACGATTTTGAAAACCACCACACAATGGGCACAGGTAAGGCGCACATTATCAACGTTGTCCATTACAATATAGTGTTGAACTGGAAGAAGTAGGATTAGCTGTGTTTCCACAGCCAAATTGTTATTCTCAATTGGGAGGAACACTAGGAAAAGAAAACGCAGCGCGAACGTTAATTAACTCCTCTCAAAAGAGCATGCTTCATCATCTTCACCTACAGTCAACATATTCAGAAAAAGTATAGATCTCGATATGAACAGTTAGATAGTTTTTACTTCCAACATAAGTATAACACTAGGGCTTCCAATCTCAAAATAATACAATATTTACTGAGTAAAGTGTATGCTAAAGGGAACAAAGAATTATTGCGTTGAATAATATACGAACGACTGGAAACAGGTAGCGTAGGGGATCTGTCGGTGATAAAATTTTATCAAGCCGAAAACCGCAGCACATATTCTCATCAGCAGACCTTCTAAATCCTGGCAGGAAATCCGACCGCCCTAAACTTCAAACACATCAACGGAAACAAATCACGCTGTAAGTAGTGTTGGATGAAGACTTATACGATACGATCCATGGATTAGGTCGGTTTCATGCTGTGTAATGTCATGGACGACTCATCCTTTTCAGAGATTATGATGAACAGAAATGAGGGAACGAATTCTCCGCGTTGTCTAAGCTTCACAGACTTCATTCAGTATTTCTTAATCTGTACAATTTATCGCTTCGCTCTATATTTGCAAATACAAACTTATTTAACTTGTTTATTATATGCTGTGTAGGAAATCTCGCGAGTGATGTTTGCTCGATGTATTCAATTTATATGTCAAACCAATTAAGATATAAAACTTATTAACTACACACAGTTTGCACGCTAAGAGTAATTGCTGGATTAGCATGCTTACACTTTACAGTTTCCAATAATTTTATTAAGAGGGTAACAGATAGACAAAATTCCGGTGGTAGTAAATGATACAAATAATAATTATATCTATAAGCCTCAGATTTACAAAAGAGTGTACATGATGTTAATAAATAATAATATTATTATAAATTGAAATTTGTTTTACTGCTAACGTCACCGCTTTACACTGAACAATTCATACGAATTAGCACGTCTCTTATAAATATTAGCTTAGCTAAGAATACCTATCACTGTCCATTACTTTATTAGTCCTATTCATAGAAGTTGAAGGTACTTACTACTACTTACACAGTTTCCTTGACCTTCATAAAGAAATGAAAAGAATCTTTTTGAATATCTGCTCAACTTTTACAAAATATCTTCTAGTGAGCAATAACACCAATTGATAAATCTTGTTTCCACAATAATAAGTCTTATACATATTCGTATTTGATGAAACCAACTTTCGAAACATTTATTCCACTCTGAAGTCAGCCCTTCTCAAACAAGTTTTTCCAACGCTTCTACAGCTTCTTCTAACGTTGAAAACCATAGACCTTGCACTTTGTTGTTAGTGACTGGAAAGACTAAGCTGCCGGGTGATAAATCGGAAGAATATGCACCATAAGAATAAATTAGATTGTTGCTTAGCAAACGGTATGAACAGTTAACAGTCCATGACTCATTTCTTCGAGAACGCTGAATTTTGTTTTAATAGATAGCTAAATTAATATATCTGTGTTTCACCTGTTGTGGCTATTTTACATACGTGTGAAAGCACCAGAATTGAATTTTATGAGCATTCCCATATTTCATTTGATGCGAGCCTCGGTATAATCATCGATTAACCTGGGTGGAAGCCAATTATCATGAAGTTGTTTTGAAGCCATGGGTGATGAATTTAATTTAGTCTTACATTTGCTTTAATTATTTCACTAATCGGATAAACTCGCGAAACGATTTGCCCGTAGGCAGGTGTTTCGGACTCGTTGATTATCATTAGTACAGAATAGCCTGGATAAGGGTGGGCGAATCCAAGACGTAGAAACAACAAGTGGAGGACTGATAGATACAGATCAAACTATCTGTGCCAACCAGTGCAATATCTTAGGGCTTAAGACCTACAACAAGCTATCGTGCACGGATATGGCCGTAGTAAGCCGGAATGTCATCCATAGCCTGACACGATAAAAAAGGAGAACAGTGATAAAGTTCGGTTACATATATAATATACACATATATATATATATATAGTATGAAAACAGTAAGAGTTATGAAATCGGTTAAATGGAACAAAATTGCAGAGTTAAGAGAGTATATATGTATCTGACGCAAACAAACCTCAAACATATGGCTCGGTTTCAGAGATATTAAATAAAAAAGTTAAAATTATTTTGCCCTTTTCGATTTTATCTCTTCCCGATATTTATTATAAGCAATATCAAAGGAATGACAACACTTTGGCATTACCAATTTTAACCCTCCACAATATGGCACTGAATAAAGTTTTGTATGACGTTCCATTTGAGAAATAACGTCAAGTTCATTATTCTTAATAGACCAAAAAGAAAATTAGGTAATGTGATTTTTCGATACAATCTATCATCTATCGCAAAACCAACGAAATATCACACAAAGGATTTTCTTGTTCATTTCTTTTTTAGGAATACAACGACATTTCATCGGGCATGTCATTAAGTTTTGCATAAAGTAGGTACTGAAAATATTACAAATAGTAACACAAAACCTTAAACAATATAGCACATGGACAGCTCGTGAGACGTCTACACATAGTAGCAGTGATCGTGACGTCATATGGTGACGACGAAACCCGATGTTTTCCGATCGCACGCAACGAGTATTAGAGTTTGTTTCCTTAGAGAAGAGCACATTACGTCATGAAAATATGCGCAAAATTTGACGTTTCATTGACTTTTGCTAGTCGGTTGCCATGGTATCGTATACAGAATCCCAACTTTGGTTCATTGCATCGCTGGGGTAATATGCTCTTCTCTAAGGAAACAAAACCTAACCTTAGACCACAGATTAACTAGAGATTGCCGACTCAATGCTAAAAAGTTATCCGACGAGATAGATAGATGTATATCTATTTCACACAGCAAGATTTGAGGTTGTCAAAGGGGGCGCCAGGTATCAACCAGGCGCGAAACTTAGAATTCTCGGCGAGAATTTTAAATTAATATTAACTATGATTGCCGTCGGTTTGAAGGAAAGACTCACTAAGTTACATTTTAATCCAAAAGCCTACGATATATGTAGTTATAATAGGTACAAGATGAAAACAAAAATTTGAAAAGAAAATGTATATTATAAAGGAAAAGAAAAATGAATTACAGTTGAATTTCACATCAAATAATGAGTGAATATTAAAACAAATGTCTAATAAGAAGATGAATTAAATAATTAAACGCTGAAAACAATATAAAAGATGAGAAAGTAAAATCACAGTTGCATTTTACGTTAAAAGTAAGTGAATATTAATTAAATTAAAGATATAAGTACAGGAATGAGAAGGTTGAATAACTTACTTCCACGAAGGATATATTAATTTATTCTGCAGCTCAGAGAATTCTCTGATATAAATGGATTGCGTAATAGTGAACAGAAGAATAGAAGTTAAAGCACTTAAACACGTATCACATTATCATTAATATCACCTAGAATCCCTTTGGCAATAAAATAGTTAACATAAGCCAGTGATAAAATTTTTATATTGTCAGAGAAAACACCTTTATGTAGTTCCTCGGCAATATGATAACTAATGCCATTGTCGCAGGTACTATGGGGATCCTCATCATTTACCAGATTACTTCTTCCAGTCACCTCAGCTTCCTTGAGAAAAGTTTGTAAATTACTTTAGATTCTCGTCATCTTGCCCACAATTGGTTTCTTTCAACCTTAGGTTTGTGCCAGCATTAATGACTTGAGTGTTTAAAGAAATAGGCTGTGGAAGTGTTGGGTTATCAATGCAGACACAATCAAGATGATTTGCATCAAATAAATTTTCAGGCGTATCCTGGTTAAAAGTTCGAGGTCGGATACTAGTTATTCCGCGACTGTTCATGTTATGTCATATTAAAGTAATAGCTTTAACCCATTAACTGGATGCACCCCAGTGCACCCCAGTGCATCCAGTCAATTTGTGATGGTAGTTTCCAACCGGTCTGCCCTTTACTGCAGACATAATTGCACATTCCCATTTTGGAAATGGCTGAGTTCCAAAAGTCTCCGTGTTTGTAAGTTCAGGTGACGCAACACCAGAGTGGCTTCCCGTCTGGTGGTACTCGGGCACTTGTATTAAAACTATCAAACAGCTCGTCGATATGACGGATGAATGCAGCACAAGTAGTAATTCTATTGCGTTGCACAATTTTATTAATCGAAGCATACAAAATAGGGATATAGAGGAAAATATATTGTAGCTGCTAATAATAGTAGGTTGCCCTTCTAGATCTGAAATCTTCCTTTCTTCTAGAACGGGTTTAGTACTGCAGTATGATAGAACCTTTTGCACCTATATGGAGGAATCATAATGGTCGATGCATTATCTTAAATTCTGAGTAATTTTGGATTCAAAAATTCACTGCATCAAAACATATTTTTACCCTAAAAACATATTTCATTATTATTACATATAACTCCTAAATGGACAATTAAATGGGTGTATATAAATTGACGAGAAAGTTACACGCACGCACGTACGTCATTCGGTTTTGAATCAAAAATCCCTATATTAAAGTGTTGTATCATGTTTCGTATATTTTAATGAAGCACTAAAAATAAACACATACTTGGCAACACTGCACGCGCACTACTGTCATAGTAGGTACCACAATATTTTCTGAAATTCAATCTTCTAAAATAATCTAAATAAAATATTACTAATGAGAGTAAAATATTTCGCTCTCATTAGTTGTGTCAAATGGGTTAAATTTACATTTTCAATTCGACATCGTATACCATGTACACAGCGGCATATTCGTTCGATGTAAAATACATTATGAGTGAACAAAATAGTACAAGAACGAAAAACACAAGACAACACAAGACAACACAAGACAACAGGAACACAAGAACTAATAGAGACTATAATCACTTAAGAAAACCTTGAATATCCATAATTATGGCACGAAACTCGAATTAAATACATACGTACATGTAACAATTTGACACTAATATTTTTGATCTTTCCACAGGTTTACCGGTTAAGCTTTTACACTATTACTACTACTACTTATATACTATTTTATTCTTAATAAACATTAAATGATAAGTATCCTATTCTGTTTACATTACTTCCCATGTAAAAGATACATACATAAATTATACAAGTGTGCTATACGTATTACAATAAACAACAACATTTTTTAATGTCTTGTTGAAAGAATTAAATTGACAGAATATCAAAGTAGACATAGTGGTTTGAAATTTTGTATTTTTGTTCAGTTTTCGTTTATAAAGAACTTCACATAATATTGTGTGGTATCTATTAAAGAAAATTTCTGTTTTTTTTTTTTTCTAGAACAGACTTTATTTATAGTAATATAAAATATGACAGAAATTAGTTTCTATCCAAGCAAGCAAATTCAATAAATTTTTAACGTATTCATGGGTCCACCAAGCGACATCAGATATACTAGGCTATCCATGAATGTATATATATAGAGGGAGGAAACATTGTTCGATGATTTCTTAATTGATAATATTGATAGTACAAAAGTACTATTTAGCTGTTAGGAGCGTGGTGTGCTTGTGCACCTTAGATGTAAATTTATGAAGCAAAATAATCTATCGATTACAGTGAGTTTGTGAATTCAATATATCCTGCTTTTACTGTCATGCATAAATAAGATGTACTAAGACGTGATTGATGAATGCACATTTTTCTCCGTAAGGAAGATATATTTCATGTTCAATACAAGGTCTCCTATTTTTCGATGTACATAACTTCAGTGTGTGCAAATATAATCTCAAACCGGATTATTTTTTGTAAATAGTATATATTATGATATCGTTTTGTTTGTTTGTTGTTTTGTGCTTTCTGTTATGGATATTGTGAACAGTGACACTAGATCCAATCAATGATCACCATATATTATTACATTATTTAACTCCAGGATATACTCTACTCTTGCTAAAAGAGCTTGAAAGTCTGAATTTTACTATATATACTTGATAATCAGGAATTGATCGATACATTGGTCCATAACATGTATAATATATACATATTACCACAAATCAAATCCATCTATAACGTCGGTCAATTTCGAGAACATCACGTGGTGAGTAATTCTGATTAAAGCATCTGTCAGCGTTAATTGTTAAATATAGTTTATCCATAGTAGAAGTAACGGGGATGACAGCAATAATTAATCTGTGTTATTTCTGTGCCTAAGAAGCAGGTCTCCCAACGGAGCCATCGCCGTTTGGACGGACCGCGGTCGGACTTTTGCTCCTATGGGAATCACCTAGTGAAAGACTCATTCATCCAAGCGTTACAGCCATAACTTCCAGTTTTCCCGCGTCCATTTCAATAAACCCGCTGACCGGAGGAACGTCGGAGAAGCCGTAAACGGTTCCTCGCCACCATCAAATTTCATTACAGACGTTAATCTGCGACGAATACCTTACTACTCAGATGACTTGCCCGTCTAAAATCCATTTAAAGTGATAAGCTTAAGTGATGTATAGGTACTTTCGTAACGTTAATGTGAGATTTGAATCAGTTCGGGTCTGTTTCTCTCATTATAGTAATATACTACGTTGTTTTCTAGTTTCTTTATGGCGTTTCTTTCAATCGAAATCTATTACAAAATTATCGACGACTCCCTGCATAGAATGTTAGATGGAGTCGTAGTTCATTTGTTTGTTCTTTAAAATGAATACGCTAAGCGCCACATGCTTCTCACTAATCTTTCAGGCCTCCCAACAGCGGATAATGTTTTGCATTTTACAACATAGTCATATATGTATGTGCTACAGAATATTTCTTGTAATCATCAATCAACATCAACATCACCAATGACGTTTCAGAATTTATAAATAGCAATGGTGTTTTTATTAAATTTTATAGTCACTTTTTCAGGCACAACAAAGTGAAAGATCGGTCTTCCATCACTGATCATCTACTCGATCTCTGTAGAAAGTCTATTGTCGGTTACTACTAACCAACGTTACACTTAACGTGTTAAACAGGAAAACTAGATAGGGAATAACATTACCTGTCTGTTTTACACAAATTTTCTTAAGAACACACATTAAGAGTATTTTTTAACCTTGATCGCCTACAATCTGGTCTATCCATGTTTCAATAAGAAGTTATTCCTCTGATGTGACAATTGATCAGACAGTTCCTCTTCTCGTGAATCCTTATGCCTTCCACCCACGGATTGTCTCGGAATTTTCAACATCTTTTACAGACTTTTCCATTCTCTCCGGTGTCTACACATTTTTTGCATTTATTCTATGGCCACCTTCGCGGTTTGTACGGTTTTGATTCATTCTTACTATATTTCCGTACTACTGTGGTCATACTTAAAGTTTACTAAGGTTACTCGGTTTATCATTTGTTGTATTTCTTCATTTTCGTATCTGCCCATTTTCGTTCTATCCGTGATTTTTCCTTAATAATTTTCATTTCCATAGCTGCAACTTTATGTTTGCCTTTTTGTTGTATTGTTCATAATTAATTTGCGTACATATGATAGGCACAACAACTGAGTTGTATACTCTGTGTTTATTTATTTCTATTTCTTTCTTCCTGAATATTTTTTGTTTGAGGTGTAGTAAATCTTGGCAATCTATTTTTTATCATGGTACTCAAGTATGCATATGTGTCTCTTAACTGTAATTCTATATCATTGATTTCAATTGCTATTTTATTTATCTTCTTGTTATTTATCATCATTATTTTACTGTTTTGTGTGTTCTTCATATTTTCTATCTCTACTCATATTTTGAAAAGTTTCTCCATTTTTTTCGTAACTCGGCTATCAGGGCTAGATTATCTACATTCTGTCCATCAATATAATAGAAACCAACGGTGTCAGGTCCAAATTTATGCTTTCAAACAATTCACAGGTAATCCTATGCATAATAATTTATTTCTCTTTGGAATCAGTGACTTCCTATTTGAAATATGTTATTATTTGGAATTCGAGCGAATTTCTTATTTGCTGACTATCAATATATTTTCTAGATATTTTCACATGTCTGTCCATTAAAAACATTTACTTAATTACAGATCTTGTACATCAGATAACTCCAGACTGAAGTTGGTTCTAATTTTTGTAATATATGTAGATACAGCAGACTACGCGCCTCCGGGCCTCCTGCATGTTTTAATAACTAACTATCGGAACATGAGGCTACTTGCCTTTCTTCGAAAATATCTAATATCCTACGCAATAAATCGTAGTGGAACCATTGTGTAAATTTTTTCAACTTTTTGTACTTCATATACAAGAAGGATTTTGATTTATCGAAAATGGCACTTTGTAAATTCGTGCTTATACAGTTTTACTACATTGACGTTTGATGGGTTTAAATTAAAAACTTCATCAAACTTTCACGATCAATCAAACATATCGATTGCAAAATTGGAATCAAGGTATAGATCATGTACATTTAGATATAGGGATAGGTTTTGCAAATTACGTCCTACAGTTCCACAAGAATCCAAAGATCATATTGTCAAATAATTTTGCTGCTTATTCTTTATAAAGTTAATGCCAACAAACGAAGGACGAAAATAGATTGTACTAATTTACCATTGGTAAAACACGAGGAAATGTCAAATTATGCTTGTCTTTGTTGCCAAACACTTCCCAATGTAGATACTTTTCAAGGGTCCAGGACTTTGACTTATTCTTTAACATTTCTGAACATGATGAAAACGTACTTATGGTTCCTTTAGAGTAGTAAGGGAAAGTGGTTCTGAATGGGAAGTGGTCTGAGGAATATGTGTCACTTTTCTGTGGGTAATCAAAAACCGCAAAACATGAAATACAGAAAGACGGCATCAACGAAGATTGACTTTGAAGAACCTAGCTCCGAAGAAAGTTATGTTATTCTAGAAAAATTAATTGCTAGGAAGCACTTTTGAAAATAGATGGTAATTTCTTTCAAATATATGACATTTAAACTAAATTTACGAAAAAGTGTCCAGACCAGAGCAGCTTGCTTTTCGTACATTTTGAGGCACTTTCTTTATTGACTCCTGAACTCCATTTGTGTCTATGTTTTTTACCTACAGTTTACATTTTTAACGGTATATCTCTTACTGTAGACTTTTTAAATTAGCCCGAAAGTATTTCGATCGGTCGTAGGTGTGCGACGCTTTGGGGTTATAGCGCTTATGTTCAACAGCATGCTTTTCCAAGTACTGCAAGATTGCCTTGGCGTAGTGCGATAATGCTAAATTTGTCCAGAAAACAATTTTATCATTTTTATGATATTCTTAAATTTTTTTTTTTTTTGAAGCGCAGGAGTGTATTTTTCTGTATAAGTTGCCAAACACTGGCTAGGATTCGTTACTTTCTACTATCTCTTGTACTCTCGTCATTCTGCAAGTATATGAAGATTCCGTTGAGTATTTCCCAGAAAACGCTGACAACCTAGATTTAATCATTTTTTTGTTTCCCTATAGTAGTTGGCTTCGTTTTGCTGCTCTAAAGTTGTACCTCCCTAAATGCCAAATACCTTTTTTATAGTATTTTTGTCCACTTTATACTTTATTCTTCACTGCTGGTAAGATTTTGCACTCCGACACACTGTATCTTCTTTGAGTCGAGCGCGAAGTTTGTTGTCCTGTAGAGCACATTTTTGCCCGAACCTATTTTCCTTTCTATACTCTTTTTATTACTAAATAGTTTAATCGTATTATATATTGTCGATTATTTGTATCCCTCTGAAATAGGGAAAAACTTGATTTTTCCTTTCTTTGGGATTATCTTCACAAAATTTGCAAATGACTTCAACATAGCAACTCGTTCAAAGATATTTTTGCAACTAAATGTAAAAACATTGCATAGATCGTATGTCATATGGTTAACGATATGTTCCGTTACCTTTCCACATTAAAGGTTTTGCTGCAAGGTAAGCGGTGCTTCTATTTTGGCACCATACGTTAAAAACAATACAGTTTTCATTAGTAACCTAAAAAAGCTGCCAATGTATTTGTGCTGCAATTTAATTTGCCATTACGTTTTCTCAGGCGATGCAACAAGTTATTACGGTGTTAACATTGACAAATTCTAGCGCTGTAACGAATAAAAAAGCAAACGAGCACTTCTTATCTCCCGGTAGACGAGTATTTAAATATTTAAAAAGCGCAAAGGCATTCAACACACCCTTCGATCATCAACGCGCGTACAAGGGAGGACGAGGAGATTGATGTTGGTGGAAGCTGAACTTGATAGTTGGTATATAATCCAAACCGTAACGTTGTAGAATGTATTCATTACTTCACATTAACTCGTATAGCTATTTGTAATCTTCTACACCGTTCGCAAAGAGAGAGGGTACAGGTTATATGTATGCGTACACTGTCTTCGCTACTACTATTACTGCTGTGAAAGCAACAGATTATCTTATTCGGGGAGAGGACTACTGTGGGAATAGTCGAATGGTAGAGTTTGGTTGAACAATATTTAATCATAAGCGCGAAAAGGCACACGATAAAGTTATTGTCTGGTCATTAATTAAAGAAGCTGTTTAAATACTTAGAATTTTATCATCAACTGCCATACTGCATTTAAGTATGATGATTTGTTTAATCATGAGACATGCACCTTTTGTTGGTCATAAAATAATAGTATGTACTATACCTGTATAAATAAACATATACCAAAAGTTGAAATCTAATACAGAGTAATAAGAAATAGAAGTTCACGATTTTCAAAAAAGGTACCTGAATAAAATGATATTTGTAAGTAACGACAGGAACTTTATTGTGAAATAAGTATAGGGTAATACTTTTTGTAGCTACAATCTGGATTTAGCTTTCAATAATGGATAATTGATGTGGAACACTAACCGGCTCTTCAATCTCATATTTTAGAATTTAGTGGTGATCTTTAATAAGTGCAACCGGTTGCATGTGTTAGATTTCCTGCAAGGAATACTTCGGCAGATGTTTCTTCTGAAAGAAAAATTTCATATTGTAATAAGAATAATTTTAATTTGTTGGCGTTCATGTGACACTCCTTTCCTTTTTTACACTAAGGCTAACAAAGTTATTGAAAAACGTATTTAAAGCTGGTGGTACGACAAACATAGGAACATCTTATCGAATTGCATCATTGCGAATCAAGAATCAAAGAGATAATCCAATGCTACCGCATTCGGAGTACATAGAGCATTCTGTCTCCTTCGCCGAATATGCAGTTACAGCATCGAAATCCTATAGTAAGCAAGCTGTAGTGAATCCCGATAAACAATTTTTTAAAGTAATATCTAAGGGATTTGTCGGTATTAAAAAGCATCATTATCTAGGCTACAGAGAAGAAATTGATGTATTAAAATTCGATCTAACGTATTCACTAGATCAAAAAATGGACAATTGAAGTGCGAGGTGAAGTGTTGACTGTATGATTGTGAATTTAATATTACTACTAGAAATAACATCAAAGATCTTATTCCGATGATGTTACGAAAGAAATTATATTAAATATAACAAATATTTGGATATTCTTCCAACGTAAAAATATGAAAATTCTTATAACAGTAATTTCACCAACTAACTTGGTGCATAAAAGAACAATAGAAAATGTTAAAATACCAGTACATGTACTAGTTATACATACATATGTATACACAAATTACATACTAGCTTGTCGAACCTTCAGCTACGTACGAATATACATTAATATCAGTGAATATCAGTTTCAGTAAAGTGCGTTAACTGCTCATTACCATAAACTAGCGCTAAATCTTTGAATATCCGTTATTATTAGATTCGACCAACCGCAAAAACACGATATCGTCATACATCAGGGTAGTACAGGGCGGAGCGCCATAAAGAAAGATTTAGAGATTTAATATGTGGGATGTATCCTAGTAAAATGAGCTTCCTCGCGGAAGTAAGATTGACTCAATTAAAGTAATCACCGTTATCACTTGGCCATTAAAAGGCTTAAAAGTGGCAGCCGAATGTCGGTTCGTAAGCGTCAGCCTCTCGTGTATCTGAAGCTTTGGATCCATTCCGAGTATGCTTGGCTTAGCCAAAGGATCCGCAGTCAAACATCCTGCCAGACATTAGGACTAACTTCTGAATATATTACCGCCAGTACCACCACCGTCAAACCAACTCCGCCACCCTTTATGGCCCGTCTAACATAAATTAAACAGATATCTCCTTAATACGTGCCTGCCACTCTGCCAAGATTGTATCTCTTAACTTTGTCCTCTTCTCGGGGAATCTGTTTCTATCCTTCACGCGATTGCTAAAGTTTATAAAAATTGAATGCGGAACAATAGAATCGTTAGCGTATATAATCACGAATTAGTGCTGCAGCCTTTACTCCCTACCTATCCTAAATTCCTTTTATGCCGCCGGCATCTGAATAAATATCTAGGATATTTTGTCAAACCTTAAATCATATCGCAATTGTACAAGGTTGAATGCAAAATATGAGATAACTTTTACTTATATGTTCGTAAACATAGACTAAAGTGTGTTACAATTCTTAATATTAAATATTTTACTTCAAATAATGCACACAGATTTAAGAAATATTTGTTGCTCATGTGGTTCCTATTCGTATTATTATCCGCAATCATTCATCCAACTTAGAAAGTAACGTCATACCTTGGAAGACAACAAATATATTTGTATGAAGTTTGTAAAATTACGAAATGAAAGCATCTTTTGAGAATATATGTAGGTATGTATAATGCAATAGTAATAAATACGTATAGACTCGAGGCGATACAAGTAAACACAATCAAGTAGGTACAAATTTGTTCGAAACCTATGAATTATAGTAAACCAGCAGTTTGAGACTGTGAGAAAAAAGAAGAAGACGATGTTCATTTTCTACGAACTAAAATGACCTTAAGTCAATCGTTGATGAAAGAACTTAAGATACATATGTATGTATGTGTTCATCTTAAAGTGATTTTCGCCTTAGAATTCCATTCGAACGTGTTTTCCCTTAACACTGCAAACACACCTCTATGTACGCATCTAAATCGATTTATACTGTCTAGTAGTGGATAATATTTAACATAAAATATTTTACAAAGCAAAAGCAAAATTTAATGAGTTAAATTAGTTAGTTCAGACCAAATTAGTAAGACCATATGGTCATATTCAATTTACGAGTGCATTATTTGAGTTAAAACGCGATTAAATTTGGATGCGCCTTGAGAGAATTTACTTGATAAGCAAGCACAGAACTTCCAAGTCTGCCTTTATTCTTTGTTTCGGAGCCGTTTATGTTGTATGGTCTTTTAGATAACGTATTTATGTACCTTGCCATGTTGTGCAACCTTCTGGTCTTTATTGCAATATATTCTGCAGTAACCTACTAATTGTTCTTCCGTATTCTTTAATTACAATAACCACCTACGTGGAGGGTAATTAGTTCAGAAAGAATTGTTTGTACAGATAGTTTTCTAAATGCTTCCAGGACTTCAACATAGCCAAGAGTTCACTTCTGATTAGACAATAATTCCATTTGGGTTTCGATGAGATTTTATACAAATAACTCACCTTGTCCATCTTCTATTTGAGGTAGTACTCCACAAACTCCAGTAGTACTAGCACTTGTATTCGAAACCGATTCGGGACCCGTCTCTGGAAGTTTTTAATATCGACACTGCCTTTTAATGTGAGCAATTCTTTCCAACCGCCTGTCCACACAAGAAACTAAACTGGCTCTATGAGTCGATGCAGACGCTTAGCGATATCGACAACAATCTAATGATATCATTACATTAGTGCAGCATCGTTTCTACGAAATGCTCGATGATTGGCACATTGAAGAGATGAAACTGCCTAAGTATCAATAATTAAATTTCGGCTTAAGTATTTAAAGCTATAATAACGATTGCTATTGGTCACGTAATTTAGTTGTACTTCATACATCCATCTCTCTGTCCTACCAGTGCCATAAAAAATGTACATGAATTATGCAGAGGCTTAATATGGCGCTTTCGGTAGAAATTGGTTATCCACTAACTGGAACTGAAGATTGGTAAAATTTCGTCGGTATAATTTTCTTTGTGTTATGATCTGCGATTTTGCTCATAGGAGGGCATCCTCTTTCATTATCGCTCTGATCTGGTTCCCAGGATTACTTTGTCTTCAGTATCAATACAGTGGGGCGCAAAGAAATCGTAGAGAAGGGGAACTTTGGCCCTTGGAAAGAAAAATCCATTTAACGTCTTGAATCCACTCATTAATTTATTCGGTCGTTATTCAAGTTCGACCAGTGCTTCCCCAGTACATCCGCAACTCACTGTATAACGTTTGATCAAAATCTCAGAATACAATCGCGCATCCACGACTATTATTCGTTTACTTTGTACTGTACACAAGTTCACAAAAATGTCAAAAAATTGTTCTGAACACACAGCAGTTTCCATTGTTATCAAAAGGTAACTTTATATGAAACTTCAGTCATAATAATAATAATAATAATACCTTATTAAGCGCCCAACAGAAACTCCAAGACGGACGCATCAACAAAAAGAGAAAATTAAACATGAAATACCAAAATACAATATTCAGTACTAAGGCTTTTACATATATATATATATATATATATATATATATATATATACATAGAAAAATATATAGCCATAGTAAAATATATGCATACCTATAACAAAGCAAAAAAATAAAATAAAAACACAATTGCTTGCAAATCTACACGTTATAGAGCTACAGACGAGTATCGAGCATGATATCACTAAAGAGTCTGTTGGCACATTTGCTGATATGGTAAATTGGGCTTCTGATCATTATGTTTGTTCTACACTTGGGAAGCTGGAAAGTTGTACAATGCCTGGATCCTGCCCGTGGCACATGAAAGTTAACCATCTCAAGTATGCAGGAACAATCTATTTTATTGTGTAATAAATTGCTGAGAAAGTTAGCTGCACATTTTTCTCGCCGAGCTCCATGATCCAGAAGAAGCCCACCATGGTTCATTCCGGGTAAGGGATACACCCCATCACACTTGTAGGTCAGGAACTTAAGAAATCTTCTTTGGATAGATTCAACTTGAAGCTCGTAAGAAGTATATACAGGATGCCAGATAATAGACGCATATTCAAGTTTGCTACGCACAAGTGCAAAAAACAGGTTCTTCATGACATCAAGATTACTAAAATATTTACTTGACCGCATAACAAATCCCAATGTTCTGCTGGAAGACTGGCACAAGCTCATCACATGACTAGCGAAAGTCAACTTTGCGTCAAAAACAACACCCAAATCGGTAATCTCAGAGTCACTACGGAATAGATGATTATCAATGTTATATGAAAAATTGAGACAGTTTGTCCTCCTAGTAAACCGTACAACGCAGCATTTTTCAACATTCAATTTAATTTTGTATCTGTTAGACCAACTATAAAGATTCTCTTGCAGGTGGTTAACTTCTCATAACTTCTATTTGCTTTATTTAAATTAATAATTGGGTAGATAAGTGTTTTGTTTTGTTGGATAAAATTGACAATTTTTTAGTTTTTATTTTTTGTTGCAGTAGCAAAATGGTAGCGAGAGTTTTCAGAAGACTATATTAAGTTTGGATTTACTTTCATTGAAAAATACGGGATACAATTGTCTCAGTGTGTGACATACTTAAAAGTTTTGAATAATGACGACATGAGCCCCACTCGCTTTGAAAGACATTTGAGCCAGCAGCATACTACTATGGTAACGAACTCGAAGGAGTTATTTTCTTCCAAATCAGAAACACTTAAGCGCATGAAATTGAATAAGTCAGGAAGTTATCAAGAGAAAAGATATGTCCCAGCATTTCAAAACTTCATGTAAAATAGCCTTTTTGATAGCGCAGCAAAAGGAACCTCATAATATCGACGAAGAATTAATCAGGCGCGTGTGTACTAATAGCCACGCAAATAATTAGGACGAATCAGAACCAAAAATTAAGTCGACTTTTCTTTCAAAGAACAGCGTCAAGCATAGAATCGATGATATTGTTCCAGCCAGAAAATCACAAATCATAAACCAAGTAAAATCATCACCACATTTCGTCATGAGTTGCGATGAACCTACAGACATCGCTAATTGTCCATAGTTAGCCGTTTTAGATAGATACATGTGCAAAGTTCACATTGAAGAAGTGATTTTGTACTCCCAATCTTTAACAAACGGCACTAAATCTGACGATATATTTGATTCCATATTTGGACCCATAAGGAAATTATTTGAATTAAAATAACTCATTGGACTTTGCACGGAAGGCGCGCGCACAATGATAAGTGTACGATCAGGCTTAGCTCAAAAACTAAAGGAAAGGAATCCCACCCTGGTTAGCACAAACTGTGTTACTCATCGACAAGCTTTGGTTTCAAAAATATTACCACAGAATTTACGCTATACTTTAAACTCGGCTATAAATGTCGTGAACTACATCAAGAGCAACGCTTTCAACAATCGATTATTTACATTACTTTGGGATGATCTCGATCCTGATCACAGAGTTCTTCTTTTCTACACAGAAGTACGCTGGCTGTGTAAGGGCAACATGTTTGGGCGACTTTATGGGTCGAAAGAAGAGGATGTCCTCTTTCTTGAGTTTAAGAAGAAAAGCGATTTGCTACAAGTTTCAACAATGAACAATTTCATTGGAGGTTGGCCTGTTTGAGTGATATATTTGAAAGCTTAAATCAGCTAAACTTGAAACTTTAGGGGAAAAAACGGCACTTTGATTAGTAGACTAGTAGACTAGTCCCGATCGATGTCTTACAAGTGCCAGAAGTTCAGGAAGAACATTTAGAATTTAAGGCCGATTCGACCATAAAAGATGACTTACACCTCTGATATGGAGATCTTTTGAATAAACTGTTCCCATGTTATTCCAAAAGTGGCCTCCCTTACTTTGCGAATACTTTTGCCGTTTTCCTCGACTTACTTACGTGAGGCAGGTTTTCCAACTTTGGTGTAAGTCAAAACTAAGCAACGAAATCATCTTGCCTTCGAGCGCGACTTGATGATAGTTCTGGCAAGACCTAACATTAGGATCAACCAGCTGGTTCAAAATATAATTATTTAATAATACGTATTTTTAGAGGCGAACAGCAACATTTTAAATAGGACCAACGCTCATTTGTATCACTTATTTTGTTAGATTATAGTTGTAATTAAGAACTAAATGTCGTGAAATGATTCTGCTTTATCATGACAATGTAGAAAAATTAAGGACAGCATAAAATTATTGTTTATAATCTGAGGAGGCTCAACGCAAAGAATTGTTACCAAATTGCTAATTCCTTTTGGAATCGGCTGGCGTTGTCTCGAAAAAGGAAGCCGGATTAGGAGAGCAACAAAATAAAAAAGATAAACACTTGTCTCTTGGCATTTTATCCAAAATTCCTCCGTTCAGATACGTCTCCAAAAAAGCTCGTGCTCCACCTGCGGGAGGCCGTTAGCTCGCGGTGCTGTGGGTACGGGTTCAATCAGATCTTCTAAACAAAAGAGACGGCGCCAGCTGCTCAAGATTTATCTCCCTTCGGAGCGTTCGGTAAGCAGGAATCCTGGTTGACCGGTAAGGGGAGGTATAAGATCCGAGAGGTTCTTCAAATAACCCCAATGAGACAACAAGATTTGAGGCGAGACCACGTACATTAATAATCAGATAAAGTGGAAGGGTGAAATTTTACAGGATATAACATTTAAAAAAAAAAGTGATATTAAATTTGCTAAAATTTACAAAAATGAACACTATTAGCGTTTAGACGCCGAGAATGATCCCAACAGAAAAGAAAAACAAATATTATCGAGCTACCTACGCCGGACGAATGGTACCACGCGACCGAACGCGAAATAGTTCTACAAGGGTAAGTCTCAATTTAAACAAAATTAGTGAGGCGCGAACAGACTTCGGGTCTTTACAAAAAAAAGGAAAATCTTACTATTTTAAACTAGGCCAGAACTATAAAAAAATTATCTCGTAATTGAAAATAACATGTGATTACGCATAAGAAAACTAATGACGAATACAAGATAATCTCGGTATTCACATTCAAATAAACCATAGAACTAATAATAAAAAAACAAGTTTGTACTGACTTGAAATACGCCCAATTGATTTACGTGTAATTTTTCCAAAACTCCCTATGCTCCGGATTTGCTTCTGCGCCTGGCCCTCGATTCTAATATGGCGTCTCCACGTGTTTCCAGTAGGGAAAATGTGTGCCGTTGTGAGGAGGTAACCACAAAAGAAAAGGAATGCACCAGAAATCTACCTCTCAGCGGGAAATCCAATAAAACTCTTAATGGTATCCAAAAAGAAATATTACGTGTATCCAAGAAAATTACGTGTATCCAGGAAAAAATAATTACGTGTATCCAGAAAAAAACAGAAGAAAAATACAAAAGAAAACCAAAACGGAATAGGGGAAAGTGCATATCGAACTTTACTTTACCATGCGTTCAACATGAGTTCCATACAATTACGACAGTCGGACGTAGAGGATAGGTATAATATCCGCAGCCAATGCGTATAGCCAAACGACGAGCTTCCAAAATATTCTGCGAACAAAATTCCAACAAAAGTCGTTTCCGGTCGGTCCTCTTAGACTTGCGAATCCGCCGAGACGACGTAATTAAAATCCAAAATCAATTCAAGTCTTCTCGACACCCACCTTCCTACTACTGGACCTTAAAAGATGATCTTACTAACTCAACTGTTCGATCGGACTGACTGATGAGCCACTATCAAAAATTTCGCGCATGGGCTCCACGTACATCCGTACGAAGAAAAACAAACGTTCGATGACTATCTTATGCGTTTAACAAATAAAACTCGCTAAAATGGAAATATACAGGGATCAAAATATACAGAGATCAAAAAAACATAACATCCTGCTCTAAAGTATCCTTACCAGAAGAAGAAAGGAGCGAAGCTTTCAAATAATTTCCAAGAGTTCAAAAAAATTCCCAACACCTCTATAGCTTTTCAAAGCAAAAATCCAATGACCACCCACACGAAGACCCAAATCTCAAAGATTAAAGTGCCAGTAGACCAACTACACCCGCGCATGTGACGGCTTGATTCAACTCCCATGGAAGCCTTCGGCAAATCGGCCGGCAAACGAGGAAAATTAAGGAATCAAAGGAGAACAAAAGTGAAATGGGATAAGATAACTAATTCAAAGGATAGAAGGGATAGGATACGGATAATAAATAAGGAAGGTTAATTGCCAGTCACTATGCACAAACGCACCTAATCCACCAGACTCCAAACGAAGAGAAAAAGTAGGGTACCCACCCCTAAAACAAAATAAACGCGAACTGTATCAGCTGTGGCCAAACAAAACGAAATAGAGACAAGGTTTATAGTCCAGGGTGGCCCACACACAGACTGAAAAGCTGAAGGCTAACGCAAAAAAGCAAGCAACAATGAATATCATATCCTACATCCGGAACAAAAAGAAACGCGGGTCAAAACGGGTAATATCGGATTCAAAACCTTGAAGACCCTAAATGAAGCAGAACAGGCTTTATTGGACTGCATCACGGCCTTCTAAAAACGTCAAAATCGGTATAAATATCGAAGTCAAAATCTAGAACGATGAACAAAAGTCAAGATCAGAATCGATAGCCAAAAGGCAAATTTGCAATACGATAGCGAAGAGTCAACATCGGTATACGATAACGGAAGTTCAAAACCTGTAAAGCTAACGGAAAATCAAAATCGTCAAACAATAGCGTAAACTCAATTCCTCAAAACAATAGCGAAAAGTAAAAAAATCGATAGAATACGATAAGTCCAAATCGAAAATTCAACAGCAAGAGATGTGAAGAGTACTTCCGTTCCGAGAATTTGGGGGAACCAAACTTAGACTTGCGAATCCGCCGAGACGACGTAATTAAAATCCAAAATCAATTCAAGTCTTGTCGACATCCACCTTCCTACTACTGGACCTTAAAAGATGATCTTACTAACTCAACTGCTCGATCAGACTGACTGATAAGCCACTATCAAAAATATCACGCATGGGCTCCACGTACATACATTCGTACGAAGAAAAACAAACGTTCGATGGCTATCTTATACGTTTAACAAATAAAACTCGCTAAAATGGAAATATACAGGGATCAAAATATACAGAGATCAAAAAAAACGTAACATTCCGCTGCAAAGTATCCTTATCAGAAGCACTATTAATTGGATAATTAAATTGAATCTAATGATTGTATGCGATGAACAAAGTAAAAATTACTAATTGGAAATATATTGCAATGGGTACTTATATGGTCTCAGTGTTAATGAGAACATGGGAAGAGTCTGCCGGCTTTTACAACTTAAAACGATATGCTGATTCGCTAGACGTGGTTAACGTAGGAATTGGTTTAGCGTTCAGTTCCTCCATTTTTGCTTGGTTTTAATTTCCTAGCATTCTCGTTGATACTAATCATCCTTAATTGTTTTACAAATTTCTATCAAACAACTGTACCTAATAACCATTTGCGGTTTAGCTGTAGTATGCATGCTGCTGTTTTCATTGAATTTGTAGTAGATTTATATTTCAGTATGCCGGCAAGACCATCAAAAACGTATGGCTAACTGCTATATCTTCACAAAGAAATGGAATTTCTAATAAGTCACGTAATTGGAATTTCTGGAAACACTCATTGCACATCTAGACATCGACTTTGGACATCTCTGCAGCATTAGGTGTTCATTACAGATGTTAGTATCCTGTGATAGTGTAAGTTTTTTTTTTTTTAGAATTTTCAATGTTTCTTCATATAGTGAAATTATTACTACCATAGGTTTGTCTTTGTGGGCCAATCATCAGCAACTGCGGCGGCTTCAAATTGCATTATGTATTATTAACCAATGTACAGTTCTGCGGAATGTCGACGAAAATGCTTTCTCTCCTGAGGGTCATTTATAGATAGAGTTTGATATACAATTTTTCGTATTTACCTCTTGAGAGTGTTAGCTCCCTCTAGGACCAATTGTAGGTTATTTCCCGCATTATCTAGCCACTTTCCTTGCTACGTAATGTATTTTCTTAATAAAATCATACCTTAGCCTCTTACCAAAACACCGATGAACGTTAGTTCCTAAGACCCCAAGCAGCCCATCGTATGCTATGAATCGCTACGAAACTTCTACAAAATCTGTGACAGTGTTACCAGTATTCTTCAATGTAAAAAGTAAACATTACCTTTGATAATTTAATGGGTGCTAGTTCCACGATTATCATTCAGATATTGGCATATGGTGCATCGAAAACTGAATTAATATCTGATTGTTTTCGTCATTCCTGCTACCAATTACTTTCTATAGAATATTGTTGCCAAACATATGCTTTATATTAGACAAAAAGTTAAAATACAACTAACGAAATTATTTGATGAACAGTTACGTAATTGAACGGAAGATGTTCGCTGCCACTTTTAATGTACATGCTATATTCGGCAAGTGGTGGTTGTCAGTCGAAGTTGAAGCGGGAACGTTTAACGTAGCGGACAGGACCTTGCTTACATATGCAACACATCGGACGATGAGTAAAATATACACACACAGAGTACGTACGACACACAAACCTCCATCAACATAGAGGAGCGTTCGAGGCCAGAAGTGCGAGAGAGTAGAGTAGCAGGAATAATATGGGCAACAGGTCGCAGCGGATGCACTGTTTGCGCAACCATCCATCAATGTTTCTGATCCTGGGCTGACTGTGGAAGAGAAACGGATGCGAATTTACTACGTATTTGAGTGTTTGTATTGTTGAATCACTGACTCGTGTCGGTGCTCCATTTATCAGATTTATCACACACACGTACAGCTTTTTGAATTTCCAACCAGTTCACAAAACGCCAGATTATTAGCAAGCTCTTTTAAACACTTTATTCGATATAATTCCACGTCATGGCTTTGAATTGACCAATTATTTTTTCCCACGAGTGCGTTATCATTCTGTGACTGTTGATTGTCTTTTCCAAGTATGTAGCTTTACAAATGGATTAGTACTTAAATTCTATCGTCAATATAATATTGACTAACAAAACTAGAACTGTAACTTACATTAATTGGGATACCTACTACTATCCATAGCTTTCTACGATATTTTATTATTAACGATATTAGTCCATTAATTCCTCACTCGGTTGGCATTATTTTCTGTTTCAGTGTTATTAATTAGCTTTAAGATCAGCTTTGTTTCTAACTCATTGAATGCTCCCACCATGTTCACTATAACCTCTTCGTAGTCTAGCCTCACTTAAATTTCTAGTGTCGGTATTGCATTTTTTAATTCTAAATTGTTTATTTTCATAGTTCAGCTTCATGTATGGTTTACATTTCTTAACTTCTTGTTGTCTGTTTACCCTTTCCTTGTTCCATTTCTTTCTACAAAGAATTCTGGAAGTATTTCTTCCCATACTGTTTAGTTCTTTATGAAATAATGCTCTTTTTGTTTGCGATCTCCACTAAATTCAATTCACACCTTTTCTTCACAAATTTATGTCAAACACCTTGTGTTTTTTTATCATTTGTACTCCTTTAAGTATTTTGTACGTAGATATTTTTCAATTTTCTATTCATTTCTTTTTTATTTTCTGTTCGTTGATACTTGAGGTCTAGTCATTCTTTTAACTAGGGCTAACATTATCATACCTACTTTTCACTAGCTGTTCGAATCTTTAAAAACTCCTAACACTGGTTTCATTACAAGCTTTTCATTACATTCTATTGTAATCTATCTTTCCTGTAAATAGGATTGACCTATGGATTCGTTGTATATATAAATCGTAGATTGAATAGTGTAAGATTAAATATCCACATAAAATACATATGTATGTGAGGTGCAACATGCAAGAATAGCGGGAACTACTTGCAAACAAAAAGTGACCAGATGCTCTCATTTGAATTTATTACGTCATGAATAGTACGTTTGTACACAATGTATAATTACATAATAGAGAAAACATTACAGTTAGTAGCGAACACGCTTAACAAATCGGGAACCCATCAAACTTTTAATTGAACATTTTTATTCATAAGCAGTACTCTGGACAAAATATACATTTAGGTGCTAACCACATTTATTTATTGAAGTGCCAGCTCTAAATCGGTGTAGTTGATTATCAACTTTCTTGTATCTGTCCGTGAATAAGTATGCAAATTATCGGAGTGACACAAATGACTACTTATTTGAAGCTGTTTATGCAGATCTCTTTGAATAGTGGGTCGATTGGGCATGTGTGCTTTGTGGTTGCAGCATATGTTAGTGGAAACACATACATAGATACACATTTGTTTGAATACATGAACGCAAAAAGTGGGACGTAGGTGGCTTTATGACAGGACCGTACGATGTAAATTAAAAATTAGTCGTATATCTCTTGTCACAATAGTGTAAACTCTGTAACGGAAAGTAATCCTGTTATTTTATGTTCATTTGTATAAGGGTTTCAATGTAAATACAAAGCGTATATTTAGTCACTTGAGTTATAACAACAAAATACATACATGTATCTATACATACATATAAATTATAGCAATTAAAAAGTACCAACTACGACTAACAATGGAAGGAAAGGTGAAATAAGCAAATAACAGCTTAAGATTATGCTTGCTTTCGGAATTCCTCAGCTGTCTGCCAATGATCCAAACGCAGTAGGTATGTATATCACTAGCAAAATTTAATGCTGATCTATATTTGTTACAATATATTAGTAATTGTAACCCGATAAGAAGTAAACATACGTTACTTTATCTATAATTCATTATCTATAATTAATATAATTATCTTCTAATTAGACGGGTTGCATTATATTTAGATACAGAATTGTGTTCCACCTTGCAATGCAGTAAGTACAAACGCAGATGCTAATTTATGCGTAACAGTTTCTGCTTGTAGCGTGTACTGCGGCCCCAAAATACATCTTGAAAATCTGTAAAATCTCGACGAGACCGAAAATCCTTACATTCTTGTACGCAATTTGATCTTGGGCCTGGTTCTGGCTTGATACACCATAGGTTTCAACATTTCTTTTGACAATGATATGGAGTCTCTTCTGCCTTCATTGAAAATATACAGGTGCTGTTAATAGTTACTACTAATCTGGGAAAACACCGCTAACTGCGAAATAAATTACGACAGCTTACATATACAAATAACTACTCAAATACAGCGTACTGACTAGCATGGGGAGTCGATGATGCTGTCGTAACTTATTTCGTAATTGTACGCTGTTACCGCTATTTGTCCAGGCAAGTTGCTACTTGTCCACGTCTACTATGCCCTAGGAGAAAACTAGCGACCTTCTATTAATTAATTTAGAGCAGATTTTGTTAATCTTCGATTCACTGTGAGTAAAATATGTAGTGAAGTTTGTGTTTCCAATATAATAAAAAATATTGAGTATAAAACTATTGTGGCCACGATATTTATGGCTCAAAAACAAGTCAAGATAAAGACGATTAATGAAAATCAGACAAAAATCAAGGTTTTGGACAGTGGACCTTGAGAATGGAAAAAGAACAGATTTGTAAAAGAGATTCGGAAATAAGAGCGTTGGAAACTAGTGGCAGGACTAGGGTTACAAATGGGAGCATAGCTAGCAAACCTTGAGGTGAAAGTGTAGATGGTTTTTAATTTCTTTAAATACTTGAATATATAGACTAATGAAACAATAATCTAAAGTACACCTACCAGTTTAATTTAGCAAACCTGTAGAATTTACTTTTGTTTCTTGCAATTTCTACATTACGTGCCTACATAACATTTTATCAGATGATTATCACATTTCTAAAACCAACGATACTTTTACCATTTATTGGATTGTCCGATATAGACTTCCTAATTTAAAAATGTTAGTATTGTTTTTAATTAGTTTGTTTAGTTGTCGTTTAATTATTTTCATTACCACAATCGTAAACTTCTGGCATATTGAAGGAGACACTATAATGTATCATTTGGTCTGATTTGGTAAATATGTATTCGCTAATGTTTCATATTTACGTTACTAGAGGAGAAGTGGAAAATATGACATGGATATGTAATATGGAATGTATATGGAGCGATCAGGATTGATTAAATTCAGTTAGGTAGCTTGAAGTTGTGGATTTGGGTCTACCAAAAAGTATCAAAATAAATTAAGATTGGTTTAATGAGACACACCAATTTGTTAAACTTCGAAAACAATTTTACGGAGATAAGTTTTCAGTTAACTCAAACGGAGAATTATGGGTTCTTCCTATGAATAATAGCTGGGTAGGTGCCGAGAAAGACGTTTGTGGTTGGTGGAAATAAAATCCATAACCATAAAGCATTATCTGCGTTTTTGTATGTATGTATTATAATACTTATTGTATAATTCATAGTTTCAAAGTATTCAACATTCAATCTTCCCTTCCTCAAATAGTGTCGAGTTTTGTTTGAAGTCAACACAAATTTAACGAAATTGTTCGAGTTATTTTGAATTTGACTAATGCTGTACTATTTCAGGTAGAAGTCTTCGAAATTTAATATTGATTTGCAAAAATAGTATTTCAAATCTAGGCACACTACGTACAAATTTTGATTTTAAAACAATAAGCACTAATAAATAAGCAATAATTACAGTGGAATAGATTTAGTTATAAAGAACCGATTTGACATAAGCAAGTTTACTTTACAAGTGACTCCATTACAGATGAATTCGGCTGGACACTGACGAATACTGTCATGTTTTTAAAGTAGCACACAGACTAAAGCATTTTTGCACCAACGAACAGTTTATGGCCGCTGAAATTGTCTACTTATACGTGCCTTAATGTACAGAAAGTTAATATATACATAGATGAAGGTTTATACGTTTGTGTATTGTATTGCCTCAAGGCAATTTATTAGACTTTACAGAGGAATCATATCCTCTGTCGCCCCTCCAACTTATACATCTCTAAACATGGGATTTAAACGCGCTATTATTCTAAACAGTATTTAATATGGACTCCTTTCCTGATTTTCGCGACATTTTAGGTAGGAAACCCTAAATATTTGAATAAAATTAGGATAGCTTCTTTGTGAATTATGTGTTATATTTAGTTAGTTGCAATCAGGAGAACTCTATTTCGGGCTCTAGTAATAAGTAGGTAAATAATTTTAATGTATTTACCTTCTCCTTGTAACTATTATTTTTAAGTACAAAAGTACGTCTAAATTTCATTACTTTACTAACTGAATTAATTCTCGTCGGCATATCGGTTACCAGAATTATAAATGAAACGAGTAGCTATTTTTAATATATAAGTGGTGGTGGATTTATTCCAGATATTTTTCCGATAAAATTATATGTCAGTTTGTTCAATTGAAATTCTACCGTTCATTTGTGTAGAATTACGTTTTTTATTACTTAACACTAGAATGTAAATACATTCTAGTGTTGGAATTAAAATAAATATTTTGATTCAAATTCGAAGGTTGAGATAATGATAATTCGCAACAATTGAACAACTGGATTAATATCAGGGAGAAATTGAACCGCGCTTTAATTGAACGATTGGACGATTTGGATCTAATCATATATCTAAACAAATCAGTAGTGCATATCTCAAACATCTTTCACTATCCTTCAGTAGTTCACCAGCATGTTAATGTTCCATTTCGTACAGTACATATTCTCTTACTAATAACGTATGTACGGCTTTCGTGACCTATTATAGTTCATCATTTTTATTTCCTACCAGTTCAACTAAAATTATATGAAACTAGGTGACCGGGCAAACTTCGTTTTGCCCAAAAGTTTTTCGACTTTTCCTTTTCCTAAACCTTCGCGTAGCAATTACGAACAAACCTGCAGAAGAAAGTGTCTAATTTGGTCCAGTCGTTTACAAGTTTTAAACATCCGAACAAACCACGATCCATTTATATACATATATATATATACATAGATAATATAATCGATAATAAAATAATAATAATCAAAATGCACAGAGTTATTTCAACAGAATGTATTCCATATCTTTAAGATGTCTTGTCCAAATCTCTCAGTTATTGGTAAAATAGTCCAAATAAGAGTCTACAGTACCATCCTCAAAAAATAATTTGTTCGATAAAAGATTTTTATAAGATCGTTTCATGTTTCCTTGTTTTCTAAAAAAAGACTCCTCTGCCATCCCGAAAGCATCCCAGATAGTTTTGTCAACACGTTCTAGAAATAATGATCAACGTTCTAACAGTTTGATGATTTCCAAACTCACAAAAATTTTCTGGTTAATCTATGGGTCACCTACGTTGGAAACTTCTTTTTCATGTAAACGAAATAACCGCGTATTCTATCCTTTACAAATATTTGCGTATGATTTAATTTAATTTGTTTTATTTTTACTTGTTTTTATGTTGTTTTAAAGACTTTTCCAAAATTAACGGTAATACTTGGTTTTCTCTCCCAGAAAATGGGGTTGACTTAATATTTTGCCTACCATACGCTGATTATGAATTCCATGTTCTAAAGTCGCAACTATTTTCGGTATTAGCTTATATATAAGTTAAGTTCCTATCGTAAAATATGACTTCTGTACTAACAAAAGACAGTATTTAGTCTATAATGCTAAGTAGTGCCTTCTGTTTTTTTAATTATTTGTTGTATAGAGTATTTTCTCCAACGTTGTTCAGCGTATCGTTTCTGTTCTTAAAAGAACTGAACATCAACATACGATACAAATTTCTATAAATTTTTACGGGATAATATAATCCGGCCCTGTTTACTTACAAATCATCAACGTAATGCGACGTACATGTTTAAAGCAGCGCTTCGTAGTTCTTTTTCCTTTCGTCCGATGATTCAGAACTGATATTACGACAAAATATAAATGTGCACGCCCGACAGGTAATCGAACTTCGATTTAATCGAGTTACTGCAAACTCGGATAAGGAACGAATGTTATTTATTGTTATTCAGGAACATAATTTATCTAAATTTATGTTGATTTGAAAAGGTTAATAAACTAATACGAACAATTACGAATATCTTGCAAATTGCACTATACTGTACTTTTGAAATATACGGATGTGTACAGATTAAGAACAAATATTCATGGTTAGCCATCCTGGATTAGATGTGTACAGTACACAGCCATAAAATTTGGACGTAGGAATTAAAAGGAAAGACAAATTCGAAAATAATAAAGATCAATACTCCAAGATGTTTCTACAATATATTACGTATTTTGGGAACGCTCTTCATTAAATTCCCTTATCACATTCTGCTCTGTATTCATTTTTTACTTGACTTCGTATTAGCATCCTGGTCAAGTAATTAGGCAGGCAGTGTTCTTTCTGCGCATAATATTAATATACATTTACATTACAATTACATTATTATTACTGTGTTAATATGTATGTATATAAATAAGATGAAACTGTTATATACAAAATTATGCGTAAGTCAATTTCAATAGGTTTTAAATGTAACATTTACAGGTCCAAGGATATTCTTTATAATAAAACTAGTGGATATATGCCCTAGTTCCTGCGTCTATTCCTTAAAGTATTGGAAGCGTAAGCCTGTTTTGAAGAAAAATTATTCTCTTTCAAAGACTATCGAATATGGTTTTGAACATGTCAGTCCTCTGAAGTTTACCAGCTCGTTCTATGATATTGCACACAACGATTCGAGGTTACTAGAAGACACATTCTAAAAACACTTTATAATTACTATTTTACATAAAGTCCAAAAGAAAATGCAGCAACAACTGCTTTACTAAAGTCCTATGGCGAACTTCGTGAAACAAATTAATAGGAACTCTGCTGTGTGTTTATATTCGTCATTAGGAAATACGTAAACATAAGTTCAAAGACATTTTTTACTCTGAAGTAATTAATTCACATACACAACTAGATGTGAGTCCACTCATTACTTGTTTGTATAATATATGAAGCTTGCTGCCAATATATGAAATCAAAATTGTTGAGTTTCAGTGTAAAGAGGTAAAGAACTGAGACACACACAGTTATAAAAATAACTTCCTTCGTTCTGTATCCACAAAAGAATTTTGTAATTTTCGACATTCGATGTACGTATGTTCAAATACATTTACAACCACTTATTTTACCAGTAGAAATTAAGTTATGTTTAATGTGGCGTAAAAACTGTCAACATTTTATATTGAATGCTCCAGGCGGCCAGACAATAGTCACGATGGTCCAAGGGGCGAGAGAGTTGGAAGAGATAGAAAATATCAAAAACAACGAACGATATTCACGTGGACAAAGCTCATCGCGAAATTCATTGGTATTGATAAGCTGGAGGGTTGCTACATGCGCGATATATTTCAGATTAATTAAAGCAACATCACATTATCAACGTGAGGATCTCCGCTGTCGTAATAACTTTATAATTTAGTGCAGTTTACACGAGAAACGGTCGCACATCGCGGCAAGTTAACCCCCTCAAACTCCGCTCCTTGTCAGGCAGCCCTCCGACGCAAACCCCTTTCTTCAGCCCTAAATTACAGACGATAGTGTAGTCATTACGCTCAACTTGGGTCATATATAATAGATTGCTTATATTTTACGAATCCTTGAAATTTACTGGGGCATACCTTAAGCCGAAGGTGTTATCTTATATAGGTTGGTGGCGGGCCAGATAACTCGAAAGATCATGAGGTGAAGTAACATTAACTGTTTACTGCAATTTACTGCGTTGATTTATGACCGAACTTGCTGCTGTTGTCGAGAAGAAGAACTTATTAGAAAATAAATGCGATCTAGTTTCGCGCCGATAAATCGAATGGATTTGCGAAATTCAAATGGCACCATTTAGTTTCGTATTGATACGGGCAATAAGAATGCGCGTGTACGTGATCTTTAATTCCTATGATGCTGTATATTAACCTAGGGTGTAGAAGAAACACATTCTTTTAAACGACGAATATTTCTAGGTATAGTAGAATAGTTTCGTAACTGCTCTGTAAGTTATCATTAAAGCTGTTTTTGTGAATGCACCTGCTATCTTACTGAGAGCAGCAGCTAACAAATTTTTACCTTTAATTTATTTCGTTGATAAGCTTATTCCTTTCTGTTCTTCTAGGTACAAATTGTAAGTTTTAGTTTTACCAGCCCGTTGATGCTATCCAATAAGAAAAATTAACGTCACATAGAAGACGATATTTGCTCCACCTTTCTCATCCAACATGTGTCTAATTACATTGCAAGTTGTCACACATTTCTGGACTTCACTATAATGTAATGACCGTAGAGACTTTTCGCTGGGAAGTAGTTGTTGCTTAGATAAGAGCTGTCCACTAGGTAATTACAACATTAAGTAATTCACCACAGGCACGTCAAAAATTTCCATGTTTACATGACTAGAGCTTCAGGTAGGGTCTCTTGCAAACTACACATCAGGCTATCTATAACAGGTGTGGTTTACGACGTTAGATGGACTAATTTTATCACGTACAGCAGGCATGGGCAACCTTTTTTGTAGAAGTTTTATGCTGCGAGTAATCTTCAAACATATACATTTTTGTAGTATCCTTATGATTCATTATGAATTAAGTTTAGACGGGCCGTGCTAATATGCAACGAAAGAATTCAGTAGCGCGCCGGGCAAATCTTACTCGAGGGCCGCATGTGGCCCGCGGGCCGGAGGTTGCCCATACCTGATGTACAGAATGAAAAGCCGCAATAGTTGTAAAACCAGGCGGGAGCTATCGCTCCTCATATGCATATATATTTGCTAAATTATATAATTCCAAATCATCTCACAATTCTCGATCTAAATATAATGCAATTACCGCCAAATTTTCTGTCCGACTAGGTCCGACACTATCTAACTTTTAGGAAACATGTCAAAAAGTCGGTCTTTGAACGAAAATATTTCTTTGTAGTCTAGTCTTTGTTGTACTCATGATTGTATATATTTGCTTTGAAATCGGCTCGTTGTTTTATTTAACAATAACATGAAACCAAGGCATGTATAACACATAGACGGCAAAAGAAGTTGCGGTGCAAGCAAGGTCACTATCCTCTCCACCACTTTAATTAATCGTTACTCTACTTGGTAAATAATCGTGTGTACATAGAAAAGAGGGTAATTAATTTTACTCAGACTAAATATATATCGGGTATTAAACGTCACGCGTTTGTTATTTCCAGTCATCAATTTCTTCTCCTCCTGTTGAAAACGGAACGCAGCAGTAGTATTTCAAGACTTAAATAATGTATGGCGTTCCACGCACCTGTTTTGACAGGCAAACTTTCCAATCACTGTCAAGCAATCAATCGTTCTTTGAAGCTCGATCCATGACATTTCCTCTAGTTCTGCAGAATACCTGACAAATGTGATTGATTGAACTTGATTGAAGATATCGTTGGCTAGAAGGAAATACGTTCCTCGAACGCGTTTTGGAAGTGTATAATATGAATTCGATATTTTACGAAAGCATATTTCTAATATTCTGAGGGAATTAGTCCCATTGGTATCTAGTACCTTTTCTTACGTGTGTACACGTAATGCACACATACGTATATATCTGTAAGAACTTCAAATTAAAAGAGAGTTGTGTAGAACGACACCAGATAAATTTAATGTGGTTGTGTTATTAAAGTTGGCATTGAAAGTATATTCATATTTTGTAACAAATGAGGGCCTTATAATTTCTAATTTTTACTAGATATTTAGATTAGAAAGAAAACAGTTCAATACTATTGATGTAAATTGTAGTTTAGTACCATATATGTAGTTCAATACTATTGATGTTGTAAATTGTAATTTAGTACCATATATTCCGGTAATTTTATAACACACGCAGCCATGCAATACCAAGAAAGAGCTATCAAGATCAGGTGATCGGTAATTGATTGAAAGTACCTTTCCTTCGAAATAACTTATACTTACTAGTGATACTACAGTGATTAGTTAGGCAATTTCAAATACCTAAGCTTAATTTTGTACGCTTAAAAACGACAAGGGTCTAGTGAGTATTACCGATATTCCAGGCAGTTATTCGCCATAATCTATAAGATCAGATGCTATGCTATGCTATGCTAATATTTCTTTAGTTATTAGAAACATATCTTAACTTCGCTAACTATCACGATATCATGTTTCCATTTCTATATTCACACTACAGTTATTAAGCAATGAAGAACAATATATTTATAAGTATAGGTAAATAAGAACTAAATACAGATTTATATAAAGAATCCTTAACTTCCACGCCTAAACGTATGACTCGATTTATCAAAATAGCATAAAAGTCAACAGGTTCCCCAAATGGCAACTTTTCAACCGAAAAATAATCAACCTTTATTTCAATAATTTCGTCCGTGTCTGGTTTCTATTCAAGTAGTTTTCAATTTTAATTTTCTCGCAAGCGTTACGAACTAGGTAGGTGCTGACGTTTACGTTTAAAATTCATCGAATTTTTCTGTTCTCCGTTTATACATTTTTTTGGCGAAGCGACGAGCGCAAACCGAAAGCAACAGGTGAACTCGGCGCAGTCAAACCCGTTCCTCTTTTGCACAAGGCTCCCTAAATACTTTTTACCCCCGAATTGGGCTGTGGATGCCGTGCTTAGCTGTAGGTGCAAAAGAAAGAAGAAAGATTCGCTGTCACGAAAGAGAAAAATTGGAAAAACGGGCGGAAGTGAGTACATGGGCCTCGAAAAACTCGACTAGGTTACTAAGTGAGCTGTCATTATGATACTACTGTTGATATTGTACTAGCAACGTTATGGAGAGTCGGAAGAGAGCAGATTGAATGGGACAAGTACTACTACTTCGCTTTTATTTCGACAGTTAGACTGGTTTAGTTAGAACGTCCAATGAATACTGAAAGATATTGCCCTTGAAACACGTGGATATTGAAACATTGGAAAGCATTATATACATATGCATAATCTTTGTTAGTGCAACAAACGTATATCGAAACGAATTTAGCTTAAAAATTAAGCGAATATGTTTTAGGAAGCATACTTTAGTAACTTTGCGTCATCTATATATACAGCAACTTAAAGAAATTAAAATGAATAAATGGTGACGAATGCCTATTTGTCCACATATTCACATTTTTTGTATACTGCAACAAATTCGAAGTTTATACTTTCAAACAGATAGAGTTAGTTTCGTCTTGAGCTTTAAGGATACTCAAAGCATTTTTGCGTTCTCTAAATACTTTCTGTTTTTTAATTTTAGTACAGATAGTTTCATTCGAGTACTAGTGTTGATATTGCATTAGACTTTTGGCTAAAGATTTCCTAGAATTGAAGTGGTTTATTCGTTGCGCCCATTTACAAAACTGTGTGCGTTGATAATGACAGTATCCGTCTTAATCAAAATAATCTTCACCAATCATATTCGTCTAGGTCTAGAACTACCTGTTCTGCAAAGGCAAAGATATCTAATAATTTATTTCTACTAATGTTGGAAGTGCAATCCTTTGATCCCACTGTATCTATTTGATATTTTATTGGTTTATTGGGTATCTCTGTCTAAACGGATATACTTCCACAAGGGCATGTCCTCAAGGGTACAACATAGTATATTTCTTTTTTAACTTGGGAAAATTTAGAAAATGTTCACTAGTGATATCGTTTGGACAATAAATAAGGATAAACAGGAAATAAAATTAAATAAGGAACAACGTTTTCGAACTATTATAGTTGCACGAAAATTCTCCCATGGCTTAAAGTCACTTCCCCACTCTTTACTCTGTAATAAGTTTGCTTTGTCAGTCCGCTCTAGGAGAACTTTTCTTATGCTTCTGGCTTGAATATACATATATTGAGGGTGTTGTTTAGGTGACCCTAGAAATAATAGTCAAAGAAATTCAGATCAGGTAATTCTGATAGTTATGCCACAAGTCCAATAATGTGGGTAGGTGTTTCAGCGAATAAGACCTGCTTCAAGAAGAACATTTACCAGATATAGAAGCTAGGATTCACCTAAAAGCTGATCGTAACAAATGCCGTTCAACAACCGTTTGGCAATTCAAATAGACCTAGAAATACATTTCCGGTTATATTACACCAGATGTTTATGGAACATTGATGCCACTGATAAACATCGCCGTGTGGATTTCCATCGCTGCATAATTGCGAGTTACGAAAGTTAAGACTACCATTTCTGTTGAAACATACCGCGTCCATAAGAATTATGTTTGATATAAATTCCAGTTACTGAGCCAGTGCTTGCAAAATTCAACAATAAAGTAGAATACATTGATCGTTGTTAATCGCTGTTAACGCTCCTTTTAAATACGATAAGAGTAAACCTGCTGTTCCCGTAATAGTTTCCAGATAGAAAGTTTCCTGAAACTAGGAACCGCAGTAATTGACATAAGCGTGCTTCTGGCCTTTCGTCAACAACGTTTAATGTTTCTTCCTCAGTACCCGAATTGCGGCGAACACATGAGTTCTTAGTTGGTTTAATTGGTTCTATCTCCTCACAAAAACTATTTTGCCATGGTAAACACCAATTTTGATATTCTTCACTGTACAGCTTAGCCTATCTGCTTTACCTAAGTGCATAGTTGGAATAACAATGTTTTGCTTAGCTACAGTAACGGCAATAATGAACGTGTTGGAATATATTTTGGAGCTCTTTCTGATACAGAATATCCGAATAGTAACATGAGCTTTAACATTATTCTGAGGCCGGCTCACCGCGTTTCAGAAAATAGACTTTCTGCTGATCCATGAAAACTAATTCTGTAGTTCAAAGCTTTGTATTGAGTTGGATCCACTAGGCACTTTTAGCCTATGGTCAACTGAACGGGCAGCCTTATTACAGTTTACCGTCAAAATAAAGACATGAAAAGGTTAACGAAATGAATCTTATATGAAAAACAAACGAAATATCAAACTATGCAACTCAGATTTGTGAAATGGCAAGAAAATAAAATTTTGACATTGCCTAGTAGTTTTTGGGGGCCCATCCTGAAGTGACTATCAAGCAGTTTCATAGAAAAGCTAAGTAAGTAGTCGAGGTCAAATGTGCCAATATTGTAACCACATATATACAACGAAATTTATGAGATATATGTCGCGATATTTCCAAAGAAAAGGTTACAATAACTTTAAACTTAGTATCCTTAATAGAGAAAATTTAACAGTCAGTTGCCGCTCCACGTAGACGTGCTTCTAAGAAGATGATTTATTGACTCCTGTGGAAGCTCATTCCAAACAACTTCTAAGGCATGGATGCACAGACCGCGGCCCGCCTGTCGAATACTGGTGGCCCGCCGACAGCAAAAATAATACTCTCGTACATTCGAAGAATATTTCATTCTATTCCAGAATAAAACCAAAAAAAGTATGTTCGAAAAGTAATTTGAATCTCGCGCGCGCGCTATTTGAATCTAGCGCCCAAAAATGCTAAGTCAAGTAACATCGCTTGCTGCCTTTATATAAAGTTCAAAATAGTAGAGAAATCAAGAATTTTCTAGCGCGGTGTGAGCAAGCGAGATAGCAATAGTCCCGAATTCCCGATTGCTCGCGTAGGTACGAGTAGATACACGAAGCTTCCAGAGTCGTATGCGCGGTATAAAAGTCACACTAACCGCAGCGACCGACAGTTCGGTTTTAATTTGAGTGAAATGTCAACAGGAAGAAATAAGCGCGAAAATACAAAGCGAAGTAATAAGTGATTGAGAATAAGTGCAGTTTAATAGTGTTTTGGGGAGGCAATAGTTCTAGTGTAGATTTTAACTCGACTAGCCGGTGTCATATATTTTGATCCACATTCAACGTAGATTTCCTGTTAACCCGTCAAGTGCCGTGTATAATTGTGTTGTGAAATCGTAAGTAAAACTCAGTTATTAATAAGTGTTTCCCTACCTATTTAATCAATTTTAATCAAATTTAGCTTTAATGTTGGCCAAATATTAAAATAAAACAAAGAAATTACTATTTTTATCAGAATTTCTCTAACTGTAATAATTACGTCATTATTTCAGATATAAAATCTGTATAAAAATCTTAAAATTTCTGAGGAATTTAATCAATTATTTTTGATAATTTAAAAAAGAATGGGTAATTTAAGTAGGTACTGTAATTGTTTTTAGGTGCTCTGTTAATCCTAGCCAGGATTAGAACGCAACATGGAGAAGCCAGGACCTAGTAAAAAACGTAAGGTTAAAGGTGAAAATCGGCAGTTTCAAGAAATTTGAACTGAGAAATACTTTTTGTATGGTCGCATAACAAAGTCGTTTGTTTAATTTGCAAGAATTCTGTTGCGATTGCAAAGGAATATAATGTAAAAGGCACTATGAAACGCAGCATCCTTCTTTTACCAAGCTTACAGGCGAATTAAGAAAGCAAAAAATGTTGTCTTTAAAACGGGAGCTTATTGGTCAGCAAGCTATGTTTACAAAACCCATTCAAGATTCAGAAACAGCTACAGAAGTTAGTTATGAAATTTCTCGAATGATAGCAAAGCGAAGTCGCCCCTTCAATGATGGCGATTTTGTAAAAGAATGCATAGAAATTGCCGCTAAGAAAATATGTCCAGAAGCAGCAAAAGAGTTTGAGAAAATTCAACTGAATCGTATGACTATCCAAAGACGAATTATGTCTTTGTCAGGTAATATTGCGGAACAATTAATTGAAAAAACTAAGATCATTGAATTTGTTTCATTAGCACTCGACGAATCCACTGATATTAGTTCCACAGCTCAACTTCTCATATTCATACGAGGTGTTACTCAAGATTTTGAAGTCTTAAAAGAGTTATTCGGAATGTGTTCATTGAAAGGTCAAACCAAAGGAGTTGATATACTCAATGTACTTTTGGATGAGTATTCAAAAACTGATTTGGACTTATCAAAATTATCGGGAGTTGCGACTGATGGTGCTCCTTCGATGATTGGTGTCAATTCCGGGCTAGTTACTTTACTGAAAAAGCATCTGCAAGGAAAAAACATAAACGCTGAAGATCTCATGCAGTTTCACTGCATTATACACCAAGAAACCCTCTGTTCTAAAAAAATTGAATTTCAAAATGTCATGAAAGTGGTAGTTTCGACTGTAAATTTCATAAAATCACGAGGACTCAATCACAGACAATTCAAACAATTCCTTGATGACATCGAAAGCGAATACGGAGATTTACTGTATTATACAGAAGTAAGGTGGCTAAGCCGTGGATTGACACTGGAACGATTTCTAAATTTAATAGAAGAAATTGGAATATTTCTGGCGGAAAAGCAAAGGGATGTCCCGGAACTTAAAAATCCTGATTGGTTGTGTGATTTGGCTTTTTAGTTGACATTACAAATCATTTGAATGTCTTGAACACACGACTTCAAGGCAAAAATCAACTGATATCCCAGCTCTACGCTCATGTATCATCCTTTCAATGCAAGCTGACACTTTTCAGATCACAATTGAATTCTGGAAATTACAATCATTTTCCGAATTATAAGAAAATGGCTGAAAAATTCAACAAAACTGCGATTAATTTCAGTTATGTAGAAAAGCTAGATATTTTGATTCAATCTTTTCAAGACAGATTTTCGGAGTTTAAAAAAGTGAAACCTCTGTTGGATATATTCAGCAATCCTTTCACGATTTCAGTTGAAAATGCGCCAGAGTCAATGCAGTTAGAAATTATCGACATTCAAAACGATCAAGATTTACGCAACAAATTCAACGAAGGAGACTTGCTGAACTTTTACCGCTGCATTGATAAAAATATGTACGAAAAGTTGCGCATAAACGCTCTGAAATGTGCCAGCTTATTTGGTTCTACCTATATATGTGAACAAACTTTTTCAATACTAAATAATAATAAAACAAAAAATCGAAACCGCCTTGCAAATGAAAGTTTGGAAGCAGTTTTACGTGTTGCTACAAGTAAATTTGAGCCAAATATAAAAGATTGTAAGCACTATGCAGTGCCACGCTTCAAATTAATAAATTCTTTTTGAATTTTAATAAATTATTATCAATTCTTTATTGTCTTTAATTACCTATACTTCTGGCGGCCGGCCCGCCATCAGTTCATGATTTGCCCGAGTGGCCCCTAGTCTTCATAAGTCTGTGCAACCATGTTCTAAGGCATCATGTAACTGTTGTAGGTTTATTGCGGAGTTAGGAACCGTACAGCTCTCGCAATATAAGTTGGCGAAGGGTGGGAGTGAAGGGTGAGCACAGATATAGGAGGAATACATTGCCTATCACTCGTCCTGCAACGTTTCCGTATCAGTGGCGTACCTGAAGGTTCCTAATTGTTAATTAAATTTATATTAAAAATACAAACAATTTCTTTTTAAACATAATTGCTTTTTAATTTACTAGTGATCGTAATGTGTTTATTTTTTAAAACAATTTGTGTCCTAATCCGTAATTATGAAATACAGGTAATTTGATTTATGAACTTATATGTCGTTAAGGGAGTTATCTGAAAGTACAATAATTATTAGTTAATATTGATGAAAATTTAACGGAGGTACGAAATGAATGAATTAAAAGAAAGTTAAACTAATCACTGTCATCCAAGTATATATTCATCATCACATCTTCGTCTAAATTAATAATAAGCTGTTCACAGCGTTCGTCAACCAGGATCTCATTCTGTAAATATTCTTTTTCTACTTTCATGACATGCTCACAGCGTTTCTGCCAGTCCTCCATTGATATTTTTTAAACTCTTCCTCTGTTAATTTCTTTACATCTTCTAATTTGAATGTGACGTTTCTTGCTCCCACATTATTCTTAATATGTGCCCATACCATCTCAATAGGATTGAGGTCTGGGTGATATGAAGGCAACCTTAAAACACTATGCCCCTTCTGTTCAAAATATTCATCAAATTTATAAGTAACATAGCGCTCTTTATGTGAATTGATTATATGATATAATTGTGGGTTCAACATATTGGTGTCAAAGGGAATCCTCTTAGCTGTGTACCATTGAACCATTTCTATTTTCCTACTGACAGATGTGGGTGCTTTGTTTGCTTGAACATTATGGTAGGGAGCATTATCTATGACAACCACAGATTTGTCAGGCAGATTTGGAATTAGTTTCTCATTTACACACTTTCCGTAATTTTCGGCGTTCATATGGTCGTGATAATCACCACTTTTTGAGCCAGATTTAAATATTAGTAAGCACTGTGGAAGAAAACCCATACTACCGTCCGCGTGTATTATAATTAGTCTTTGCCCTTTAGATATATTTTTTACAAGACCTTTTGCACTTCTATCGCTCCAATTTTTCGATGAAGTATGGCCACTATGAATATATGTTTCGTCAATATACACTATGGGATTTTTATTTTGTCTAAAAAATTTTATTTTCTGTAAACAATCTATCCTTCGTGACCTAATATCTATTCGTTCGATTAATATTTTTCTGTTATTTTGTGTACATCTAAATTGGAATCCCATATCTTTCACAATTTTTCGCAGCGAAGTTTCTGAGCCCTCCCATTCTAGTTCTTTACTCACCATCTTATGTAAAGCTCATATAGTAACACGACAGTCTTCTGTACGGTGAAAATTATAAATTATGTGTCGCAGCTCTCTAATTTTGTATTCCGGCAACTGTGTAACAGAGCAACGCCGCTGTCCCTTTTCTTTGCCTTCCTGAACAATTCGCTCGATACTTCTTATAGATATACCAGTTGCATTCGAAACACATTCTTTTTATCTGATTAGGACTGTTGCGCCGTTTTTAAACCAAAAAATAATTATTCACATTAAAAACTATTTCCCGGGCTTGACTATTTATCACTTTTCCTTCACCTACGGAACTCATATTGATACGACAATAGTAATTCCTATGCACTATCTGAATCAGACAAGTGGTGGGAGCTACGTGTCTTAAATACGTTTACGGCGCATCCCCGCCGCTCTCCAACTGATATTGCGAGAGCTGTACCTTCGATCCATTATATACCAGACATGTCCTATAAGAAATAGATCCGGCGATTACGCAGACCAATTGAGAATATTGATATTGGTCTCTTGCAGGCATCGTATTGTAGCTGCATCAACATGAGACCGGACGTTGGCTTACTGGAATGTGGAATTATATATCGCTTACAGATATGGTAAAGCAAATGCTTCGAAAACTTTGTAAATGTACATTTGAGTATTTCTATGGCTCTGAAGAAATACAAAGGGCGTTCCACTGCCTATGCTAATTCCAGCCCAAAGCGTCAATCTTCTACTAGGTGCGGCCTTTATCTTCTTCTATGTCGAACCATCAGACCAACATAGACCCACAAAGAGAAGCGAGATTCAAAATCGCTTAGCTGCCAATAATTTGGTTGGCTTCGAAGTTTACGCATTTTAATACGCAAATTTACTAATTCACAGCTATAGACTGTTATAATATAATAACCAAAGTAAACTGATCCAAAATATAGAAAAGAAATTATGTTTTTGTCGAAATTACGCAAAAGACGACACAAAGATTTATTGTTTTTGTTACTGTTTTTATCATCTCCTATTGCCACTGGGGATCCATTTCTCCTATCATATAATGTATAACCAGATAAGAACATTAATAAATTGGATAGATATAATTTTCTTGCTCTTCTTTTGACTATTGTTTGTATATTCAAATAAATGTACATATATATATATATATATATACATATATTGACCTTTTTTAATTACACTTATCTCATATGATAGCTCACTACCACAATTAAGTCAATTAAACAAGAGTGATTGAAATAATAGTTATGTTTTCAGAACGTTTAGAAAGGTTTTTGGAACACCTTCGTCAGTGATAATATTACTGGATAAACACAATTTTATTAAAAACACAAAATAATTATAAAAAAGGCTAATGCACGAAATGATAAATGTACAGATACTAAAACTATGATTCCGTGCCATTTGCGGTTTGTACGATCTGAGGTCACCCTTCTAATGAATAGCCAAATTTTGCTATATAAAGAGATTCTATGTGCGATTTGCTGTCATTAAAAATTTTATATTAAAAATCACTTTCACAAACTACTAAAATTAAGTAAACAGTTCGCAAACCAAATTGTAGATTGCCACCCGACAACTCTCGACGTTTCGTATGTTAAGGAATCAATTTAGAGTATACTTGAGGTGTATACCACAGGTGATAGATCGAATGGCAGTCCGGCTAACTAACCCCACAGAATTCATAATAAACAAATCGCAACCCAAATCGCAGCTCGCCAATCGATTACGATGGGCACTTGACGCTCCTAGAGATCAGTTTAGAGAAATCCTTGTGATTTTCGTATACACCACCATTGGTTACCTACACGACAAGTGATGGACCGCATAGAACACAGGAAATAGCATAGTAAATAGTAATGATTACACTTGTGCAGTCAGGATAAAGGACACATTTAAATCTCTTTGATCAATATCTCAAGTTTACAGTCGACAGTCAGGGTTCCAGTTAACGATATCAGAACATCCCTTGATGTGTTGGGACATTTTCGCTACCGAATAAGGGAAGCAATTCATTGATTTACATTGCTCTCTTTTCAATGTAGCAAGAAACCCGAACATGATAATTTCATACCGTTAACCAAATTAATCAATGCACTTCTGAAATGTATTTCTAGAAATTGTATTGTATTGTATTGTAATGAGGTGGGGTCTGGCCCAAAATGGCCCTTTTGCACTGCGACCACGTTGATCTATTGTACTTCCTCTTGTTTGTTTTATTTATTTATTTAATACGCTGAGGAACAGGATCAGCTCATTCAATGGGAGTGTAAATAGGTCCTCCTCATTCAGCGTATATGCATATAGTAGTCTATATCTCATGTGGCCTAGTGCCCCACAGTTAGTGATCAAGTATTCCATTGACTCCTCTTCTTCACCGCAGAATCTGCAAGTGTCCGTGTTGGATAAGCCCCTTTTTGTGAAGGTGCTTGTTACAGGTATGTGAGTGCCCCTCTCAGTGTTTTTAAGCTTCCCCTGTCCAGTTTTAGGGCGAAGTCCGCCCTCCTAGCGTCGAAGCTCAGAAATTTTTGGAATGTTCCAGCCCGCTGGTGTTCAGTGTTTCATTGTAATGGACGCTCTCCATTTCTTTATCTCACCTTTAAGGAGACCTTTGTTAAACCCAAAAGGTGGGGTAGGTTCCAGTAAAGTTTCTCTCAGCCCCTTTTTTGCGCAGATGTCTGCCATCTCATTTCCCCCGTGCCCCTCATTTCCTGGCACCCAGACCAGGGTGATCTGGTTCTGAGTGGCCAGGCCATTAAGCATGTTGTGGCATTCCAATAATAATTTGGACGTAATTGTACAACTGCTCAGGGCCTTAAGGACTGATTGACTATCCGAGAATATTTTGATTCGTATTCCCTTGTGTCCCCTTTCGGATAGGTTTCCTACAGTTTCCAAGATTGCGTCTAGTTCCGCTTGGAAGATTGAGGTGTCCTTGCTCAAAGTTATTGATCTGTGTGTTCTAGGCCCCACTATTCCTGCCCCCACTCCGTGGAGCGTTTTGGACCCATCTGTGTACCACTTTTGCGATCCATCCCGTAACCATCTCGGGTTTGCGCACCATTCATCCCTTGTCGGGAAAACGACCCCGTACTTCCTATCGAAGCAAAGCATGGGATCCATGTGGTGGCTTGCTAGAGACATACAAAGTATGTCTTCGATTTCCTTCAGGATAGTGAGATGACCGGTAAGGTTCCCTGCCTTAAGTTTTTCTTTTCTATAGATGGAGATTGCTTACGTAGCTGCATCCTCTTGCACGGCCACATTTAGCGGTGTCAGATTCAGAAGAACTTCCATGCCCGTCGTTGGGGTTGATTTCATAGCCCCTGTGATGCATAGGCACGCAAGTCTCTGCACCCTGCGTAGCCTCGATATGGCTGTTTTCTGTTTGGTTTTACCCCACCATACCAGAGCACCGTACAGTATTGTGGGTTTAACCATTTGGGTATATATCCAGTAGGTCATTTTCGGGGTCAGACCCCAGGATCTACCTAGTAGTTGTCTAGCGGTCCAAAGGTTTTTGTGGCGTCATTTATTACTGACTCGAGGTGCAGATCCCAGGTAAGTATTTCTAGAAATACGAAGTGAAGTAAAGCGAATTTCCATAAGTGGTATCATGCGTCATGAAAGCTTTAATCAACAAAGGAAACAATTAAACTTAAACTTAATACATTCATTACTACATTTGTAAGGAATAATAACTGCAGTTAGTATTAAGACAAACGTTTTCAAAATTACATGCACGAAAAAGACATAAGCTTGCAATTTTTAAATATAAATAAGCAAGCATAATGTCTAACCATCAAAAATGAATAATTATCTTGAAACTAGAACGTAACGTACCATAAAGGTACGATTCGTTTTTAAACCCATTAAAGGTTTCCTTTTCCTTCAAGAAAGAATTTTGAAAATTTTCCATTAAAGAGAAAGTAAAAGATATAAAATTCTAAATTTATTTGGCGAATTTAAGCGCTGAAAAACACCCAACGCGATTAAAATTCGCGCATCACTGAAATATAAATCAAACACACATCCGAACAGAAACTCCCAGAGTCTCCGGTCTGCGCACGGACCGAAGCGAGAACGCTGGCTGTGTGTAGGAAAGGGAACGGAGGAGGAAAAAAACGATAATTACTAAAAGGAAAACTCATTCCTCGGAACAAACTACAATTCAAAGCATTAAATCAATGTGTTTTGCGTTTATCTGTCGCTGTTCCGACATCAATCACGGAGAGCTCCACCTCCAGTTTGCAGAGCCACCGATGCTTTCGCTCCGTCTTCTTCCTTTTTCTTTCAACCATTTGCTCTCTCTTGCTCTATCTACTTTCGTCCTCGTCCGCACATAAACCGTAACCCCCAGAAAACGCAACCACAGCCAACTTTTCCGCGTTACGTGTATTCGCGGGAAAAATATCACACACACGTACGGAACAGAAAAGTAATCGTTAATAGGGAAGTTTTTACTTTTACTGCCGTTGTGTTAGGGTTGGTAGTGCACCCCTCTTCTTACGCTTCCGGTATCTGCATCACATCCTCGACGCTTCCCTGGATATTTGCGCGCACTATCTCACGATCACTCGTTCGGATAAAACGTGGCACATACAGAGTCATTTTCATAATTCTCTACTATGTATTCTCATCGGGATTTCATCCCAAGATCGAAACTGGTGGGAGGAGAAAGAAGAGCATTTGGAAACAGCGTTGCTACAAAACGGAAAGTCCGAGTTACCGACGCAAACAAAATACTTCGCGAAAGCGATTAAAACAAATAAGAAGTGGTGTTATTGAGCAGACACTGCGCTATAGGTATCGTAAAACAATTTATGTTTTCGATTGCTTTCCAGGTAAAGTAATTTGCTTTTTGCTTGAAATTGTAACGACAAAATATTTAGAACCCGTCTGCATTTCATTTTATTCACATAAAATGGTTGCTTAGTTGTTCTAAGTTGATATTTAAAATGTTTGCGTTGACGCACTTCAAAATTTATATTTCATAACTCACAGATATGGGAATAATTTTAAACATCCATATTAGAACGTAATCTATCAATGTACAAGGAATAACCAGCGTTTGTAAGCGTACTACTTATCAGGGCAGAAACCTTTGGAATTTTGGCAGAATAAAGTTCTGAATAAACATGAACGCTAATCATTTAACAAGGAAAGAGATAGAAAGAGACAGAAAAGATCACGTGAAGTTACTGAAAAATATTCATGGTTTCTCTATTCTCAGGAATTCTTTTAACCTTTAAGACGCTGTCCAAAATGTGTGACATCGCTCCTTGGAATGTCGCAAAATATTGGAGTACTAGAACGGAAGAGGCTCAAGGCAGGCTAGCGCCACCACTGAGAACATTTAAGACTTTAGGATAAGTCAATTAAAAGTAACTTTTCACTTAATTCTCAAACAATGGAAAGTTACACAATCTTCCTAAACAAATTTGTTTTAATATGATAACATAATATACTTGCGAGTATGCCAACGTTCCTAAATACATTACAGAAACTCCTTGAAGGCATAACTATCAACGAATTATGCTTTGCGTATTGCGGTTGAAATGTACTGTATATTTGAAATAATTATCAGTGCTGTGAAAATTGTGCAAATATTACAAATCTAACTGAAAATCGATCATCCTTAAAGAAATTGCATCAGCCTAATGGACGTTTAAAGTCATGTCTGGATTGATCTTCAAAATATATGTTTGAATATACATGTTCCAAGCTGCTCATGGAGCTTATGAACGAAGGAAAGGCTGAACAGGCGTGTAAAAATCTGTTTCGAGAAATAATTCTAGGACACACTACTAAGGTCATCTGTCACACTGTCGTACCCCCTTTTTCGTAGTCTTCCTTTCTTTCTCTTACTAATTGGTTTTCTATATAGCATATGACCCAACCACCGTATCCTTTGAAGCCTAATTAATGAACTTATGCTTGGTTCCTTGTATAGAGCTCTTAATTCTCCATTTGTTTTTCTCATCCAGGCCTCCCCTGTATTTCTCTCCCAGAGATTAATATTTTCCTCTCCCATCTGCCTAGTATCTCCCTCTGTCTTTTTAATATCCAGGTTTCGCATGCGTACGCCACTGTTGGCCTTACAATTGTTTTGTCTATTCGTTTTGTTTCAACAGTCTGGCTAGGCCTCCATACTTTTGATTCCCTTTGGAGAACATATTCCTTATTTCTACGCCTTATTTTCCGCTTTCTTCCAGTATTATTCCAAAGTACATAAAGGTTTTGACTATTTCGAAATTATATTTTTCTCTGCTTGCCTGCCTCAGCTGTTATCTGTAGCTGGTTTTCGTTTTCTTCCTTTGTTTCCCCCATTATCATATACTTCGTCTTCTGCTGGTTTATTTCTAGACCGCATTTTTTAGCCTCTGTTTCTAGTTTTCGTGTAATTTTTTGGAGTTCTTTTTTATTTAGCTATTACTGCTAAATCATCAGCAAATGCAAGCAAGTGGTGTTCATTGTTAAAGATAGAACATGCTGTTTTTACATTGTTATTTCTCGCGACGACATCTACTACTAGGTTTAATAGCACCGTGGACCCTTCCAAAAAAGAATCATTTTTCGTATCATCGACTCATTCTTATTAACTTTATCAGCTCTGTTGCTATACTTAATTGATTTAGCGCCTGGTACATATTGTTTCTGTCGATTCTATCGTAGGCTCTTTTCAAATCTATAAGGCATTCAATGGTGTTTTGAATTTATAACACGTGGTCTGAATCTCTTTTATTGAAAAATTCATGGCGCAATAATACTGCGATATACCTTTTTATGCATATTAGATCCGTTACAGAATCGTTACGGACGTTCAATATTTCCAAAAATAATTATATGTCCCGTTTATTTCAAAATAATTCCTAGTAGCTATTTTATGAATTTTGCAAGCAACCTATTTACCTATATTTCATACTAACTCCACAGTTTTCCCTTTGCCAAATTTTACGAATATCGTAAGGAATTTGTAAATTTATTTAGCTCCTATTACCAGGGTGGCCTGGGAAACGTGGATGATGCAAAAGGAACAGGTTGGCATTATAGCACTACGGTAGAATCTTTAAAATGCCCCTAATTTCAAACGAAAGTTGCAACTGAAAGTACATTTGCAAGGTAAGTTTGCTTACGAGGACCAAAAGCGTGAATGATGGACCTATGTAGGCAGTGTTTATATTTGCTCTAATACAAAACTACGGATTTGTTGCTCGTTATATGATCCAGGATAAATCATAAGTTTATCAATTAAAAATGTTAATAAAAAACAGTGCATGTGAAAACAGAAAGGTAATGGCAAGCATATTTTGGGATTTCAACGGTACAATCTTGTCACTTGTATGCTGAAATTGTGGAGAAATAGACACACCTATTATTGTTATGTTATTATAAAAAGTATTACTTTCAGACTTAGCTTCGAATCAACTACCACAATTTAATAAAGTTATGAAATAGTAAACTAGTTATTAATTCGTACTATTCCAATGGCACAAAACGGGAATAGGCATTTTCCCAAACAAACAAACATTTCTTATTTAATTTGTGGATTCCTTCATCCACCTCCGCAGTACCTCTTGGATCCGAATACAGCCAGTCCTTTTCCATTACAATCCCTACAACGCTTAAAATTATTTTAAGCCTCATGTGTATCATTCAGCCATTGGCCTAGTGTTTATGCCCTTTTCGTCCTTGACTATTTTGCAATTATCTTATTTATATCCACTAAATTTGTGATTTAGCTGTTTTTGTTTTCATTTTGACGGTGTGAGAGTCTACTCTCAGAGTGAAACTAGTGACTTTTAAATGCTGACTTTGCTTTTGAAACTAAGTGGATTGTATAATTTCTGATAGTGTAATTACTACTCAATACTTCTGAATGTCCACCTTAGCTAGATTCTTCTGTACAGCAGTTGCATTTTATTTAGCTTAATTTGAATTGCTTTTACTAAATCGTATGCCAATAAACATACATTAGTCCAAAATAAAAAAATCTCAATTATTTTTGTTTGTATTCTTAGTTTTGCTTTGGTGCTACTAACTCAGTGCAATATGCTTTTTGTATATTATGTCATAATTGAAACGAAGCACAGTATTTGTTAAAATATGTTGTGTGTTATAATTTAGATAATGCGACAAAGAGCTAATGCATGTGTCATTCATTCTTATAATTCTAATACGTTATCTAATGTTTTATACACTCTAATCGCTACTAATTCATAGATCCTCCGTGTATTTATTAAGGTGCATTCAGTAACAGAAATATGCTTATTATTATAATATCTGATAAAATTAAAAACCTTTGATTTCCTTTCAATGCAACCAATGCTTATACTGCAATGAATTCTAAACCTATTTGTTTATTTTCGCCAGTCAACGAAGACCACATACAACACCTATACAAAGGGAAACTTCAAATACTTGAAATAAATCGTTTGCGCTCGTCGCCTGAGAGAAATCTTGAAAAATGCCTTCACACTATTTGGTGTCCGGGAATGTTCAACTCGTAATTATTTATCCCGAAGACAATAGGGAGGTGAATATTTCATTAGAATAGAACGCTTTCGCATATATGAACGCCTTCTACTCGCATTCTATGCACTCTCCGGCAACGAATACCCTTCCTCTCAATAAAATATTGTTGAAATATCTGACACGGAATTTCTTACGTATTCCGTCAATGTATTGCGCGTCGCGGCATCTAAATACAATAAACGTTCATATTTGCACTTGTATCTTGATTTTCAGAGGTATGTGAATAGTATCTACCTGTACTTTACATTTATTCTATCGTGATGGAATGTGCGTCTTACTACATTATATATTATAGGTATTTTCCAATCAGCAGGCAATTTGCCAAAACCATAATATACAATTGCAACGCATCCAGAACGAAAAGAGGAAAATCTTTGTTCAAAATAATATTTATTGCTTTGCAACTTCCTCTTCATTTTAGTTAGTTTTCCCTCTTATTTTACCAATGTCTAACTCGCTTCCAAAGCAATAGTAAACATTTCTGGAAGTTAGAGAAATGGAAAAGATGGAATCTACCATTAGAGCTGATATCTAATTATATATTGGTTCGGACTCCCTTTTATACAGAATTAACAAATTAATTGTTAACGAGCTAGTACAATTTGGAACCTCTACTGTGCGATATTACTGCCGCAGAGCTCTTCGAGACTCGTGTTCTTTAATGAAAAAATGAATGTCAACTTAAAGATCTTCTTCTTCTTAATCTTTTACCCTTTCTACCTTTCGGTGTAGGGGTTCGGAGCCACCGAGCCGTATATGTACACGCATATACCGTACCGCTCCTGGCCCACCCAGTGGCATTTCCTTCATTTTCGCAGCTTATTAGAGGTCCAGATCCCTTTTAGGATTTTAAACTGCTACGCTCTGCCGCTACCGGGTCTCGAACGCCGACCCTTCGCACTGTGAAGCGCGAGTTTTACCACTCAGCCACTGAAAGCCACTTAAAGATATGTTCCCCAAATTCATTGGAAACTTAGCTTGAGAATTACTACATGAAGAGTATAGTCACCAACTCAATAATAGCATCAAACTAAAAAATGCTACAATTGATAACTAATTAGACCAAGGGGAATCGATAGAATGGACTGGCCAGTAAATTTTTATAATAATGTTCCAATCCAATATGCAGCGAAAGTATTAAGTAAACGCGTTGCTGTTGGTAATTTGTCCTTGCCCACGAGCAGACGGGAACGAAACTCCACATATGATTTAATCAAATAAAATATGGGAGACTCTCTATGTAACGACCAAATAAATTAGGTACATTAGTGGGCAGCTAACGAGTAACTGTGCAGAAGCTTACGAGGTTAACATAATTTGCATACGACACTAATTTGTGAGGAGTTACCTGGAGAATTTTGTGTCGGTCGCAAATTGATATACTGTACTGACGAGTTCTAGCAAGGACGAAACTAATTAGTCTGCACTTGTAATCTGCGATTGACAAAGCTTAATGCTCCTAGCGGATTATTCGCGTGCGCAAATTGTGCTTACCTTGTAAGCTTTTGCACAGCTACTCGTTAGTTGCCCATTAATGCACCCAATTTATTAGGTCGTTACACAGAGAGTCCTCCAGATTTTATTTAATTAAAGGTTTGTCTCCCAAAAATAGTTTACCATTTCCACGTAGGATGTTTGGTACTTTAAATGGTTAGATGTCCGTACCTGTGGGAATTCAATTACGAAATTCCCTTAATATGTACTTAATTACGCATTTTTGCAGCTATTTAATTCTACAGAAGAAGACAATTGTTTTGCCACAAACTCCTGCAGTAGCTGCAGTCGCCCTACTCGGCTAGTCCACCGTGGGAAAAATATGTAGTATTTAGAAAACTACTTTCACGTTCACGTCCACGTCCCACGGTGGGCTAGCCGAGTAGCACGACTGCAGCTACTACAGGAGTTTACGGCAAAATAGTTGTCTACTTCTGTAGAATTAAATAGCTGCAAAAATGCGCAATTAAGTACATATTAGGGAATCTTGTAATTGAATTCTCACATGTACGAACATATAACGCACTGGCTTATATAGAGCTCCTATAGAAATGAAAACTACTTCACAAAGTCTCACTGATGAGCGGTATGACCGCGAAACGCGTCTGCGAATAGGGAAAGTAGTTTTCTAATTACTACACTTTAAATGGTTCCATACCTACAAGGTACACGGCCGTTTTAGTAACCCGTGGTGACCGTAGGTGTTACTAAGTTTTAGTTTTTCATTATTTTTGTAATTACGTCTCAAATTAGAATAAATCCTTAGAAAATTTTTAGCAGTTTATATACCAAATTCCAATTTTGGAGTTAACAATGCTATGATTGCCTGTAAAATACTTACCGAAATGTTGTTGACCTTGAAACTGGCACTTCGAAAATTAATAACAAACACGTGTAGGATCCATTAATTGTTTCGAGCAGTGTATAAAGGTACATAGTGAATTTCTGCTCAGTCGAGAATCACCTTCATTGAAACAAAGAAGGAAATTGTGAACAGCGATTTAGTGAAGTGCGAGCGTGTGGTTGTTCTACAGTGTTCAGTGCAGTGGTTAGTGATGATTGTATATAGTTCTGTGTGTGGTGCCTCACAGTCATGGTCCCCTACGAAGATAACAGCTTAGCTTGCGAAATATACATTTGATTTTCGAAATAAAGCTGTGGTAAGTCTATTATTTATTTTATTCTATTTATTTTCAAACTACAGCTTTCTACATATATATTGCAATGAATTTTATTGTGACCCGACTACTGAATCATTATTTCCATTGTTGTTACTTTCAAAGCGGACTTCCCAAAGTATTGAATTTAAGAATACTAATTACAATATCAAATATATTTTTGAGTACTAAATTATGACTGCTATAACCAAAAACTTTTACTACAGTACAGTACAGGTCTTGTTATTTTTAAATTACTTGTCAATTCTCAGTTTTATGCCAGAGTAATGTTTCGCCTTATTAAATTGTATCTTATATTTCAAAATGGCTAAACGGTTTCATAAACAAAAATTCAATCACATCTGAAATGCAAATAATTATTTTTTAGAACTGGATCCAGATCAAATGCGCACAAACATAACAATAATCGTTTACAAAAGCCTTGTTACGATTATTTCACATATCAGATTGTCATAAAAGTGTATTTATTAGTTTTTCTCAAATAAATTTGGCTTAGGAGGAAATGATACTGAAAGGTAATACTATTACAACAACGTAGGTATATTTCTAATTTTCTACTGATATATTAATCAGAAAAGGATATTTACGTTCGCAAACATATAAGTCATCCCTTTCGCAAACACGTTTATTGTTTGAAAAGCCAGTGCCAATAAAAAATCGAGAAAAAGGTAGGCGCTTGAGTGCGGACCGGGAAACATAACGGATTACGGAAGATTTGTGTTACGTTGACCGTCGTTTGTATTGTCTTTTTATTATCGGGAGAGAACGGTCATTTTCGAACAGCTCAATCGAAAGAATGAAATAATTTGCATTCCACCTACGATAAATCATCGGCAATTTAAACATCTTACCACTCGTTTCAAAAACGTTTCGGGCACTAAATCAACGTTATTAAATCGTACCGAAATCGCTGTGCAATTTTTTTATAAATAACCTGTAGTATGAGCGGAATTTAGAAGGTCACAATGGCAAGTTTTTATAACTGTCAATTATAACTGGAATTTATTAACTATTGCTTATTGAATTGCAATTTTAATAATCGCCTCTATATTTAGTTCAGAACGAATAATTATTTTGTAAAGATCTTCTATTCGGTAGTTCTCGTAATGATGTTTAATAGAATAAATCCTTTCGTAGTTGCTAATTGTTATTATAATCAGTGAGCTACGTGCTTCCTCTCAAACCGGGCGTTCCACCTATCAAAAATACCTACACACGCGAAAACGGTTCTTGTCGCGCCTGAAGATTAAACAAAGACAGAATCTAGCCTGCGGAAACAGGTGGCTCACCGATTATCTCAGAGCGATCTATTGTTTAAAAACGGAGGCTAATGGTACTAGAAAAAAATGATGGGCGCCACTGATCCTTAAGCGATTTTTGCGTTCTTACTCTGTCTCGTATAATAACCAGATTGAAGTGTGAGGGTACGTCGAACAGACCGAGCAAATTCACAGAAACTCCAAACGAATTTGGCACTTTGGCTCCTCTCCTCAAGCAACTCTGCTTCGAGACGTCTGGTCCGCAAGCAAGAGGGTTAGACATACAAGAACAAAATAAGAAGATTTTGATAAATTAGACACTTATTAAATAAAAGAAGTAAAGTTTCAGTATTAAAAGAATTGGGAAACAAATTCAAATAGGGCATATGACAAAATCCTCCAAGGAAAATTTACAAAAAAAAAAAATTGAGAAAGAAAGTGGTGGACAATTAAAACTACCAAAGATATGAAAATAAACGAGTACGATTCCTACGGTTCCTGCGGCCACAAGATGCTCCAAAACAGCAATCCTCTCAAGAAGAACGAAACGGCACTTTTCCTCTGAATTGATTTACTTATAAAGCGGAAAAGTGGGGGAGCACCTTCACTATTTGACGATCTCGGATCGACAATCGATAATTACATTTCCGCAATTGAACATCAAATTACCGAGAAAGCGAAGCAAAAGATTTAGAATCTTTCAAAGAATTCACCGTTGCCGCAAAGATTCACGTCTACCATTAATCAGTGATGCCGTTTTCAACGCTAAAAGATCGCGTAATACCGATCCATTGCCGCATTTACGAATACAAAACAGTTTTCATAATACCGGGTGGTCAAGTGGAACTGTCACGATTTAAATTTCGGCGGGAATTGACTACGAATTTGTAGTGGTACCGCCAAAATATACCTATCTTCATTACCTATACCAGTGCCGTTTGTTGTTATTTTATTATTTTCTTTTCTTTGCTAGTCTTGCCTTTCTATTTATGTAACCCCGTTTTTACCTATTTTATTTGAAGAAAGAAAACAGCACTTTTCAGTGCTAATTCGTTGAAAGATGTAGTTGTGGTTTGTAGGTTATGTTTCTATATTACAATATGAACTGTAAATCTTTTTTTTTTTTGATATATAGATCATGGCGTTCTCACAAGAACACGATATTTTTATTTCACTCGCTTACTTCCGCACAGGAACACAAAATGATGCAAACAATTGGAAGTATTCACGTAAGAATAGTTACGAACAGTTTAGGGAAATGTATCCCGAAATGGATGTGAACTACAACACATTTTCACAACACCTGAACAGAGTTGTTAACCGACTTTGAATACGGGTAATGTAAACAAAGCGAAGCACACAGGCAGAGAGACCACTATAACAGAGGAAGTAGTAGAAGATGTTCGACAGCGTTTACTCCAAAGTCCAAAAAGTCAATACGTCAATTGTCTCTACAAGCAGGTTAAAAGCTTTAATTCAAGTAATACAGCATAATGTAATTTTTAATATTCATTAGGCATTTCTTATAGAAGCTGTGAAACAATCCTAAAGAAGAAATTGCATATGCATCCTTATAAAGTCTCAGTTATCCATCAATTACAGCCTCATGATCCGATACAGCGCATTCAATACTGCCAATGGTTTAATGCAACCATTAATAATGATGATGTTTTAGATGTTACATTCTTTTCCGATGAAGCATGGATCCATCTCAGTGGCTGTGTGAACTCACAAAATTATATAACATGGGCAACAGAGAATCCACATACTCTAATTGAAGTGCCATTACATCCACTGAAGTTAGGAATATGGATTGCCATGAGCCGGAGAAGGATTATCGGTCCAATCTTTTTAATGATAACATTAATGGGCAAAACTATCGGAATTTAATATTGCAACCATTTATTGACCAATTGCATGATGATGAATTGCAAAGAGGCTATTTTCAACAAAACGGGACAACTGCACATACAAGTTATGAAAACTTAAGGTTCTTAGAAGAATACTTTCCAAACAGAGTAATTAGCCGTAACCGTTGGCCAGCTCGTTCACCAGATCTGACGCCACTTGACTTATTTTTATTCGGATACTTAAAAATAAAATATTCCAGAATCGCATACCCACTATTGGAGGAATTACAATTGGCAGTCATTGAAGAAGTTAGAAATATAAGTGTTGAAACTTTGCAGAATGTGTTCGATAATATGAAATGAAGATGTAACATTTGTATACAAAATAATGGTAAGCTAGTGTGAATAAAATTTTATTTGAATGGTTTTGTTATTACATTTGACTCCTAAATAAATTTGACATTTTGCATTATTTATTTCTATTTCAAAACAGCTATACTTCCACAAAAGGCAATCATCGTATCTTATGCTATTTAGTTTCAGTACGTGCTCAAATTTAAAAATAATTGCAATTTGTAAACATTTTCACTTGCAAACTGCCTTCGTAAATGTATGATGCAGAGAAAGTAATTTCCCGTTGGCACGCCACTGAATTTTTGTTCAATCTTAACCAGGTTCAACAATAATTCAGTGTTACCACAACAAAATTTCGTGACAGTTGCACTTGATCACGGTGTATTTACAGGAATATAAAAAATATTCTTTGTCAGTAAACTTAAGGTGAAATAGAAGAGAAACAACAAATTACTGAGCGCAATATACATATATCATAAGTCTACAGTTGGTCACTATAGTATTCTTCCAGTGTGTAATATTCTTTATCAATCAGTGTCCTTCTGATTCTTCTTGGAAAACTTCCCAAATTCAACTGTTTCAGATGCTGAGGCAGATGATTATAGATTTTAGTTCACCAATAGTGTAGGTTGGTCTGCGTTGTCACCGTGCAATGTCTGGGGACACTGACATCTGCTCTATGTCGCGTATAGTAATTATGTTTTTCCCCATTTCTTCTATACTACCCTCGATGCTCGTGTGTGTAGTTTAGGATACCATATATATATATATATATATATATATATATATATATACAAGGACATCAAGGTCAGGACATTGTTATCTTTGAAATATCCTCTACATGACTGACGACACCGGAGGCCACACATGGTACGTATTGCTCTTTTCTGGAGAATGAAAATCCGTTCCACCGTCGAGGATGTTCCCCAGAAAAGGACACCATAGGAGAGATGATAATGTATAAAGAAGTGATACGTAAATATAATTGCTGCGTACGTAGCTATCATTTTAATTCTTTTAATGCAGTGAATTCCTGACGTTAGTTTTCTTGCAAGTTGGTTTACATGGTAGGTCCATTTTAATCCTTCGTCCATATGCTCATCCAGAAATTTTACCACCGTTTCTCCCTCCGACTTGGTTGTTAGATATCGGCCTGGAATTTTTACAGTCACTTACATCACTCTTGTAACTTTTAATTTTGCAGGGAAATATTCTTCGTCAATACAGGTGTTCATTATCCCTGCCAGTGGTTTACACAACTCATTAGTAAAACATTCAATGATGGCCGCATTCATGTCGTAAATATCTCAACTTTGTTTATTTTTCAGATCCATGATGATGTTCTTGATTTCTCCACAAGACACTGGCCTGAAAAAGAATGAAGCAGTATTGTTTACCGTGAAACATTTCAGCAGATCCAACGAAGAAGCGCAACTAATAATAGTGTCAACAGTTTCAGCTTCCACCTTACAAAAATATTCATTTATGGAATTTGCTGAGAGGTCAAAGTCCTTACTCTTATCCTAATCAATTGATAAGAGTTCATTTTTAATCAATTACCATGTCTCTAGTATTTTATTGCCACTGTTTTCTATAGATTTAGTATTTTCCCGTATCTTGATTTCCTGTGTTGTGTCTGTATATATTTTTCTGATCTTTGTAAATAGCATAGATTTCATTACCCTTTGTTGTCACAAGGACATCCAGTTTATTCTTCATATTTGCTATTTTGTCATTGTATGCTAATTTATTATTTGTTCTAGTTGGTGTTACCTTTTTCTTAAGTGGGAAAGAGAGCTGAAATGCCGATATGCATTGTGAAGGAGATTAAAGGCGTTTCTTGCACTTAGCTTTTCTTCTGGTAAGTATAAGTTATTTGTAATTGCTTGCTTAAATAATACGATGCTTTGACTAGTACACTGTCTATAGTTAATTGTTCCTCTTTTACCAGATCCTGCTTTTATACCAAATCTTAATATTTGGCCCCTACGGTCGGAAAGACGAAACTCTTCAGTTTCCCCAAACATTTTCTTTACTGATGTTGGTAAAAATATTGGAAATACAAGAACTTGAAGTGGCTATTACCCAGAAGTTTTATCAAACGTCTTATGTAGATCGAACGAGTTCAATAAATCTGTTATTAAGTTTGTTTTGCTCTTATTTTCATTAAAACCGATATTAAAGTCCCCTTACAATTAGAAATGTTGCTGTGGTTTCGTTGTTTCCTGGAATATCGATTAATTCGCTTAATTGTTCGACAAATATATTGATATTTTCTGCAGGAGTCCTGTAGATGGAAACTCTAGTTGTGGTGTGTTTTTTCACTTTCACTACTGCTATTTTAATTTCTTCCTCAATGAATAGCTCTTTTATATCTGGTAGTGCTGTTCCAGTCAAATTGTTTCTCAACAGTATCACCGTTCCACCATGTATTATATTTTGTCCACGAGCTTTGAATTGTAAAGCCTTTTAAATGACATCTATTCAATTTTTCACACGTCAAGAAATGCTCTGTTAGACAAATTATATCAAAATTATACTGTGAGGTAATATGTTCTAAAGCGTCTATTTTATTTGACACGGACTGTACATTCTGATTAAAAACCTTACAGTAGGATCTCGGGTTTGTTGTATTTTCTTTTGTAATTTTTTTCCTTATTTTCTCCTATAATATCTCGTTTTAGATGTAGGTCTCTTATCAAGTCCTTTTCTGGATTCCCGAAAAATTTTACATTTTTAATGTATTCGGACCATCTGTTCAAGTAAAAGATATCTTTTTCGTACAGTAAGACCGTAGGTTGCGGAATAAGGAATAGAAATATAGCACTTAAGCGAAAATCGTACTAATACAAAATGAAAAAGCGCAACATTTTCAAAGGTAGAAAATGAAATTGAAAACTAGGAAATACGCATCAAAAGGTTAAATATAAACTAAAATGTCAAACTATAAATTTAAACTCTAACATTCGTGATGATTAATACAAAGATAATTGTAAAATTTTAATAACCTTAAATGAATTAGAGTTTATAGTGTTATCATATCGCCACCCTATGTTTCTAGGTAGCAATTTTGGATGTTAAGGGCAATATCACTGGAATCTTGATTTCTCAACGCATTATTAAATACTGACAGATTACTTAAACATATGTGTTATGACATTCCAAAATGTAAAATTTGAGGTTCGTACGATTCTTTAAAAGAAGAAATAAAAATGAGTTTCCATCAAACACAAAATATATCAAAGGCGAACCACATTTAGTAGGTTCGAGAACAGCTGCTACACCATAAAACGTCGGTGAAATTAATTATATTCTTTTGGTCAGTCAGCAAATGAAATTGGTCAGTTGTCAAAGATATTTGATCGGGTTCACACAGTTTACATACTGAATTATATAGACTGAAACGCACCGCGTATTTGACGTTGCTCAACCAATAGTTAGAGTTCACTCATGTTTGAACACCAGCCTACTATGTTTAAATCTAACGAAAATAATCCTGAAATTATTGGCAAAAGCAAAAATTCTACTCGTTCTTAGATTTTTTATTTAATTTAATTTCTTTAAAATACTATAGCAGCATTTTTTTATCCTTAAAACTAATTACCTAATAGCTAACAATTTCATGTGAATCCTTTCAACAAGATTTATTTCTACAAGCCACAGGAAAAATGCCCACGTACATTTACAATTTTAAGACAAAATTCCTTTGCTAGTTTTTGCAATTTGTACAAGTACATTTTATTTGTAAATATTTAATATTCCACAAGAATTTTAGGGATAATCCAAGCACACACAAAGATCATAAAGTATTATTAATGGTGGGTGATACGCCTAGCGATATTTTCCGTATATTAAATGGAACAAATCCTTCACGTGGCTATCTATCGCAAGAGCAAGTAATTTAGGCTGACCAAGGGGACTTGAAGAGCCCTACTGTATAGTAACAAATCCGTACGAAACAATACTCGTTACCCTAACCAAAAAGGAATAATATCAGATACACACGGCTCGCAACACAACAACACCGGGGAATTTATGAAATGATTCAAGCAGTAGCCATATATCTCCTCGGTATCTGGATACCTATAGATGACGCTCGGCTCTTCCATTTTGCTTCTAATGTATTGCGGCTTCTATGATCGTTGTCGTGTATTGAAATGGTTGTATTTATTGCCCCATTAAGGCCCCGTTTAAATCATAGCCGAACTATAACTAACGGCGTATCTGAGGCCGAGGCAGAGATGCGAACTGAAACCGTAAATAAAACTGTTAAGTCAATAATATATGAGTTGCGCAGCTATTTATGTTGAATATTAAATGTTTTGTTGGGCGAGAGCGCGAGACAACGCTGAGGGATAGGTGAGGTTATTTCGCGAGCGCAAAACTCGTCACCACCGTAGAACTTCTAATTTTCTTCTGATATATTAATCAATACATGAAAATGTTTTGTTTCGACTTGTATAAGTGCAAACTATATATTATGTATTTCACTATGTCCATAAAAGAAGATATGGAATGAAGGGTACCGACTACCAGTTTCTTTCTTTGTCTTCAGGCTAAAAAGAGTCAAGTAATTCTTAAAATTTATTTACATACACAGTGTAATACGCATTACTTATACGCATTGGCTCGGCTTCGTTCGAAAATGTTATGTTCTTTTCGGAGGAATTCAACGTTACCTCGGGAGTCCCGACTCGCTATTATCCATATGTCCAATCCTCGCTTATGCTGATGATGTTAATTTTTTTCTCTGAAATTTCATCAGAGAATGATGCTAGACTTCTCCAAATAAACATAAATAAGATTGTCCAGTGGTGCAATCACTTTAAATTACTCTTAAACATACAAAAGTGTTACGTATTTTCGTTCTGCCGCTTTACATCATCCATTTCCACCAATTGCACCATCAACAACGTTATGATCTAGAGAAAATGGAAGTCAGAAACTTGGGGATTGTGTTTGATACTAACATTACTTTCAAGTTTCCCATATCATCGATCTGTACAGATGCAAGTAGAGCCATGGGCTGATGCGAGTATCGAGGTATTTCGAGGATCCGGACTTGCTCAAGGTGCTATATTATGCGTTCATTCTGAGCAAATTAGAATACATACCTTTGGCGTGGTATCCCTTGTACATGTATGACAATCTACCACTAGAGCATATCCATAGAAAATTTTTGAAGGTTCTGTCCTTCAAACCGTTGGCACTTCGCAATCCGATTTACTGGAACGACATGGTATAGTCCCACTAGCATTTCGAAGGGATACGATCTGCAAAAAATTTCTTCTAAACCTGATGAACAAGTTCGACTGCGCATCAACACCTGGACTGACTGCAACTTCAGGCTAGACTTTACTAGGACGAACATCATTAAGCGGACGCGAATCTATATTATGTGTAAACTGGGAAGGATGAATTTACATCGTAGTGTTCTTTATATTTGTTCCGTACATGTGTTTCAGACTATATTATATTTTTATTGTAACTTTTGCCCAGTTAATATTGTGATCTATTGGACAAATAATAATAATAATAATAATTATTATTATTATTATTATTACGCGTGTATTGCACAATATGAACCAGTATTGACTACAGGAGAAAAGGAAATAAATATGATGAACACTTCGGTGTTCGAATTGGCGCGATTTCTTAATCGAAATTCAGGTTTTAAGGTTCTCCCATGCTATTAGCAGGGGCTCTAAAGACGAGAAGCTATTAATGCAACCTATCTTCACTTACAATTAGTAGAATATGCCGTTAACATTGTTTCACACGAGAAGCTGATTCACAAGATGAATACTCTTGAATACAGGTTCACTATCATCGGTTTGATTTCCTCATATCTCCCCAGAATTTACTTCTGCAGCAGATATAAGATAGTGAGTTCAAGCTCACGTAGTGAGATACCTGACAGTCTATGATACTGGTGGTCATCAATGCAGTATGTCAAAAAGAGGGCCACATTTGTAAACTACGTATGAAGAAAATAAAAAGTTTTCTATAATCAAGCGAAAACTTAGGAGAATGATATTGGAATAACCAAATGCATTCCCACAACCCACAATGTAGATACTAAGAAATCTGTACGTGTTCTACAAAACTACTGAAAAGTTTCCCAGAAAGACACCAATGGCACAATCTGTTTTAGCTCGCCGAAACTAGTATGGAGTAAAGATACAATGTACAATGTATTCGTGGTTGGTCATCACTTCTTCACGGCCGAAACATAATCGAAAACATCTGGAAATGGTAGACCCGCACGATTTTTTAATAAAAAACAATATATACTAGAACGTAGTTGATACATAATAGTTATAAAAAATAAGATTATTTCAATTCAAGAAGTTTGTGTTTTGTCTCGTAGTGTCGTGCCACCTAAGTGCCGAGTAAAGAAATATAGTTACTTACATTAAATGCTACAATGCTTAATCGTATTTATATTGTTCAGTAAAATACAATAATATTAGACCAATGAAAGTATTGCACGAAATCAAATAGGATTTACCAGGGGACTGTTGTTCTTTAAACAACCTATTAATAAATTTTCCATATAGCGTCCACAAGTATCTGTGGTTTCATCTACTATAAAATATATAAATCTTTTACGGTTTGCTTGATTTCATTAATTACGTCCTTATATACATTAACATAATTTTTCCTAAAAGTACTTTCGTCAGGTACGGTATTTCTGCAATTCTTTTGCAAATACATTTTAAAATTAAAGTTTTGTATCTTTAAAGTGGCATATTAGCCGAAAGCAAAGCTTTGGTTAATTCCGGACAAAAAAGTTTCCTTACTCTAGTGATAACGAAATACGAGAAAGACTATCTACAAGACAAAACAAGGTATTTAGAAACCACAGTTACGTGGCAGCTCACAGCACACAAGACGGTATTGAGCAGGAAAGGAAAGTAAACGCAAATAGACAGAATAGTTATTGAAAATATAAAATAAAACTAAATTAGTACTCTATCATACAGCACACTCCACAATACCAGTCATTACGTACGAAATTCTAGCAATAGATATGGAATATTTTGGTAGAATTGCAGATACAGCGGTGAGATATAAAGAAATAAAATAAAAGGATAAGATGTTTCGGTGTTAGGTAGTGTTGTTCCACTAATTGATGTTCTTGTTGTTAGATGTGTGTTTCGAGGTTTTCGGTTTATTGTTGTTTCGGTATACATACCTCCTTATATAAGTATACAGGAATTTGAATATTTCTTTGAGGCACTTGAATTATTATTGCTTGATTTTCCTGTTCTAATGGTTGGTGATTTTAATATCACAAATTATGCAGAGGGACTATCTAATGACCATAAATATAATGCAGTTCAGAATTTTTCAACAATTTTAAGCCTTACACAATTTAATTCTATTTACAATAAGAAAAACGGCTCCTTGATTTGGTGTATAGCAATATTGATTCCGACATCACTGTGCACCAGGAGGTTGAACCCATTGTCTTTGAAGATGATCACCATCCGGCATTATGCGTTGTGGCTGGGATCCCTATAGCAACGTCACCTCAAAAACTGCATATTGGTGACAATAAACGGTATAACTTCCATAGAGCTGACTTTGTGTCGTTATATAGTGATGTATTGGATACTGACTGGTCGAAGATCGAAGAAGCTACTGATGTAGATAATACGGTGGATGAGTTTTACAAAATTCTCTATGAGCTCTTAGATAAACATGTACCGCTAGCCAAGTATAAATGCAGCAACTCGATGCCATGGTTTAATCAGTCCATTAAATACTGTCTGAAACTAAAAAAATTTTACCACAAGAAATGGAAAAAAACGGGAGATGATCGACATTATGAGGATTTTAGTCGATTACGTAGACATGTTAAACACGAAATTGAAATGGCTTACACCTCCTATATTCACAGACTGCAATCCAATCTGAAAAATAAGCCTAACTTATTTTGGCAATTTGTTAATGCGAGGAAGAATACTTCTCAGATACCATCTACTATGGTGCATAACGATGTTGAGTTTACCAATGGTCAAGATATTGTTGATGCTTTCGCACGGATGTTTTCCGAAGTTTATCTACCCAAGGAGAGTATGATTTCATCAGCTGTACATTCATTGTATGACTCGTTTGATATCTCGAAAGTGAGAGTGGAGGATGTTCTGTGTGGTATTGATAAGCTGAAGAGTGGGCATACTGCTGGTGATGACCAAATTCCCTCGTTTTTGGTAAAGGATTGCCGAATAGTTTTAGCTCCCGCATTAACATCCATTTTTAACTTATGTATTACAGCACAAGGGTTTCCTGCATTGTGGAAAATTGCAAGAGTCACTCCAATTTTTAAAAGTGGTATACGTAAAAATATTCAAAACTACAGACCCATTTCCATAGTGTCATAGTGTCAGGTTTTTGAGCACATTATATATGAGGCAATCTATACCAACATTAGATGTAGGATTTCATTAAATCAGCATGGTTTCATGTCAGGTCGATCTACAGTCACTAACCTTGCCTGTATTACCCAGAAGATATGTGAAGCAATTGACTCTCGTTCTCAGCTAGATGTTATATACACAGATCTCTCTAAGGCCTTTGACACTATTGACCATAGTTTATTAATGACTAAATTGAGTGGTTTTGGCATTAATGGAAGTCTATTAAACCTTATGAGATGCTATCTTAAGAGAAGAACAAACTATGCTAGTTGGAATGGATATGTGTCACATAAATATGAATCAACGTCAGGTGTTCCGCAAGGCTCCAACTTGGGTCCGCTACTTTTCGTCATATTTATAAACGATCTACTAGAAAACTTATCATGTCAGCACTTAGCTTATGCAGATGATCTCCACATTTTTTGCCGTGTTGATGACTTGCATGACGCACTTACTCTGCAGGACAACATCGAACGTATCAGCGCCTGGTGTGTAGTTAACAAACTAAAATTAAATATTGCTAAGTGTAATGTAGTTTCGTTCTCGCGTAAGCTGCATAAGACGAATTTTAATTATAATATTTCTGGACGTGTGTTGGGATGTGTGGACATAATCAGGGACCTTGGAGTAATGTTTGATAATAAGCTCACCTTTGAGACGCAAGTATCGGAAGTGTGTTGTGGTTCGATTAGGGTTCTTGGTTGTATTATCCGGAGTTGCAGGGAATTTAGTGACGTTAATGTAATGAAATCTCTTTACTTTGCACACGTTCGCAGTCGACTGGAATACGCGTCTCTTGTCTGGTATCCTCATTATACTTGCCATCAACTGAAGTTGGAACGGGTACAACGTCGCTTCCTGAAATATCTTACATTTAGAAGAACGAGTAACTATCCTGTGAGAAACTTTGATCATAATGTTCTTCTGCAAACGCATAATTTTACCTCTTTGCAGGCACGAAACATGAACTCGTGTTCAATATTTCTTTATAACCTTATTAATAATAAGATTGATTGCCCGTACTTGTTATCATGTGTGCCTTTTCATGTCCCTATGAGACAATCAAGATACACATCTAGTTTCTATATCTCTCAAATGTAATGCACTTTTCTCCTATTACTAGGATGTATACATGCGCAGAAACAGTTTATATTGATATCTTTTTCAATAAATTATGCTGATTGCAATTATTTAATATGTAATCATACACGTTTTCTTTTCTTTTGTTAGTTAGTGTCCTTGGAATTTTCTGTTGGCACAAATAAATATTATTATTATTATTATTATTATTATTATTATTATTATTATTATTAAAGATGATATTCCAAACAAATTATTCAGCAACAACAGGTAAAATGGTATAGGTACAAATAATGTCACAAGAAAGACAAACAGAATAGATAATGAAAGCAAGAAGCGAGGTAATGTATGGCGAGACATGTGGAGGCCTTAACAGAAACAGCTAGACAAGGGGAGGAAGAATGAGAGAACTAAAATTAATGACAACAAATAGCCAAGAATTGAAGAAATGAGTCGAAGATTTTCTAAGCCGAAACTCTAGGACAGAAGGCAACTGACGAAAAAAGAGTCAGAAGCAGTATTTATATTGCGCGAAGTACATCGCATTAGTCTGCCAAAAGATATCGAAGTTCCCAATCCTTAAAAGTCCTTATGTACTCTTATAAGTCAATCTTTTGGCTTTTCAGACTACTGTACAGACAAGTATGTAGATGAATGTAAATTTTTCACTAATTAATCTCTATACTACTTCTTAAAAATAAACAACACAAGAGTGTTATAATTTTTATTTCTTATGAATTTAGTAAAAGCTTTTGAATGTACAAATGATTTATTCATTAAATAATTTTCTTAATTACAAAAACAATTTAAAGCTTATAATTATACACGTGTCTGATAGAAATCGTGCAACTTCGCAGTCATATTAAACCGAGTTATTAGCGACACTATATAAATAATTGACACCAGAGGTAACGACAGCAATATAGCTTGAGTGTGTTGAAGGAATCTCAAGGACCTGAATCCCAAGAACGTAATGTAGATGTAGTAATATACAGCGATTAAGCAAAATGTGTTCCCTACAAGGAAGAATGCGGGTCCATTCACGATTGAGCCAATATAGGAAAACAATAAGCAGAAATGTAATATTGTCAGAAGTGGGAAAAATGCGTTTAGGTGAATATCGAAGGCATAAGCCCATTCGACATTTTGGTCACTGCCTTGTCGAAAGTATTTGTTAGAGATGTACCAAAATATGGTAGCTATAATTAGCCCAGCGCCAATGCAGTCAGCGAAAATAATGTATAAAATAAATACTATAAATCTCAAGAAGCTAAGTTCTAAAACAATGGAGAACACAACTGAGGTAAAAAATAACCAAGAGAAAAGTAATACTAAAAATGCTGGGTCATCCCTTGCAAATTGCGACTTACTTTGTTTTCTATACTGGAAATTCCTATACACCTTTTGCGGTGCTATAAACAAGTAGATTAATTGCCAGTGGGCAAACTCGAAATCCATTTGATCGAATTTAAACATCCTCCGCATATATTTGTAGCGTTTAGTTGCTGCTGACATGTAATATTTCGAATGATGAGCTGGCAGAGGCAGTAAAGTCGATTCTTTCACGTACGCCATGGTGAAATTGTTTCACTTATTCTTCAGTTATGTTATGGAATTTACAAAATATAGGTCTATAGGTTAACATATTCTGACAGTTCTCGATAAAGGCTAACTTCACGAGTATATTGAGGAGTCCTAATACAGAATTCTACTTGAACGAATGGTTCTTGTGCATTAATGGATTGCCTAAACCATTTTTCCTTTCTTGTTTGATTTTGTTGTAATTTTCTATTACATACGCTTCTATCTTCGCATATATCTGAATTAAATCATACTCAGCGGTTGTAACTCCTAAAGCTTCAAAGTGTTATAACAACATTTCTTTGTTTAAAAACAAATATGTTTTTAACTTGTAAATAAACTTTCAATCAGCAAGTCCGTCTTTAGCTGTAAAGTTACTGCGACGAGAGAAATTTTAAGATATTTGTTTCGGAGATTGAAGAATTTTAAATAAATCAAAAAGATTGGTCAATTTATATTGCATCCGTTGAACAATATTTTAAAGCCAACCAAAATGGAGAAGAATTAAAAACGGCAACATTAGCTGAGAAAATGTTTCCAGATGCCAAGAAGGAAATTCGTTCATATTAAAATTTTTTATAACTATACCTCACAGGTTACTGAAGTCGCTTGAGTTTTTGGATTTCTTCTTACCAGAAGATAAATTGTAATTAGACATGATTACAGAACAGTCACAATAATATTCGCCTTCAAAGGTACAACGGACAATAAAAGTATTAAAACAAAAGCTTTAATACATTGGTGTACATATTCTAAATAATAATTAATACGCCGTACTGCGCCGCAGTTGGCATTTTATTATCTTGTAGAAAGAATCGACTTTATAGTATATTCATAAAGTGTTAGTGCAGCATTCAAATTAAAAAGCATTCACTTTACAACCAACAGCCATTGATGTATAAAATTCATGTTTTAGTCAATTGCAAAATTCAATGCAAACTTTGAGTTATTTTATTAGTAAAAATTACCTATTAATGTGCCTTTACACAACTCACATTTCTTTGTGTTTATTCAAAATAGAACATGTTATGAAATCTTATATTTATTTCATTGGCACATAGCTGCTGCCGCTGTAAATTTTTCTTCCCGTCCTTTAAAGTTTTCTGTTCTTTCCGAATGTGTTATCAAAATATCAACAATTAATACACACGTATCGTATTATTACTTGTACACCTAACGTACAGGAGAGGTAACCATTATTGCAAAATTTATAGAGGCGTTGGTAAAAAGTGAAAAGAGAAAAGAAGAGTGGAACAGTCTTGGCTTCCTGAGAAAGATTCGAAGAGCTATCACTTTGTGGCCGGGTGGCAGTTGCAAAGCTTCAGCGTCAGTAAAATGTAGTTTCCCTCTAAAAGCGATCGTAGATCATGGCCGTAATGGCGCTATGAATCTCGATGTCCACACTGATCAAATTTAATCCTTAGAACTCCACCGCCATTTGTTACGGGTACTGTGTTTGACCGGCCATAACGACGTCCTCCGCTGTAACAGATCTGTTATTTATAGCCATCTCAACGGCCGTTTCTTGCGATCACTACTTAACTGATTACTTAATAAATTGCAAATACTAATTTCCGTCTGCGATTCATGATCTATGCTTATAAATTGCGATCGATACTTTTCTTGCACAAAAGAAGTGGACCTGAAATGTTTATAGATTGCAGAAAAGCACAATGTCATATGTAATTACGCATAGTTTAAGCTAGTAAATCGCTTTAACTTTACATAATTCTAGGGCTCTACACTTACCTATTAGTCTAAATTAAATTATATACAGAGATAGCGCATCTATTGGTGTTATTTGAAGGAAATTATGTCCTAGAACATCTAGTATCCCTATGTAAAGCAAGTAGTAAGCGTTTCCCAAGATGGGATATCTTCTTTCGAACGAGTCTAAAGAAATACTTCACGTTTGACTTAATTTCATTGTTTCAGTACGATTCTTCCTTGAATCTCATGCTGAAGCTAGAAGAGATCTGGATTGAATAAGTAGGTAGTTACTTGAGAATAACTAAATCAAATAATATGGATTTCTAAATACATGTTAGAAATAAAGGTTTTAATACTTAGCTAGGAACTCTTACAAAAAGTAGAATATATTCTTTGTCAACTTCTTTGCCCACTTTCAGTTCAAGTCCTGAAAATTACCTTAGCTGCGAGATAAGTTATTGTAAGTTATTATAATGTATGTCATGACATGTATGTAGACTTACCATATATTTTTTCCGTTTTGGGTTAAGGTAGATGGATTCTTATAGTAGCAGTACCATAAAAGGTAGTGCACCGCCACGTATTCAAGGAATCCATAATTTTCTATTCCAAATACAACATAACACATCGCAACACATTGTTACAAGGAGGAAGAAGATTTGTCGCTGTGGCAAAGAACTCTGGTTGTACTAATCACATTTAATGGTAAAGTTCGTACCTACTTTTCTAGTTACACCATCTATATCGATATCATTGGAAGCGAGTTGTAAAGCAGCGGAATAATGTAACTCAGGCAACCGCATTGATCTGATTTGCAACCAATAATGTAGGTCTCATTAATACGCCTTACGACAAGATAAGTTAAAGGAAATGGTAATTTTTACGGAAGAACTATTTATTCGTCGCCTCATTAATTTCATACATACGGTTTGCTTTGGAATTTGGGATCTTGGAAATTGGTGGAATACAAGATACAGTTTCAAAATAAAGCAGAAATTGTTTATTAAAAATAATATACAATGTCTTGTTGTTCAACTACACACACAAAATAAAATGTAATATAGAATATAACAACTAGAGGCCGGATTATATGCAAAAAGAAAAGTGGAAATACGCGCATAAATATGCAGATGTTTGGCCTAAATATACACTTTCTTATGAAAAATATGCAGATAAAAAAATAGGAGTAATGCTAGAAAATATAATACTATAGAAAAAAATATTCTATTATGTTTACTACAAGTTTATTTATAACATTTTACAACATAATTAACTATGAAAACAATTTACAATTACATATGTCTCAAAGTTTCAATAGAAAAATTGTGGCGCTTGTCTGATAACATGTATTTATATATTGAAATGGTTCGTTCTACGTCCACGCTTGTTATAGGAGCATATTTCAAACTAGAAATATTCTCTATTGTCAACTCAATATTTTCTACTGACTCACCACACAAGATTTTCCAATATCCTTTAGCTTTTTAAAACCCTCATTTTTCTCTATTACACTTAAAAAATTTTCATACACGGATTTTCCCACCCTTCCTTTAACATCAAAACATAACTTTTCAAATTTGTTTATTATTTCAACGATCTCAATTAGCGACATAAATTGTTTTTCCAATTGCAATATAGAAGTGGAAATAAAACTGTAGTTGGCTTTAATAAACGCCAACTGTTGAGGTATTTCTTTACCTAGCACAGATTGTGTATCGCTATCAAGCTCCATAGTAATTGTCTTTATTCCTTCATAATGATTTGCAAGAAAAATAGCATCTTCCAACCACGTTCCCCATCGTGTGATTACTGATTGAGGAGGAAGCGGAATACCGGCTAGATTTTTGTAAAACTGAACTCTTAATGGAGCCTTTAAAAACACTTTCTTAACACTACTAATTAAAGTATTTACCAAGGGAAAATGGTTTCTTACTTCTTCTGCAACACGATCTAGTCCGTGCGCCAAGCAAGTTGTGTGAATTAAATTTGGGTGAAAGATTTTCAAGTTGCAAGCTGCCTTCACCATGTATGGTGCGGCATCCGTTAAAAACAATAGAATTTTTACTGTTGGAATCGATTCCGGTAAGAAAAAGGTTGCCAGTTCTTCCTGTATAAACCTTGTTATTGTCAAATTATTTGCCTTTTCCAACTGTTTAGATGAAATTAAATAAGATTTTGCTGGAACCGATACGTTAAGGACATCTATCATTAAATGACTATGTATCGGCCCACATTATCAGTAGTTTCATCTGCGCATATGTAAAGGTAATTGTTTGACACAGCCTTCTTAATGCTACTCAATGTTTCTGCATAGATACGGTGAATATAATTTTTCTTAAGGTGCTCTCGTCGGGAATATTATATTTGCTGGTGTACTTTTGCAAAAATAACTTGACATTTAAATTGTTTATTTTATGTAGTGGAATATCTGCCGATACAAACATTAGGCACAAATCTTCATTAAATTGTTCTTGTTCCGATTTTTTGTTTTGGAGGTTGATGGCAAACACTGCGGTAATGTTTGCTACCCCTTCTTCGCCAATTTCATCTTTGATAGTTTTGCAGCATGAGATGGAGTTTTAATATGCTGGTCGACTTGAAACTTTCTCTCACTTGTAACCTGCATAAGAAATATCACATCATCAGTTGCTTTCTTATAAAATAAGTGTTAATAAAAGATAAAGGAGTAATAAAGAACTAATGTGTAAAGAGTTTGCGAAGCAATCGGAATAAACGACATTTAATAAAATAACCAACACAACGCTTCGACAAATAATTTTATTTTAAAATGATTTTTATTTAAAAATCATCAGCAGAATACGGAATATAAGATAATACGGAATATCTTATATGTATATCCACTGTGCTGATGATATGCATGAAATATAGGTACATCTCATTTTACTCATTTAAAATAAAATTTTAAAATAAAATTATTTGTGGAAGCGTTGTATTGGTGATTTTGTTAAACATCGTTTAAAAACTATCGATTAATAAGAGGAAATACTTAAATTTTACTTACAATCTTACTGCATGCTATGCAAAAATACTTTTTCTCCATCCATACGCAATTCTGAATAAGGTGCAATCCATCCAGGCACAGTCGCTATTTTCGGCAATTTTGATATTATAATTAATAACAACCCACAGGTTTACACTTCGAAAAAACAACGTAAAATGACGTTTAAAATAAATAAGTTTGCTTTCGAATATGCGAATAAATTTCTCCGAATAACAAAAACACCTGTGCTCCTAATTTCTGGTAAAATGTATTTTTCTATTTATTTAGAAGTTTCAGGGAATTAGCTTTTCCTTGAATTCTGTCCCGGTCTAGATGTATGGGAACAGCATTAATAAATTTTTGGAAGCGCTTATCGGAAAACTATCGAGAAGAGGCTTCATAGAATGCTATTTTTAATTTAAAGAGGGCTGTTTAACTCTTTTTTGTTATAACCACGACATATCTTTAGTAATGCCTATCCTCTAATAAATTACATCCAATAAATAAATAAAACTCGGATACTTCAAATATGCTGAATTACTACAGATTCTGCAAATAATATACAAAATGCATATATTATGCAAATATGCAAATTTATGTAAACTGCATATTATCCGGCCTTTAATAACAACTATTATAATTATTTAGCAGATATGTACCTTAAACAAAATTATCGTATATTTAGTTAAAAGTTCATTAATACGTAAGAATCATCAGATATTCAACACATCTTAGTATACAGGGTGTAATTGTGAAAATGATTAATTTATTAATATGGTAAAGCTGGTATGGTGTAGTTAACGTAATCAGCAAAAACAATGGTAAATTACGCGAAACGTTTTTGCTTAATTTTAATAAAGTTTTGGCCCCCTACATTTTTCATTACGGTACTGTGTGCCTCGTAGACGTTTATTTGAGAGATAAGGGATTTTTAGAAGTCGAAATAAATAGTCCGGCGTTCACTGTTCAGTCAGTTTTCGGGTATTCTATAATGTAAGCAGATGGTTTCATTGAAAAATAACGTCACCAGTGACGCAGTGAATAATGCTTCTCTGTCTCTGTCTCTGTCACTATTACAGAAAAGTAAACAGTTTTGACCTATATTTGAAATGTTCGACGATCTTTTATTGGCAATGATAAATATATTTTCTTTCAAAAAGATTTATTTATTGGTAAACAATGTAAAGTCAAGAAAACAAAGAAAGTTTTACAAGAAATGCCTAACATTAGATCTGTTTGACAACAATATGTTTGTGTGATTGCTGTGTAAAAATGTTTAAAGTAAAGTTATTAATAAACCGTAGATAGCATGCATGTTAGCAGTGTGAAAAATTCGCAAATTTGAAGCAGACCGCTTATTCATAAATTATTTGTGCTTACTCTATCAATGATCCGATCGTTAGTCGTATTAGAAACTCGATACAATTGTATAACAGGGCCGGACTCAAAACTGTAATTATAAATATCTTACGAACGGTACGTTTGGGGCCCTACGTTTATTAAGCAAATATTAAATATATTTTAGTTATCTACATTTGGACAACTTTTTAACTATTTGCACAATTACATCCTGTATACCGTATTTCCAAATAACTTTCTAGCTTTCATAGATGATGGCATTGTATAAACCTTGTTTCTTAATAAAGTGGAGTCCGAAATTACTTTCGTTTTGAGACAACTCAATATAGAAAACTAAAATTTGGGATTCAAATTATTATTAAGGAAAAGAAACGTTATTCTTTATTTCTGCAGATTGAAATAAGTACTACTATTCAAGAGAATAATAAAATTCATTACAAGAACTGCTTAAAGTTGGTACCGCCGCTATCAACGCACAAATCATAGCAATAAATTTCAATTGAAATATTTGCGACAGGTTATATTTATCGTCAAAGGCAATAATGATTCGAGCAACCACTAATTTTTCTGTATTAACTAGAGCCCCATTTACTATTGATTCCAACGATTTGGAAATTACGCGTTTAAATAATTTCGAAAATTTGTCCCAAATATGTCGGTGCCATATCAAGTTGAAACACCAAGAAATATGATTGCGCCTTGTAACCACGAACTCTTTCAACCTGCAGCGTGCACTATTGTTTAAAGCTGCCACTTCGTGTAATTTTGAGATTGTTTTCCAGGAGCTATCTTTGCAGCATCGCACAAATGCATCGAAAGTGGAAAATTAAAACGGGAGCTACTGACATGTTTTTTAATTTACATATTGATATGTAGACAATAGAGGTGCTCATAGCGATCGACTAAATGCAAGTGGTACGATACATGTGGATACTACAGTTGTAACATTACGAAGATAAGTTGTATTTTCTAATGGATTTGATAGCTGATTTATTGCTGGTTGTAAAGCTTCGACTTCCTCGCCTTTAACAGACTCTACTATGCCAATCGTAATAATTAATATATTATTGGTAACACTTTATGGAATATATGAAGTCACAGATATTGTTGATTTGCTTATAAAACTTCATAGGACGGAGTAAAGAAATCTGAAAGAAAGAAAAATAAAAATTATCAAATTTTTATATCTTTATCCGAATAAAGGTACTATTGATAACTAACTTCAGCTAAAGAACTAAATCTTTTCTAAATTTAGCAACTTAGAATTAGCCAACGTTGGCTGTAGAATATTTTTTATTGTACGGGACCTTCACTAACAATTCCAATGCCTTAAAGTCAGTTTGGTGTTCTGTCAAGAAAAGAGCATTTCAGAAATAAGAAATCCATAATTGATGCTGTAAATGTGCTAAAGTAAAACAGGTATGTTACGTATATATATATATATATATATATATATATGTACTACATACCGTCGTTTCTCAAACTTTGCATGAAATTAAAACAGAAGAAAGTTCGAAGTAAGTAAAACAAAATTTGTAAAAGATATATATTCCTATTATCATAGGAAAGCCGAAAAGATTTTTCTAAATTTCGGAAGGACATTATTTTGGCATGCACATAGAGTGAAATAAAGGCTTATATTTACTGTTTAGTCAAAAAAATGTAAGCGTCAGTAAAATTAGGTTAATATATTAAGAAAGTTCGAGTAGATATTTGGATAGGATATATATAATTTATTTACTTCCACGGGCGACGCGTGTAATGCCGAATATGTATCGGGATATCTCTTATAATTACTACGTCAGAGAACGCAAAACTAATCTTTAAATTATTGTTTTCCACTCATTAACTTAGTTTCACCTCATACAATCTTATAAATTAATTAGACGTATAAGTTGTTAAAGAAACCTGTATTTGTATCTTCAAAATAATAAATAAAATCCTAAATCTGAATGGTTCACTTTTATTCTACTGTAAAGAAATAATTTACGAAACAAAATTTTCAAATAAAAGAAACTTAATCTGAGTATGTTTTCTAAAAGTTTTTCTATCAAATGAATAGTAAGAACAAAATGAACATTTTGCTTAAATTAAAATTTAAAATAATAACAGCATTTAAGTGTACTGGATACAATTATGTGCTTGATATCGAAAAAGGCGCATTTAAACATGAAAATCGAAGTGTTCCACGATTTGCATGAATAGTCAACCGCATAGATTTATTGAATTTTATTCCATGCTTTATGGACTCACTGTATAACAACATTAATAACATAGCAAATAAATACACATACCACTACTTAACACATAACTTACCCATTCCCATCCCATTTAGAGCTTGCACCCATCTACGCAAAAATATAGGTAATAGAAACGTAGTCTTATCCTGTGAAAATTTTCATTCATTTAGTCTTTATCTTCGAAAGTGGTAATCAAGTAGTCAAGCCTTATTTTCTTAGACTTTTGTTGCCATAGCCATAACTGCCATGAAGGAAAGATCTGCACACGTCGACCGCGCTCTTTGATATAATCCCTATTTGGTGCATGGTTAGATACAGCCTTCAGTATAACTGCGAGACTCAATGAGATCTTCTGTGTATACATGTACGCTGCCGTAAATACTTTTTCGTAGTTCTACGTATGTTTTAAAAATGTTGCCTACGACGGGAAAACGACCGATGTTGGACAAGGTTACAACATTTACAGCAGGAATGCTTGACCTAAATTATGATAGCGTTAAACTTCAATGTATAGTTTGTAATGTCTCTTTAATGTGTTGGTCCAAAAGGGATTGTCAACGTCAGGTAAACAGCATTCTTCAGAAAACGCATACGACACTATGAAAAATGTTAATTGAATTTATGTGTTACAACAAAGTATATGTCTTCTTTTGGTATTCGCCAATACGAGCACCGTTACAAAGATTTGTGCCATTTGCTCGGGAACATGTTGAAAATAGAATTAAATCGGAATGGAAAGATACAAAACTGTGGTTATCTGTGAACAAAACAACAGATCGTAAAAACATTCTGTGCTTAATGTAATGGTACATACACTGGAACCACATCAATTGTCATCTGTAATGCCATTAGGTTCCAGACGAGTATAATAATGTACTCCCGAAGTAATTTTAAAGTTATTTTTAAATACATTGGAAAAGTTCAAACTTCCAACAAACCAACTAATAATGTTTATGAATGATGGTGTCGCAAACATGCTTTCTGTAGGCCGGTCTATTAAAAGACATTGTGACAACTTGCTATATGTTACGTGTAAGATTCGTGCTTTCAGTCCTGTGGCAGATAGTATTAGAAAATGTTAATCTGAGGTAGACGCTTTAATAGCGCATACAAGATCAATGTTTGTCAAATCACCAAAACGTATTCGTAAATTTCACAGACTGCGCCTCAGTATGTCTGAGCCACCACAGAAGATTCTTACACGTTGAGGAACATGGTTACAGGCCGCCTTTTACTATCATAAATATTTTTAGAATATTAGGAATGTGGTTTTAAAATTCAACCGAAAAGAAGCTGCCGCTACAAGGAAAACCAGACGAAATTACAAGATAGGTTAAAACGGATTTAAAAACTGTTAAACAATTACTTCGGACTAGTAGAGGCAGTAGAGAAATTACAACATCCTTCGGTGTCGTTAGTGGAATCTCTGCAAAGAGTGCAACATGTTCACGCACAGCTATGCGCGGTAGAAGACCCAGAAAAAGTGTGTGTTTTAGAATGGTTTGGAAAGTGTTTTAGACAAAGATTCTGATTTTAGCACATTAGGACAAATTTGTGAAGTGCGTCAACAGGACCGGTAAGTTATTCCAGATTATTTGCATTATGCTAATATAAGATCACTGTGCTTCTCTGAACCTGATACATACTACCACAGTGTGCTTATCAGAACAGGATCATGATTAAATTAGTGCGACAATTGAGGAAGTTATTTGAACCATCATTTTTGTACGAAAGTTCAAATAAATACCTGCCAACTATACCTGCAAACTTTCAGTTCCTTTTAAGTGCATAGGTAATTTTTCAGTGTATGATTAATAAATACCCATTTATATGAGCGTGTAGATTTTAATCTAATTGTACACATAACTTCTGAACGATGGTTATTCTTGAAATATGCAAGAAAAGATTTTCGAGAAAAAAATTTCACAACTTATGTCTACTGAACTCGGTTTGAATCTACACAATATTATCAGTTATATTTGAATGAAATGAATTACCTTTAAACGATAATTGAAATGCGAAGGTTGTAGACGTTAAGAATTTTAGAATCTAACCTTATTACATTTTATTCATATATATTTGTAGAACGAAAGTGTATAGCCGCCGAGATCGCTATAATTTGTACCGCAAGTATTACCACTTCTTGCTTAACTGTTTCTCGCCTTCGCATCTCTCCGCACTCTCACTTTATCCACATCGTTCGGTATCTATCCATCCCGGTACACGTTCTCAGGCAGTGGCGAATGTCGGAATGTTGTATATCTGCGTGTGTGTGTGCTTGGAAAGTGCAATTTACAGATAAACTCGGTAGGGGCAATGATTTACGTCTGAAAGCTTGATAAACTCATATTCCCTGCTTGAGTGAGTAATATCTGCATAAAACCTTGAATAGGATTACAAATGTTCATAAATTGTGTGTGCCATAATTCAGTCAACTCGGGCTGGCAGGCAGGCGGCCCTCTCGGGAGGAGTTCAAGCGAGACAGTGAAGGCAAAGGCTGCTTGGCTGGCAGCAGGATGGGAACAGCAGGAAAAGGCCTTTCCACTACCAATGGTGCGTAGACCGAACGCGAGCTGGAGGGGTTCGAGGACCAAGTGGACGAGCAGCACCCGTCTCGTGATCGCCTTAGACCCCCGAAACCCTTTCTTCTTATCGATGTCAATATAAATCAATTTGACCTATTTATTTATGACTGCGGCATCGGTTTAACCTTTTTCTCCTTCAATATTATTTGAAATGTTGGCGCGGGTTTATAATTATTTACTGCTGATTGAAATGAGTTCATTAGAAAGTTACCCAGTTCTTAAAAGCGAAACTCCCACTTAAAAGAACGCCTCTCGAAGTTAATAATAAGTTTAACCTTCTACGGAAATTAAGGTATAAACATCAGGTGGATTTTTTTGGATTTTACACATACATTTACCGATTTTATTTTATATCTAGGGTACTGTATTCTTCCCCTGTTGTTTAATTATGAAACAACGCTGTCAGATTTCAATAATTTTAACACTAAGCTATTCAAAAAAAAAAGAAACCAAAGAAACAAAATAAATAGAGTTCGTTCATGTGTGCATATTGTTAATACAAAAAGATAGTTATTGTGGCAAATAATGAAGAGGACGCGGATACAGGGGACACATGAATCTATTCGGAATTTTTGTGTGGTATTGAGCCTACACTCAAACAATGAATGCAAACCCTGGATGTATGCCCAAAGCTTAAGAGACAAAGCAATATGCTAAATATGACACAAATAACTGAGTGGGTGTAAGAAAAATAAAAGGAAAGTTTAAAAATCGGATCTGGAGGGACATTTAACAACACGAGCGACGTTGCAAGAATGAAAAATATTGTTATATTATCAAAAGAAAGAAAATATGTATATAATGTTCAACTTAAGATACATTTTTCTTTCTTTAAAAGGAGGAAACTTCGAAGAATCCAAAAATAAAAATTAATAATATGCATTCTTAGTGTAATGTAACTAATTGTAAGAAGTGGATTATTATCATTCTTACAAAATAGCTGTAATATCGTTTTCCTATCTTTAAAAGAAGAGAACTTCAAAGAATGCAAAAACTAAAAATTAATAATATTCATTGTTAGTGCAATGCAACTAATTGTAAGAAGTAAATTATTACCATCCCTACATAATAGTTGTATATCTGGAAGGCTGAAGAAAACGAGAGAATCCCTAAAAAGATCCAACGATGGCGATACAACTCCTCTGTAATTTCTATATATTCGTTATTTACGAACTTTCAGATAACTTGGTGATTTTTCTCTGCATTTCGTTCAACCATGTATCATCAACGCCATTGCGAACGAACGGGCGAGAATGCCTCGTCGTACCGCTGCTGCTGTGACAACGATAAAAAGTCCCTGGTGAGGAACGGGATAATGACGAAGGCCGGAAGAACTACGGCTATTCATTTTATCGATAACGACTCGTGTGTCATCTATGAAATTTAAATATACATACATATGCCTATATAGTATATTGTATATGCAATACATTTGGAAGTGTGTTACACACATCTGCGCGTATTCGTACCTACATATCCATTAGAATACTTTGGGTCAATCTTAAGAAGACTTCCTTCATTGTAGTCATATTTCAGCTCAATTTGGCAGATAGGAATATAATGAATCATCCGTAAGTTTGACTGAAATGTCCTGAACTTAAAATGTATATTGGCGAAAACTTTTGTTTCCTGAATACACCGTTGTATATTATTTAATAAAACTTAAATGAACTAACTATTAACAAATGTCTTGCAGTCACATAAATTGACAGTATTTTGTACATCCCGTTGTAGTTATACTTCCAGATTATTTACAATATATGATTCAACTTTCTATTTGATTACGCATTTCATTTCTAGCAATAATACTTTTGCTCATTTGATTTCAGCACGTTGACCAGTACACCTGAATTATTTCTAAGTGGCCGTTTAAGGAACGTTATACATGCTTTTTTACGACAAAAATTTTATAGGTATCTGGAAAATGTACATCGACTGAGAACTGCGGGAAATTGGTTTAATACAGGATGAAACTCTAGGTCTTTCAGCTTTATAAGAGCAGACATAAGCACATAATAATTACTAATTAAAGAGCAAGAATCCAGATAAATTCCAAATTGAAGACCATTTATTTGCAAAAGTGTAGCATAAAGAACATAAATAATATTTAAACAAACAGAATTGTGTTCAAGAAAGAATTAGGAAGGAAATATGTCTCGAAATATTGGTTTGTGTACTAAAGTTCCCAAGCTGAACCATTTGTGTGAAAGAACACCCCGTATCTAACACTACGAACAGGCAACAGTTATGCCTTCATACAATGAAACTATTAGAAAGCTACAGAAATAGATGGTCAATGATCATTGCATCGCTTTACACCTCTGTCAGCTGCTAGAATTTAGAAATCGTTTACCGGCTGGTGGCAAACTAAAACAATTTGCTTTCTACATGTGCTAATAAGAAGCAAAACCGTCAAGGTTTTTGCAATGAAGAGCATGTGAGCTGGAATTATGGTTAACACTAATAAAAGTGGGAATGCCAATAGTGTAGAATGAAGTTAAATAAACTAGGTGTTGTCTTTACCTGGTTTTCCACGCTCCAGATTATTATATATATATATATATATATATATATATATATATTCGACAATTTAGTTACCTTAAAGAAATAAATAAAGAAATCACAAAGAAGAGAAGGCATTATTCAAAAACTGTGGTTAGTGTGCTAAGTTAATTATGCTTCCATGAGGACACGAAAACCTACAATGGGTAGCAAAAATTCTTTGTTTGGTGCCCAACTCGGGACAATACAATAGTATAGTCCCGACAAAATTAATTACGCATTTTTTATTTACAAAATTCCCTTACAGATACTCACAAGGGAGTTACATTGTTTCCACAAGCTTGTTGGGGTTCTGGTTTTTTATTCCATATACCTTTGAAGATTTGAATACTTCACTTCTTCGTAGCTATTTAAAAATATACAATTTCCACCTCTTCCTTGGTAACTATTTATTTGTGTACAACTACCTTTTAGAGTTTATGCAGGGTAAACCAGAATCATCTTGGTTTGTCACCATCATTGGTAAGGCACACAGATAACAAAAACATTCTTATCGAAACGCTGCATAAAATAAACCAATTAAATATAATAATAATAATAAATAACAAACTCATAGTTTTCATTGTTATTATTTTATTGTTGGCCAACGTCCATGACCGCCGTTTTTGCTTCAAAATCCTTGGTGATAGTAAACTTTATAATCCGTGTTCAGCGGGAAAATGTAATCTCGACCCTTCCAAAGCGTAACCACCAATTTCTTGATGACAATGAGGGATATAACTACCAAAAATTTATCTGCCCAAAAATTAGCAACTCACTCAGATATAAGTGGAATGAAATCACTGTGCTCGATCTTTTATCCGTTACCACAAGGGTTTCTACCCTACCTACCTTCGATCTACCTTCGATGACTACTGCCGTCCAGAACCTCTAACTCATGCGGTACGTAAAAGATGAGCTATCCAGTTCTCGTAACCTTCAACATCTTATAAAGATAGGAATGTGAAATATACAAGGGAAAGTCGAAGAACAAGACCAAGAGGATAAGCTCCAAGAAGATATCAACGAATGTATCAGAACTGCGGAAAGCATCTAACAATGGAAATGTCAGGTATAATGGCATTAAATTTTGGAAGTCATAATTGTCGCAATGGTCAGGACGAAAATGAAAATTAAAAGAGTATGTAAACTGAAAATTTGTATGGTATATATAGTATATATCTACCGATTTCCAATTCTAGCAAAGTTTACTAAGTAAATACATATTCAAATAACAAGAAAGCTCAGCCTTTAAAAGTTTCAGACAATGACAAAAGTTGATAATAATGTTTTTCATTCCAATTTGTTTAATTGAATTAAGAATTTTACACAACAGGTTTGGATAATCTACCAGTGCTATTTTTTAGAATCAACATAAAAATGCCATTTTCTATACAAAATACTTGGAAAGGGTTCATTCTGTATAAATGGAAGGTTCGATTTGATTTAAATATTTGGGACCAAATAAAACATACATTCTAAAAACACGTAGCAGGGCTGAATATTTCCCTACAGTCCATACATCGATGCACGATTAGAAAAAACACGTCTGAAGGACATGAATCCATATGATATAATACCATCCGTGCAGAAGCGATTAAATGGAAGAACAAAGAAGAGGAGGGGAAACAGAAAATGTGGGCTGAGGCAATTGCTGTGTATGCGATATTTATTGATCAACGAGCAGGTTAGACATGCATTGATCGATTGCTTAATTACTGGCCACAACTTGTGCGCACAGCAAATTGCAATATTTTATAAAGAAGAGAAAATAATTATTGGTAATTGGACAACTTATATATGGAGAACGAAACTATGTGTAGTACGCTGATTTACTTTGCTTCTCCCGTCACCGCATATATTTGTATCTCAAATAAACCAATCAACCGTACGAAGAAACGCTATTTTACTAAAAACTGACTGGAGCTGACAGGAAATGATTTTGCATCCGGTTGTTTAGAGTTAACAGGTTAAAGTAAAAAATATATATTTTGATTTCCTGATTTTGGTGTAGTGATAGCACAATATTAGTGGCGCAGGTTTAAAAAAGATGCAATTAATGTTTAGAAGGACACGAAATTATATAATTAAATCAACAAACTACCAGCTGTTCGCAATATCAAAAGCAAAGGTGAATTGCCCCAGTGCAATAAAATGAATTAATTTATAAATTTCCGAACAGCTCGATGATACTCGGTTCGAATTAAACATAAACCTATAAAGGTAATAAATAAAAATATATGTCAGAAAGGAGTTGTGATTTATATCGCAGGTGTTGTGATACGTGATGCACCGTTTGAAATTTTTCTTAATCGTTGTGTTAATTGCTACTTTCAGACGATGAACCGCAAGATCGAGAACTAACGAACTTATATCCTGTGACGGACTGCCTTAAAACTCTCGTAATTTATTTCATTGTACGCATTAATTTATCTCCTGACTACGTTAAATAGTTCGTTTTATTGCATTACCGAAGATATAGTGCTAATGATATTGAATTATTATTTGTATTAAAATTTTCTATAATGTATAATTTTAATAGATCCGCATTTACCGAGCCGATGCAGTTTAAGTTTATCCATCTCATTTAATTCTAATTAAATTGTTACGGTCCATTTATGTGCCTAATTAAAATACGTATAGCACAGCTGCCTTTCAGAATATATTCTAGATGGTTTAGTTTATTTATTTAATTTTCGTCCAGCACTTTCATTAGTCGGTTTATGTTGATCTAATAGTTTTCTCTATCATTCCACGCGAATATTCATGACCGCTTAGTATTTAGGAATATACTTTTACTATATTATAGAAAATTGTACACTTTATCTACTACAAAATGTTCTCATACCAATAACTAAACGTGACCCAAAAGTGTTAGGTACCATATATATACAACGTTTATCACAATTTTACATCAAATTAAAACAAAGAAAGTTCAAACAAATGTAACAGAAAATATTTTGCTACTACCACAGGAAAACCTAAAATTTTTTTCAATTTTCGCAAATTTCATGAGGAACATTTTGAGTGTCGCTGATCGTAAACGAGAAAGTAAGATGTCTATTTTTTGACGTAGAAACGTCAATACTAGCAAAATTCAGGTCATATATCTGGAGCAAATTCAAGAGGTTCGTGTTCGTTTTATGAGTTAGGCAGTAAATAATATGTGTTAAAGAACTTCACAATCACTTTCACAATTTAGTGGTATGTGTCAAGCAGGGTGAAGTATTTCTTTTGATAAGACGTGTTTTGTTTACTTTCACGGTCGAATCGTATAAGGAGGATTCGACGATCCCCGTGTTTTATAAATGCCATTCGACAATACATATTGCTGTGCTTCTAAAGCTACACTTTTAATTGCCCATGTTTCTCCCCTTTTCCGGTTCTATTTCTTTTGTTTCCACTTCTTCCTTCGCATGCCAGTTCTTTTGCATCTCTTGGTCTTTTTCCTTTCCTGTTTAAGATCTCTTCAATGCATTTGTTGTATGTTTGCCTTGATTTGCTTGCTCTTTTGTTTGCTTTGTGTTGCCGGCATCCACACCCGCTTCACCTGTCTATCCTCTTCTATTCTTTGTAGATGGCGCCACCATTCTGGCTGTTTTGTTTCTACAAATCCTGTATACTAGATGATTTGAAAAGTTTCTAGACTACATATAAAGCAACATTTGTTCATGATTGCAAATACGTTTATTCTTCAGTATAATTTCCCTTGACTTCGATACACTTTTTCCAGCAATTCTCCGATTCACGTAATCCATCCCTACAGTAATTTTCTAGAAGGTCGTTAAAATACTCCTCTGTGGCTGCAATGACTTCTTCATTCGATTTTCATGCATATATTTTTTGAGGTTTGGGAACAGATGGAAGTCAAAGGGAACTAAGTCTGATGTACAGGATACATGTTCGAACAAATTGAACTTTAATTCATTGATTTTCGCCACCATCAAAAAGAATTTGCGAGTAGGTGCATTGTCCTAATGAACAGTGATTTTTTCTCCTGTAAACCAGGGCTTTTGACACAAATTTTTCAATCCAACTGGTCTAGAAAGTGGCCATAATATTCGTTTGTTATTGTTTTTACCGGTTTGCAGGGAACCAATTAACAAAATCTTTCTTGCATCCCGAAAAACGGATACTATAACGGATTGGACGATGTTGGCCTTATTGTCTGTTTCGGAGTAGAAAAACCAGGTTCATTCCACTCTACAGATTGTTGTCGCAGTTCAGGATCGTAGTGATAAGCTCAAGTTATGCATAATTATAAATCGACACATAATATCACTTTTGTTCTTTGCAAATCAATTCAAATGTTGTGAAAATCTCACTCCAATGCGTTTTTGATCCAAAGTTAATGAATGCGGCACTCCACCTTGTCAATAGTTTTCTCAACTATATATAAGTCATTCTTCAAAATATGAAATACCTGTGCAGTTGATATATCCAATTGTATACGTAGTCATTCGTTTACTATCTAAAACTATATCATATATAGAATCTATAATTTCTTCAGTAGAAGCAGTTGTTGGACGTCCGCCACGTGCTTCATCACTGGTGTCTGTCAGACCATATTTAAATTCAGCAAACCAATTATATACTGTTGCTCGTGAAGTAACATCGTTCTTTAACACATACCATATCGGTATGAATCTCATCTCCTTTCAAACGCTTTTTATATAAATATTTTATCACTGCACGAATTTCCAATTTTTCCATTTTTAAGAAACAAGTTTACCTCAAACAGCTTTAAAAAACTATTTAGAAGTTTGGCTTCAACTTTGACTTGTTCAAAGTATGTTTTCAGATATCAATACAATTTATATACTAGCCTAGACACTTTTCAAATAGCCTTAGTTGTTTCGTGGTTGTGGTTTAAATAAGTGGACTGTATATTTAACACGTAACACTGATTCACAATCTTCATCTGTCGGTAGGAGGCATATCTGTGTTATGGCCCGTTTTGAGAAACCCGTCGGTGTCCTTACTGTCACAGTGCGGACTAAGTCGTCGGTTCCTGGATGTAACGCAGTAATTCTGACCTTTTACCAATTTCCAGGGGTTGATTATCGTCCTTCAAGATGACTAACTTTCCTTCCCTTACTAGATTTGGTTGTTTGAACCTCCATTTGTTGCGTTGTTGTAATGTATTTAAATAGTCATTGGACCAACGTCTCCGGAATTGTTGTGCGTATTTTTGTAGAAGTTGATATCTTGTCAGTCTATTAACGGGGATTTCTTCAACATTGTTTTGCAATAATGAATTTAACGGTCTTCCAATGAGGAAATGTCCAGGCGTGAGCGGTTCTAGATCGTTGGGATCACTGCATAGAGATAATAAGGGTCGGGAGTTTAATATTGATTTAATTTAGATGATTAGAGTGTAAAATTCTTCGAATGTGATGTGTGTTGATTTCAATGATCTTTTTAAATAATATTTTGTGCTTTTAATAGCCGCTTCCCAGATGCCTCCAAAATGAGGTGATCGGGGAGGAATATATCTCCATTCTATCTTGTTATGGTACATGTAAGTTTTATTGTTTGTGCTTGTTGATATTTTAGACAGCTCATTATCCGCACCAACAAACGTTTTGGCATTATCTGACATAATAAATTTACATAGACCTCTTCTGGCAATGAATCTCTTTAATGCATTCAAAAACGCTACGGAAGTTAAGTCACTTACAAGTTTCAAGCGAACGGCTTTTGTAGAAAGACATACGAAAATACAAATGACAACTACTCTATTTCTCAATTTCCCATCTTTCATGTCAAAAGGTCCTGCATAATCTAAACCAACTTGTGAAAAGAAGTGATTTGGTGATACTCTAACATTAGGTAGTTGACCCATTTGTTGCAATAAAGTATTAGGGTTCGCTTTGAAACAGGTGATGTGACCTATGTAATACACTGCGAAAGACTTGCCTAATAATTTTGTCTTAGACTAGACAAAACCAACTGCGCACTTGCATATAAGTTTCTGTGATGTTCATACTTAACTAATAATTTCGTGAATTCATGTTTTGAAGGCAAAACGATTTGATGAATTCGGAAAGGAAGGAAAACATTCATGCTGAACTAACCTAACAAGTGTGTGTGTAGCAGTGTTAAATTCTGCTATTGTTAAGTCCCCTGATAATTTATTAAATGTGCTTTTGCAGTTATGTGAGATACTAAGTAAATATGAAGTTACACGAATTAGTTTTGTGAAGCTTGAAAATTTGCTAAATAAATTTGATACGACGTTGATCGCTACCATGGACATATTCTTGTCTGGTTTTAATTCAGGAATTTCATTCAAAACAACGACCTTGTTATTTAAACGCTGATACTGTGGTTGTAACAAAAACTCGGGTCCTTGCCATCACAACTGTGAACAACCTAATTCTTCAGGTGAAACACCACGAGAAATCAAGTCTGCAGGGTTGTTAGATGACTCAATATGTTTCCAGTCACCTTTTGTTAAGCGTTGGATTTGTGATACTCTGTTTGCCACAAATGTTTTTAGTTTTGCGATATCTGTTTGAATCCGGGCCAAAACGATGGTTGAATCAGACCAGTAAGTAATGTTGTTTATATTTGTATCAAGAGCCTTTTCTGTTTGATTCAATAATTTACATAACAATACCGCACTGCATAATTCTAATCTGGGGATTGTTATTGCTTTTATAGGTGAAACACGTGATTTGGCACAAATTAGTCGAATTTTGATTTCTCCTAAATAGTTTCGAGCTATTTTGCATAAACACAAGCTCCGTACGCTACCATTGATGCGTCACAGACTCCATGAATTTCTATGATTTCACTATTTGTTGCTATAATTTGTTTAGGAAGTCTTATATGAGATAATAATGGTAATCCTATTATATATTGCTCAAATTTGTGTTACAAATCAGACGGTACTTCCTCATCCCAGTCTGAGTTCAATTTCCAAAGCTGTTGCAATATTATCTTGGCTATTATTATAGCTTGGCCTATCAAATCTAGCGGATCAAATATTTTAGCTATTGTAGATAGTACATGACGTTTAGTTATTCTTTTGAAATCGTGATTTAATTGAACTGTGTAGAAAAATACATCATCCTTTGCATCCCAAGTTATACCCAATGCATTTCCTTGTTTGGTGTCTGTTGTTACAAAATGGTCTACGTCTGAGGTTTGCGCTAAATTTTCCAATATTTGCGAGGAATTCGACATGCACTGACATAGTTCGAAACCTGCACTCTTTAATATAACTTGCAAATTAACTATTAATCTTTCTGCTTCCTGAACATTACTAGCTCCCGTCATCAAATTATCTACATAGAAGTCTTTAAGAATGGTTTGACTTTCAAGTGGAAATTTTTCGCGATTATCCAAGGCTATTTGTTATAAGCACCGTATGGATAGAAAACTAACTAATGCCGTGCCGTATGTGACGGTATTCAATTCGAAATGCTTTAAATCTTTACCCGGCTCACTGCGCCAGACAATTCTCTGTAAACTTCGTTGTGATGGGTATACATTTATTTGTCTATACATTTTTGTTATATCCGATAGTATCATTATATTATGTTTTCGAGGCCGTGTAACTATTGAGAATAAATCCTACTGAATGATAGGACCTACCTGTAAGATATCATTCAGAGAGATACCCGCAGATGTTTGCAAGATCCGTCAAACACAACTCTGCATTTTGTTGTAGTACTCGTTTGCTTCATGACGCCGCGCCGTGGTGTGGTAAATAATAAGTTAAACTTGGGGTTTGTAACCTGTTAACCTCGGACATGTGTCTAAATATTTGATATTCGCGCATAAAATTCCTATATTGTTCGTATAGTGACGGATTTTCTACTAATTTCCTTCCTATACTATTGAATCTCTTAATTAAAACTGTTTGAGAGTCTGCTAGGTCCTTATAATTGTTTTTTAAAGGTAACTTAACTATGAAGCGACCCGTATTGTCCCTCTCATAATTTTCTATGAAGTGTTGTTCGCATTCTTATTCTTCTTTAGACCAAGGTTTGGTGATTGAGCATTCTTCGATATTCCAGAACCTTTCAAGTTGCATTCCAGTTCCGCATTTGACAAGAAAAAACAAGACTGTGTCATGTGAGGTTTTATGTTTAGGCAACCCGCAAGAATCCAACCTAGTTTTGTATTTTGCAATGTTGGTTTGTTTTACCCTCATTTGATTTGTCCCGTGCTGAGCAAATCTAAGAATATTTCTGCACCAAGTAGAATGTGAACAGGACTATAAACATTAAATGTTTCGTCTGAGAGTCTGATATGAGTCGGAATTTTGATGAATGATGATGATGGAACACTATCGGTTATCTTCTCGATTACTAAAAATGATAAATTAACTTCATAGTTACTGTATAATGATCGTATGCTCATGTTCGTTTTGTATGAAATGTTGATAATTTTATCATTGATACCTGCAACGGGAATATTTACTCTTCGCCCTGTTAATTTTAATTTTTCAAACATAGATGTAGTAATGAAATTTGACATACTGCCACTATCGATCAAAACCTTACATTGATGTGGATTTCCATGGATATCAAAAATATCTACTACAGCTGTTGATAACAAAACTTTAGTGCTGTTTACCCTACCACGACCAACAGCTGAGTTCGCTACTGTGGCGATTTGTCTATCGTTATATTCATTTTGAGGATTGGTTGTAACAGTTTGAGTTTGATCGTTATTTATTGAATTATTTGTTGGCTCATATCTAGCATTACTTTTTATCTTCGAATTTTTCGACTCAATATGCAATGCAATGCGACAATCAGCTTTTAAATGTCCCGATCGTAAGCAATTTATGCATATTTTTTACTTTTTGCGTTCAATTATTCTATTATGATTTGATAATTCCAAGAACTTTGGACAACTGTAAATATAATGACAGTCTCTACAAAAAGCGCAATTACTGCCCTGTGTTGCTATGTGTGATGATGATTTATTTCGAGAGTATGCTTTGTGAACGCCAAATTGATTAGTCGCTTGGTTTTTACATATGTCATATGACTTGATATTCATGGATTCCAATATTTGGCATCTATTTTTGGAAAACTCAGTGAATTGCTCGATTGTTGGATCATCTATCGTTCTAGAATGGACTTCGCATTCCTTCTTAGTGATGTAATCAAGTTTATTAATTAAAAGATATACAATCAATGAATTCCAGTACTTGACAGGTTGTCCGATGTTTTTCAAGGCACAAAAATATTTTAAAAAGTTATCAAGAAAGTTTCTGAGATCCTGATACGATTCTTTGGAAATATTAGGCAACTCAAAAATTTGCCTGATATGATTTTGTATAATATTTTTTTTATTTAGATATCTCTCACGTAGTAACTGCCATGCTATTACGTAGTTTGCATCACATATTTATGGCGTCTTCCTCCTTGTTGGAATATGGAAGACGATGTTTGTGGTGCCTCTCTCCTTGTTGGAATGTGGAATGCGATGTTTACCGTGTCTTGCTCCTTGTTGTGGACTAGTTCTTGTATTCAGTCGAAGCTGACCAATGTTTCGTGGTTGTGGTTTAAATAAGTGAACTGTATATTTTTTTGATTTTTTATATTTCTGTGTGATTGCTAGGGCATTCCTGGCGCGACTGCCGTGACTGCGCCACTGCGCAACTGTTCGTTTTTATTCTAACTCTCTCACTCCTAACGACATATTACAGAAATAAAGCCGGGCAATCTGAGTATACAAAATAGTATGCAACAGTATATGGTTATCAATACATACTTTCACTGAATTTCAGCTCTGGAGAATGTTCAAGTACTTTTAGCCCCTTTCGGAAAAAATATCCCTTTAATGGGAGTTATTAATCGAGGCATAACATAATAATTGCAGTACGGTTCTGCGTCGCGTAACTGTGCAAATGTAGAACACATTACAAGTGAAAAATATTGTCAAAACATTAGACATCACGCTTAGTGCTCTAAAGGTATGTCTACTGGTAACAATGTGTGCCGTTCAAGTTCCATCCTATAAATTGATGTTCGTTTTGATTATTATTCCAGTATATTGCTTTTCCTAATTATTGGTTCCAGCGTTGTTAATATTGAATCTCCTTGTTTAATTCCTTGTTCCACCTCAAATTTGCTAGACCTTTCCCTACTATTTCATTTCTTGTTTGTTTTAAATTCATTTTAACAAGGTTTATCAACTACCTGGATATTTTTAACTCTTCCATGGCAAGGTACATTTGCGTTCTATGTATCTGCTCAAACATCTGTTTAAAATCGACGAGAAGTACAAAAGGAGCAGGTTTATACTCGTAACAGTTTGTATTTTTTTCAATGTGAAAATTTGATATATTACTGATCGGATTTTCCTAAATCCTGCTTAATACCCTGCTACAGTATTTTCCATATATTTGTTTAGCCTAGCTCGTATGCGTTAGGCCAGTACAGTGAGTTAAGTACAGGCAAAATGTAAGTTTACACAGCGTTACCTAGTGGTTGTGATCGCTTGAACATCGAATACAGTTGCTGTACTCGATGTTAACACGATCACAACTACTAAGTACATGAGGCGCGCTGTGGAAACTTACATTTTGCCAGTGCACACCTAACCTTGTGGCGGGTTCCTATATTTGACTCACTGTTCCTTATAGATCGTCTCCAACGGTGCAATGCCTCGATAATTTTCGCATAATTGTTTATCCCCTTTCTTGTATATTGGATATATTCCCGTCCTTGTTCAATCTTCCGGTATTCCTTCTTCTTCTCAAATCTTCCGTGTCTTCGTCCATGTGATACCCCTCCCCGTGCTTTTACCGCTTTCGTTGCTGTCACTCCCAGGCCCCGCAGAATCTTATTTCTTTCTTTTGAAATTTTTCCTCCGACCTCGTTGGCATTATCGCGCCTTTTCTTTCTTCTACAAGTTTTCTTCATTTCTCTTCTTGTTTCTCAATATCTTTGTACGTTATTTTCATTTGCGCTCGTTAGAATATTTTGTCTAGCTGTTCTTTATAATATTTTTACATTGTTCATCGTAGTGATCTCTCTTCCTTCCATTATAACTGCTTCGTGTGCTTTTGTTACTTATTTATAGCAGAACTGATAATACGCTGTATTATTTTCATTTGACACATAACACAACAGAATTTTTTATATCGTTAAGCAATAAACCAGAATTATATTACATCCAGAATTTGAAAAACTGTGATACATCTAGAATTTAATTGAATAACTTCTCCTAAGCGTCGTGTTCTAAAATTATAGTAACCAATGAACCAGTGTGCCTTTTTAATTGACAGATGAAAAGCAAGCCACTAAGACCGTAAGAAAGAACATACGCTTGAAACATTTACCAGACCTGGTTTCGTTTTTATCTCTTTCAGAAAACGTCCGGCATGACACGTTCATGATTGATGGCTGCAACGTATTAATTAAAACTGGTTCAAGCATGTTTGAATATTTATTCTCGGCCCGTAATAATTAGCATTGGTTCAGGATGACCTCTCCCTACCTGTAAACTGTGGAAGAGACTGCAGTTGCTTATTATGCAGATTGATTTATAGACCCTTCGTTCTATTGTTGCTTTTCTTGCGCTCTGCGAGCTGTGTTCGTGTACTTTACACCTGGTTAACGCACATACAGCACGAGAATATAGTCGTACTTTCATTTCAGCAAACGTACATACATATACACACGTAACCTATGCTCGTTGAGGTAGCTGACGTTAGGTGCATTGGTGAAACAAATGCGTGCAGTTCGTCGGTTACGAACCGAAGGTTAAAATTTATTACTGTTCTATTTAGCTACTGTTATGTTTAATTTATATTTTATTACGTGCCATAAATTCCAGTTCACACGTACTGACATACTAACGCATATTATATGCGAACGTAAAGAAATTTTAGTGTCGTAAATGCAGGCTTGAAATTATGTTGATGTATGCCTCTCTTCAATAAAACCTGTGAATGTGGGCCTCATAACATATTCTCTAGTAATAGTATCGTGAATTAAGTATACAAGGGTACAAGGATTCTCTATTTAAGAAATTATGGCAATCATGCCTAAAACAATTCGCGAAAACTGTCATATACTTTTGATTTCTAATTTAACCAACAATACTTACTTATCCGCTTCTTCTACTGTTGATGTAGGGGTGATGATTTCTTTCCCCTATTTTCTGTTTTCTTGCTTTCTATATTGCTTGGAACTACATAGTTTATTCCAATTTTCTCTGTTAAGTTGAATATTTCCTGATGTTCTAACTCTGTCTTTTCGTCTCGTTCCCGTTTCTGACTCCGAAATCACTTTTACCTTTTTATTGTTATTAATGTGTATGTAGTTGATACCCGAATCATCTTCAATGTTGTGTTTTTATTTCCTACAACATTTGGAACGCCCCAGGCCTTCTCTTATCACTGTACTTCTAATTGCGTCTCTTCTTGTTACAACTGCGATGTTCCGTAGCACATTCATCTCTAATGCCATCAAAACAGACTCATATACCCTTCTTTGTTTATCGATTTAAAGTTCATCATAGATAATATGTACCAGTCTATTATGAACTATTCTTTAGAAATAAGTGTAAATTAAACCATCGGGCTGCCCCCAATCAAATGGCCACTAATGGGTTTCCTTTGGAGTTTGTTAAGCTTAATCTGTATATATAAAAATTGATCGTGGTTTGTTCGCATGCTTAAACCTTGAATACGACTGGATCAAATTGGATACTTCCTTCTGAGGGTTTGTTTGTAATTGCTACGTAAAGGTTTAGGAAAAAGAAAAGTCGACAAAATTTTTGGGCAAAACAAAGTTTGCCGGGTCACCAATATACACATATATGTATATAATATATATATATATATATATATTATATAATATAAATATAAATATAAAGAAATTTTTGACGTATTTATGCGAGAACATACCGTATATACATATATCTACAACGTGTCACAGATAACATTTCCATTATTAAATGTTTTCAGGTACACCCGATCTTTTACGTAGCCCCAAACAAAAAATTCAAGGGCGTCAAGTCTGATGATCTAGGTGGCCATAAAATCGGTCCTCGATTACCAATCCCCAAATTTGGAAAACGATTATTAAGGTATTCGGTGATTATGTTTGAAATGCAAACTGGGGCGCCATCTTGTTGGAAGCTGATGTTAATATTTTCAATCAATGGTAAATCATCAACTCTATTTTCCAAATCAGTTGGTAGTAAATTCAAATACCTTGTACTATTTAGTGTTTTGTTAAAAAATATGGGCCCAGTAAGTTTAGTGCCTAAAATACCACACCAGACATTAAAACCAAATCGCACTTGATGTCGACTTTCCTTTAGAACGTGACGATTCTCTCTGTCCCGAAAGTGAACATTATGTCTATTAAAAGGACCGTTATTTGTTAATTTGCTTTCGTCAGACCATAAAATCGTAGCAGGAAAATTATCATTATTCTCACATTGGTTAACATATTATTGGCAAAATTGTACTCTTCTCTCCTGATCTCCATCTCTAAGACCCTGTAGAATGGTGTACTTATACTGATGATGATATTTGTGACGCTTTAAAATTCTTTGTGTTGTAAATGTTCGAAATGTGTTCGAAATACCAGTATTGTGCTAAATTTCTCTAACATATGTTGAAGGATTTTCGATAACAGATTGTAATACATTTAATGCTACACTGTCATTTACTATTTGCGAATGTGTGTTACACAAATATTCTGGAAAGAATAATTTCTAAGTGATATTAGAGTACTATGTTTTCATGTTTCATGACCTACTTTTCGTTAGACTAATAAAGAATAAAATTAATAAAATACATTTTTCTCAATTTTCTTTAATATACTTAAAAATAGATAGTACATGTGATATATCATTGTAGAGAGGATGAAAAAACATAAGAAAAATTTTAAATTAGGGATCAAAACTAAAAAGCGAAAAGTGCAAAAAAATCCAGGACGATATATATATACATACTAGCTGACCCGACGATCTTCGTACCGCCTTAGAATTATTAAATGTTGTCTTAAGTTATTTCCTGAGTTTTATTAACTTGTTTATATTAAGATAAAATTAATTAAGATGAATAAAAGTTCAAAGAGGAGCAAATTCACGTTATTGAATGTAAACCAAATGATTCGCGTATCGTTGTAGCACAACTTTCTGTTAAACTATTTCCTGAATGGGTTGCATTCGTGTCGATTATCTTCATTGCAGCACCTCGTGATGTACTATATTTTACAATTTTATCCATTGTCGGAGCGTTGAATTGTCGTTCGTGTGTTCCAGCAAATAAACGTCCCATTTGCTCTGATCACGACTTTATAGTCATCACTTGGCATGCGATTCAACGCAGTTTTCAACAGCCGAATCAATGCATGATGTTCATGAAGTATTTGCTGCAAATCTTGAAGAATTTCTCTTTTCCTTGCGTTATTGATCGTTTGACGCCGATCAAGTTGGTCCTCCATATTGGCCATGAAGTAAATTTGTAACAATTTTAACCTGTGCGTCTTCAACCGGCTGCAATGATCCAATTCTATGGTGAATTTGTCCTTGTATCTGTATAGTCGAAATGGAAGTAATAATTAGTGATTTATAATTACCAAAAATAACGATTACTCTCTTATTAACAAACATTACCTTGAATGTCGGACTGAATCCGCGTTCTTCAATAATATTTGCCCCAAATGAAGTCAGTTGGAAATATGTGTTGTAACTTTAAGCGTTCGAAAGAAAATGTCGTGATTCTTGAGCTTCGCCATGAAGCAATGAATGCAATGGCTCATGTGGCGGGGGCAAAATGGCAATTTAGCCTTTCCACTGAGACGGTAAAATCCAGGCGTTTCTCCAGCGAACTTCAATGCGCCAGAATGGATGCACACAACCTCCATAGGGCCAATTCTAACGAAAGGATGCGAGCTGTAGTCAATTGTGGAATCGTATTGAAACGCTCCTCGATTCAAATTTACACTTGAAGCATTTCTTCTTGCGGCTCGACGTTGTTGATCTCTGTGTTCTCTGAACTTAGTAAGGCTCTCCCAGTTCAAGGTCGAATCTGAATCTTTTGTATTTGAAAGAATGGAGATTTACTGGTGCGTATAAAAATTTTCAAAACTATCTATAAGACCATCAACAGTTCATTGTTGATGCGTTGTGGAATGACAAATAAGGTAAGATAATTAAACTTTAATAATAACAGCGCAAACTCCTGTGGAATTAAAAGCGCTTTGGATAGTTCTTCATAGTACTTGGCATATTTGCCGAAGGTGTACTGAAGGCCAACGTTGTTATGCAAATGCTGTGTTAAATATCATCTAAGTTCGTACTTTGTTTTAAATGCGGGTGGAATGAGAGTACGTACCATATCTTGGACTCTAAGGCATTTTAAGGTCAAATATAATTTTATAAATAACATTAACTCCACAGAACTTGATTAATCTAACTACGATTGTCATAGAATTCGATAATACAGATTGAAAAGCGCTGAACACTTTGTAATTTTACAGTATATACATACTTTCCATAATGTAAGATCATCAGTTGCTGGTTATATGTTAATTACAGCAACAACCGTATTAAAATAGCGAGAAGTGCCACGTTTTGCCAGCGTTCATAATTTTGCCTACTCCCTCCCTACTCCTTTATTAATTGAATCATTCAGTTTTTCCAAATTTGTTGATTACTCGTTTCGTCAAAAAGTATTTAGAATTGTCTACTTGCTTAACGAATTAAATGGTATAAAGCAATGAAAAATTTCAGAAAATTTTACCTAGTAAGTAAATAAGGTACATAGAATATATTAAAATAAAACATATTTTTCGTAATACCTTTGAGTTGCCAAATCATTTCTGTTCCTTTTAATATTGTAGATTAAAGGAGAATAGTCTGTTCTAAGCAATACTTTTGTCACAGAAATGTGGCGCTTATCCTACTCTCACAGATGCCATTCTTCGAAAACTTCAGTATACAATCAAAACTCTGAATTTATGGGGCACCTAATGACAATTTCATTGCAGAATTCACAACTTGCTATAATATTATGTCTTTCCCTAGTTTATAACAGTTGATTATAGAATAATAGATAGGATTATTGATTTCTTTCGACCAATTTTATTGTAACTCAAATAAAATGCTGATATTTACGATACTGCTCCAAATTCACTTATTGCTAGATAGGGTTTTCTTGGGAATAAGATACTTCCCACCTTACATATACATACTTCCTACAATATCATTAAGAAGCGTTGACTATACAACTATACATGTAGGTATACATATATTCGTAATTGTATACCTAAATATTAAAACTTTTCCCTAATTCGATAAAACAAAATATTAACCAAAAAAATACAAGGGTAGAATACGAGAAAAAGTCGCAATAAGAGACAAGGATAGTTTATTATTTCTGTTTCTATATTCTCGTCAAGTTTCAGTACATCGTTACTTCGTTCATTTGAAGCAATCGTGGCTCGCAATCAGCTCCAGCGTGTTTGGTTATATCTGGAAGTGCGACGAGTCCGTCCGACACTTTTGTCAATAGCGCAGAGCCATAAAGACCACTTGTGTCATTTGGAATGACGAAACTTTTACTTCAATTTCGCGTATGTGCAGTCGTACGAACTTTCAGCGACAATCACATACCACTACCGCCGCCTGCTGATTTTGGAATTTATCTTAGATATCGATCGTTTTATGTTACAGTATCTAGAGTATTGAATAGTCAAAAATTTCAATGATCTTTTCTAATATACATATGCACATACACTACCGTTCATAAGTGAAGGATCACTAAAGAAAATAGTAGTGGTCTTATTAAAAAAGAAAAGGTTTCATATTACCAATTACAATGTTCATAAAATTTTGCGTTGGTCAAAATAACCACCCTTACTTTTAATAACTGCTTTACAAATTTTAGGCAACTTGGAGGCCGGCTTTTGTAAAGTAAGTGGAATATTTTCCTATGCGTTTTGTAACTTTTAAAGTTTATTTTTCGACTGTGGGCAGCTCTCTGTTCTATTTCTATCCAACTGATCCTATAATAACTCAGTTGGATTCAAATCAGGAGATTGGGGTAGCCAGGTCATATTTATAAGGATTCCTTCCTGTCCTTTTTGTTGAAGGTGATCACAGACCGTGGAAGTGTGCTAGGAATCATTGTCTTGCTGCAAATATAATTGATTTCCGATCAACTTGAGTCCTGATGGGATCGCGTTATTTTCTAAATAGTCCCTGTAATTTTATTTTTTAAATTCCCTTAATTTTATAAATATCTCCAATGCCATCGAAAGACAAATATCCCCAAACAATCACAAAACCACTACTGTGCTTCACTCTTGGCACAACACACTCCTACATCATTCTATCACCTGCTCTTCGAACGGCGACAACAAAACGTACAACATTGGCCTACCAGTCCATAATACTCTTTTCCACATATTAATTTCCCAATTTTCGTGTTTTCTGGACCCTATTAATCGCTTCTTACGATCTTGAGGCTTTAACAATGGTTTTATAGCTGTAATTCGACCTTCTAAGCCAACTGCTATTAAACGCCTCTTGACTGTACTTATAGACGCTGTACTACTGTGGCTTACATTTAATTCTGCTCGACTTGGCGGAGCTGTTAAGCGTCTATTGCTTTTTAATATTAATAGTATCCTAAAATCCTTAGCCGCATTGGCCACTTTTGGCCTTCCGAAACGTTTTCTTGTTGTTGCTTATCCAGTTTCCTGATAACACTTAATAGTTCTTTGCAGCACACGATAAGTTGATTTTGAGAATAATAAATAAACATTTAACTACAGCTGTTATTTCATTTAGGGGTGGCGTATTATGTTGTAAATAATACCGTCGCCTTCACACGTGTATGTACGTAACTTACAAATTAGAAAAGTAAGGAGTTCCAGCGAAAAATGACTTCTCCATAAAATTTCAAAGGTGGCAAAAAAATCAAATCATCCATAAGAATAAATTATTTTCTTATTGTAGCAGGTAATATAAGAATGTAAATGGTAACATATTAAAAGGAGCGCTCGTAACTAACAGCTTAGCGAATACCACTTTTACATTATGTTTAACTTATATGATAGAGATCTACCACTAATAGGTCAATAAAACAAGGCTGGTTTGAACGATAGTTATATTTTCAGAACGTTTACAAACGTTTTCGGAACACCTTCGTCAGTGAAAATATAACTAGATAAATATATAAACAAACTTTTGTTTTTTATTTGGGACTATCAACAAAATAACTAATGACTAGGATTTCTTGATATAGAGGATGTGTAACCAACTTTTATATATATATAAATTATAGAAACTAAATTAATGTGTAAACATACATGCAAATTAAGTAAAACCTTATATCAAAAAATCTTTGTCGAAACCTTAACAATTCTGTTCAAGGACTAGGGAAAACCAAATTTAAAAACCTAGCCAAAGGTTTCCTTCTTAAGAAATGCAAATGTCATTTTAACAAATTGCTATATACATTACTTAAATTTTGAATATCGGTCCTGAAATTAATAGTTTTAGTGTCTTTCTGTATATTTATCATTTCATATATTAGTCTTTTTTATAATTATTCTCTGTTTTTAATATAATTGTGTTTTCAAAATCAAAGTAATGCCCAAGATCTTTGTAATGCTTTGTTACGTTAGCTTTATCAATAAATGAATGTTATATTAAAATTAAAATGTTAGAGAATGACATTTCTAATGTTAGAAATGTCATTCAAATGTCGTTACAAGATTCGGATGAATTTTTTAATGTAGCTAATATAAACTATGAAAGAACTTTTAATAAAATAAAACAAAACAATATTAATAAATTTAACCACTTAATAAAAAATGCGGGGTTGATTACCCAATTTTACAAGAAGATTGGATAATCAACCTAACTGATAAAGAGATTTGTCAAAATGTTAAATTAATTTTAAGTCTAGGTCCTAAGTTTTCTATAGATTTTAATGTCATACCGATAGATGATTTTATTTGTAATATAGAAAATATCGTTCAAAATTATGAGGAAAACTTAGAACCTAACTTACGACATAGGTTGGTTAACATTTTGACAAATTACAAAAATAAAGAAAACAATAAAAATAATAATAGTAACAATAATATCTTACAAAAAGCTTTTAATGAAACAAAAAATTTTTGAAATCTAATAAAGATATTATAATAACTAAATCAGATAAAGGAGAAAAAACCATAATTATGAATAAGATTGATTACGAAGCCAAAATGAATTCCTTATTGGAAGATAATCAAACTTATTCGGTATTATTATCAGACCCAACAAATAAATTACAAAATGAAATAAATAAACTAATAAATAGTTGGTTTTAAAAAATATATTTCTAAAGATTTAAATCACCATTTAAAAATTCTAAATTCTATATCTCCAAGAATGTACGGTATTCCTAAAATACATAAAGATAATATTCCTTTACGTCCAATCGTAAATTGCATTAATCCCCCACTTACAATCTTTCCAAATTTTTATCTAAAATTTTAAGCAATATTGTAGGTAAAACTACATATAATGTGAAAAATTCATGGGAATTTGTAGATTCGGTTAGAAATCAAACAATTCCTAATAATTACGAATTAATCAGTTTAGATGTTGTTTCTTTATTTACTAATATTCCTGTGGATTTAGCACTAAAAATTTTAGATAAAAATGGAATTCCATAAAAGATTTTACAGATCTTCCAAAGGAGGAATTCATTGCAGCTTCGAAACTTTGTTTAAATTCTACTTATTTTACATATCGAAATAAAATTTATAAACAAATTTTCGGTACTGCAATGGGTTCGCCATTATCAGCAGTTATCGCAAACCTGGTAATGGAGGACCTAGAGCAAACTTGTTTGGCAAAACTAAATTCTAGTGTAAGTTTTTACAGACGTTATGTGGATGACTGTTTTTGTTCCGTAAGAAAGGATAGTATTGATGAGATATTAGATTCATTTAATAGTTATCATAATAGATTAAAATTTACATATGAGAGAGAATCTAATAACTCATTGAATTTCCTGAACGTGACAGTCATGCATAATAACGGCATTGTGAAAACAAATTGGCATATAAAGTCTACCAACACAGGAAGATTAAATTATTTTTCAGAAACATCAAAATTACATAAAATTAATGTAGTTACCGGTTTAGTTGATCAAGCGGTTAGATTAGCTAATCCTGAATTTAGGGAAAAGAATTTAAACAAAGTTAAAGAAATCTTAGATAAAAATAATTATCCAAATAGTTTTTACGAAAAATAATAAAAAATAGAATTAACAAATTATATAATAGAGGAATTAAAATTAATAACAATAAATGTTATAACGCTATTCCTTATAAAAAAGGTTTAAGCGAAAAATAAAAAAATAATTTAATAAAAACAACATAAACATTACTTTCATTCCAAATTATAGTAACAGATCTCTTTTTACTAATACTAAATCTAAAATAATTAAACAAAATCAGAGTAATGTAGTTTATAAAATAAACTGTAAGGACTGTGATGGTTGTTACATCGGTCAGACGAAACAATATTTAAAGAAAAGTTGTATAACCATAAGTATTCTTTAAATAATGATTTTGGTGCAATGACCGCTGTAACAAAGCATTACAAACATCTTGGGCATTACTTTGATTTTGAAAACACAATTATATTAAAAACAGAGAATAATTATAAAAAAGACTAATATATGAAATGATAAATATACAGAAAGACACTAAAACTATTAATTTCAGGACCGATATTCAAAATTTAAGTAATGTATATAGCAATTTGTTAAAATGACATTTGCATTTCTTAAGAAGGAAACCTTTGGCTAGGTTTTTAAATTTGGTTTTCCCTAGTCCTTGAACAGAATTGTTAAGGTTTCGACAAAGATTTTTTGATATAAGGTTTTACTTAATTTGCATGTATGTTTACACATTAATTTAGTTTTTATAATTTATATATATATATAAAAGTTGGTTACACATCCTCTATATCAAGAAATCCTAGTCATTAGTTATTTTGTTGATAGTCCCAAATAAAAAACAAAAGTTTGTTTATATATTTATCTAGTTATATTTTCACTGACGAAGGTGTTCCGAAAACGTTTGTAGACGTTCTGAAAATATAACTATCGTTCAAACCAGCCTTGTTTTATTGACCTATTAGTGGTAGATCTCTATCATATAAGATAAGTATAAAAAGGTCACGAAATATATATATATATATACATTTAATTATCTTTAACTGTGTGAATATTCCTCCTTTCTGCTTGCTTTAACCATGTATTGTACTATGTGCTTTTCTTATGACATATTATTACCCATAATTACTGAAATAGTGAGAAATCCATCTATTCACGTTGTTGTCCTCCAGGCCAGGAGTTTCGAAAACTAATTTTTCTTATCTAGCACATGAATGCAAGGTTCGTTGGCGGAAACCGAAAATGAAAAATTTCTTCCATTTAAATAATTTTCTATTCGGTTGTAAATGTTTCTATAATTCTGCTACAAATGTTAATTAAATTAGATATGTACTTACACGATTGAGAATTGAATTTCTAATGTTAGTTCAGCTAAAAGTACACGTTGTGAGTGATCAATTCAAAAACTTTGGCGTAAGCATAAATTATAGTTACTGGGCTGTAATTTGAGACGTCTGAGTTATCTCTCTTCTTAAAAACAGCGACATTCGGCCGGCCTTTAAACAATCCGGAAATTTGGATGTTTTTGGCGACAAGTTAAATATTGTGCTTGATAGTTCATCACGTACGTCCTTAACCAGATAACAGGGTATATTGTCTTTTCCTGCAGTTGAGCTTCCCTTCAACTTATTTACACGGCCTAGCTGCTTAAGAGATATATCATCTGTTTCTCAAACTATATTATTTGATTATTTAAGGGTTCGACCGGTAGGTCCCCACAATTTTCACTGGAAAGAAAATAATATGTTGCGAATCAGAAAATATATCGGAATTGCGATCTTTGTCAGAAATCCTAGGCGAACTGTCCTTTAGGCGAAGGAAAGGTCCCGAAAAGCATGTAAACTAATGTAGCCAAATGAAACTACCCGTAACTGATAAACATTTATTTCAAAACAAAAATCATATTGATTGAAATATGTGCAGACAATTGCTATTATTTTTCCTGGTTAATATTTATCTGCTCTTACCTGAAAAACGTTTTAGAACTGGCAATATCTTGAGGACTAATTAATATTTTCTAGACATATTGATATGAACTTCCACTAAACATTGTACGTAACATTTCTGGTTTAGCACTATTTCTGTAGAAAAATGTAATCATCTCGTGATAACTTGTCAAATATATACTTAATAGTGCAAATTGAAATACATTTGGCTTTAATATAGTTTTTCTTAAAGATAGTTATTGAGAATTCCTGACCCAAAATCTTGTTGAAATCTTGACATATTGTACAAGTAATACGGGGATTTGGAGATTTCCGCAATTTTTCATCAAAAACACAGCACGCACACGATACTTAGAGAGCTGATATGAAAGGCATCTACCGACTTTTTATTCTAGAATGAGACAATCCCTAAAATCGAATCCTTGCTGCCGGAAATTTTCCTTTTAAAACTGAAAGTTTCCATACTTCATTGGTGTCGCTCTCATCTAACTTATTCTTCATTCTTCTCCTTTCTTTCTAGCATCTTTTGCGGCTGAGATTATATTGGATTAAAATAATGAACTCAGCCGAGCCTATTTGTGTTGAATATAAGAAAAGAGTTCATCTTCACATAGGGCCCCCGCGAGGTCAAAGGCGCCCGCGTGCAATTCATACTTTGGCGCCCTTTGACGAATATGTTGGTCAGTGGGGAGGTTCACAATAGGGCTGGGACTAAGCAAATATTGGAGTCACGCCCAAAATTAGTTAAAATCTCAATCAAAACATGTCTATCTACAAAAACAGCGCGTGTTTTAAAATAATATGATAGATAGACATGTATTTTTCTATTTTAAATTGTCTTTTCTCTCTGTTTTTACCACTTCTGTCACTTGGAAGAAATTCATTATCGGTTTGAGTTGTCGCCATATAACTACAAACAGAAAGAAAGCAGAAAAAATTCCCCGACAGCAAAGTGAACGCGAAGATCTCGCTACCGTTTACTACACAAACGGTCAATAATAATAATCAATTAAAATAAATAGGTTGGTTTGAAAGCCTTTTCATTTAAACATTATTCATATTAGGAAAAAATATGACAAAATCACAAAAGCAAAAGGAACTCAAAATTTCTAATTAAGTGAAAAATAAACTTGCGCTAAGAAATTAAGCAGGTTATGCACTTTTACATTATTTATTTCTTTATCTAAAAAATTTACGGCAATACATCTTCAATATTGAAAAACTATTTAGAGGTTTCCAAAAATTTTAGGGCAAAAGCAAAATAATGAAATTTTTATTTCGAATAAATAACCCATTCTCTTACTGTTTGCCTCCCATTAGAAAGTTGAAGTTGAAGTTTTGAAAGTCGAACAAAATATGTAGTAGAAACTGTTCTTCATTTATTCATTATTATTTTGCCCTACCAGTTCATTTATTTCGATATCATGTTGAGCCTCAGTTTTAGCGTCTTCGTCTGAATCGGAATTTTCGTAAATATGTGAATTGTTTGATAATAATGAAACTTCCTCCTCTTCAACATGTTCTTCTAAAGACGACCCCGACGTTGAGGCAGAAGGTGATATTGCATAGGTAAAATCTTGATGGGCACTTATAGGTGCAGTGCTTCCATCGTGTTGCAGAGAGCTGCTTAAGCTATTAACCTTTTTTTTTCTTTAAGCTTAATTTTTTGTGTTGAAGTTTAGCGCCAGAAGGTTTCTATTTTTTTGGGAATCCTGAAATAAGGCAAAAAGTTGAAACTAATTGACTACTAAACTAACGTTTTAAATTTTATAATGTAACAAGTGGCAAAAATAAAATTGAGGTTCCTGGAAATTAAACTACTTTTGAAAAACACCAAGAAAATATAATGAAGATAAAAGGTAAATACTTACCATTTTATTTTAATAATATGATATAAATAATCATTAACTCGCATAAAAATCAACTTCACTTTCACACGCTTTAAAAATCTAGCTTTGAAAATTAGACAGAGTACTCACACTTTGCGCACTAATATTTGTAGTGCCGTTCCTTAGTTGGTAGTTAAAAGTCTTATCGCAAGTGGTTCTCGTGTAGTTATTTTCAATTTCGCGCTGATAAATTCAGATTTCAACGGTTGCGACTTGTACTGTATCCATAAGCTTCATTTCAACCCGATTTATGAAGCGTCGAAGTGTGTAATTGTATTTTATCGTTTTGTGCTTGTCATTCTGATTAACTCTTCAAACATGAAGTTCTGTTTTTAATGAAAAATATAACACACCTACAATGGTCAAGACGCCAATTGCCGCCCCATTGAAATGCCGCCCGCGTGCACCGCACGCTTTGAACATGTGGTTGCGGGGGCCCTGTCTTCACAATATGTTACTGTTTCGGGGACAATGGCATGCGTATCAAAAAGATCATATTACCCAGGCATCTACAAACTTTTGTTGTCTATCGTCCACTTTCATATATTCATACACTGAAATACACTATTTGATGGAAACACGTTCAATGCTAAATTCTGCATATTGACATTGCGTTCAAAATATACCAACTCTTCTTCCTCTGGCCTCTTATTTAAATCTTGCGGGTAGTTCCAGTGCACATAAAGTAGTCCTCTTTTAACAGGAACAAAGCTGCCAGCTTGTTGTCCAATTTAATCCCAATCTTATCAGTTATCATTTTTTCGCTAAAACGTTCTTTATATTATCTTTTCTCGTATATATTTTACACAGTCAATATCTGTATCTAACTAACTTCGATATACATACGTCGAGCAGCCTCTTTTCAAATTCACCCTTGTCCTGGATAAACACTCCCGTAGCGAGATACGACTGTTAGTCAGAGATTTAGAATTCTAGACGATTTAGAAAAATTTTCAGAAATTAAAATGCAAATTGAATGTAAAAACTAATGGCATTAAATTAGTTGGTGTGAATAACACCCCGATCTCATTTTCATTTTAAGTATGCATTCTTTTATAATTCAAATTTTTGTAATAGTATGTTGCCGCTGTTATTAGAATATGTATTTTCCACAGATTGAGCTTCATCAGATATAAAGTGTTACCAGGTATTCACATGTAGTACACTCATTTTAAGTTTTGCACAATCGAACGCATGAGTTAAACACAGACAGCACTAATGGTGCTAGGGTATGCCGCATACCCTTGCTTATGATCTCAATTTAATATTATATGCGGACACAAAACCAAATTAAATTAAATACACATGCATGTATGTATATATTAACTTAGATATGCAACTAAAGTGAAACTTAAAGATATTTTGCTTTCCTCGTATACGATCGAGTTGAAATTTGGTAGAAATAGTTTCTTTTGTCAAATAGGATAAAGTCGAGGATGTGCTATAGAAATTACACTATCCCAAAATAAAGATCTCACTAGGTTTCGAACAACTCAGTATCGGACATTAATCTTTTGTGATGGATAATGATTTCAACGCAATATTGATACGTGCAGTTGCTATGTTGCAAATACGTTGAGTGCGATTACCTGCATTGAACTGAGAAGCACATACAGTGATTTTAGGGTGCAATTTTCTATAACGTTCCTTTCCTTCTCAACCTTGAAACCTGGTCTATGTACTTTCCAATAAAAAATACTGCGTGATCAACAAAAGTATAATAAACATGCTTCAAGTGGTCTGGTAGATATGTCTTTGCGTCTATGTCAGCCGCTAGTACCGTTTAATCTCTTACAAATTAGTAAAGAAGGTTGTGGAGGCACGCAGCAACACCACAGTCAATCTCTTAACAGAATCTAATCGTTAGTAAAAGGAAGCTGAAATAGTGAAGCGACAGGAGCGCATTAGGTATAATATTTCAATTTGTTGAGACACCGGGTGTAAGTTTCATTCATCCGTCCGCCACCAGCTTTCGCCCGGCTTCTATATTTGTCAGCGACGCAAACCGGACTCACGGTAGTCTACGGCGAGGTCGAGATCACGCGGTGCATTATCATAAACATCAAATAAATTGGATCGTATAAATTAGTTGTCCGTTATAATGATCGAAGATTTACAGCCACTCTTACTGAAACATATCACCATTTATCTGTCTTAGGTGGCGCGGCAGATGGCCGCGTTAAATATTACTCCGTAGCCATTGTGATGGTAAAGATGAGATCTTCCATACGGTGAGACACTCCCAGTACGGTGGCCCCGGGACGGGCGACATTCCGTGGGACACGCTGTGATGTCCCATTCATAAGTGTCCGATGCTAACTGAAATACAACCTCCACTTCTCTTCTCTCTAACACTTTGACACGAGACGAAGGAGACAACAAACAGGAAGAAAAAGTATTAGTCGAGAAGGTGAAGAGCAGAGGAGATACGAAGCGGGCCATAGGTCAACACGCATCCCCCACAAATAGCAAGTACTCGCCTCGTCTACTCTTAGTATCCTTTATGATGGCCATAAATTGATTGTCACGTCTCTTACCAAGCAAAAGACACATATACACATAACACAAACATATATGCTCACGGGCATAAATTTCACCTTTCCTATATGTTACTGTCAAATAGTCGTTTCACATTGCCCAGTTAAAGGATTGCTTCTCGCCTCTCACCTCGTCAGAAAGTTACAAAAATGCGTCCGTGCACAAACACTACATGTCTATATTATGTATGTAGCACTTTCCTTATGTGCATTTACACATATAATTCGTCTTCAGAAGGAAAGTTGCTGCACATCAACACAAATAAATACATAAAACAGGAAGTCATCGATATTCTCATCAATTACGTATAAACAAGGACAAATATGGATACTGGAAAACTAACCAAACAACATGATGTACCGTACACCTTTTCGATATCTAATTTAAATTACAGCACGATGTATTCCTTTATTATCTATTTTAAAGAAGTTGACATATATGTATAAAGAACGCTTTAGAAACGATGATCTAAAGCAGGGGTCTCCAAACTGCGACCCGCCAGTGTCATCAATCCGGCCCGCGACAGCTAATAGCTTACTGTTGTTGTGATAAGTTGGATAAAATACACAGAATGATAATAACTCGGATTTATTTACTTGTTAGGTAAAGCTTAATGACAAGTATAATACCCAGAAAACTCACTGAAGTAATCAGTATGGCCCCAAGGCTGAAAATGTTGGACACTCCTGATCTAAAGCAAATTGGAAATGTCGTATGCTGGAGATATGTTTACAAATATTTCGAGTAAGTGAGGCCGGTATCCTTATTGACCGAAATATTTTATAGCCAAAAAAAAGGAGCTCTTAAAATCCAGAATTAGGATGTTGAAAATCGAAGGGTATAAATTATAAAGTTTCTAGCTCTTACTACATCGCTTTTGAAAACTCCAATTACGATCTCTTCCCTTAATGTATCCCTCCCAGGATAATCATTTATAGGCCGAAGTACCTAGATGTTTGAAGTGTTCCAAAGTTGGCATCGCAAGGGTGAGAACAAATTCATGTCAGTTCTAAAGCGCGGGACATTCTTACTATTCTCCTTGTAAGCCGATTATGTGGTCCTTTTTTGGACAATTACTATTAAAGGTAATGTCTTTGGCATGAGGAAGACAAAGAGGAAGCTGTCAAAGTATAGGACGATTTCGTCGCTATTACCTGTGTTGTTTTAAATCGATGGTACGATTACGCCCAGCTGACCCAAGTGGTTGTTGATTCACTGCGTACGACTGCACTGCACCCCTCATTCAGTAAATAATTGTTCTACAATATTTACGAAATAATAATTAACAATAATTAAATAGATTTGCAACAAACCATTTATTACATAAAAATAAGTACTTGGTATCTTATACAAATGGAAGCGGCTAATGCTCTAGTTTTGGTACTTTATTAATAAATGCTTCAAGAAAATGAAGTGGCAGGCAAATTTACGCTATTTAGTTTAACATCCGCAAGGTAGTGAAACCAGTACGGACACACTCATGCGAGTCATGGACTACAAGTGAGAAACAAAGAAGCAGGATGAACAGCGTAGAAGTGAGGTTTCTAAGACGAATAAAAAATAAAACTAAGTTGGATTGGATAAGGAACGCAGTATATAGAAAGAAACTCAAGATAGAGACAATCGAAATAACAATACAGCAAGAGCAATTAAGATGGCTTGGCCATGTTATAAGAATGCGAGAAGAAAGGCTGGCAAGACAAATATACGAATCAAAACAACTAGGAAAAAGGAGAAGAGGAAGACCAAGGAAGACATGGGAGCAAGGAGAGCAAAGTGCATACGAGGCAAGAGGAGAGAAATGGGAGGACATGAGGGGAAGATGCAGGGAGAGAAAAGTGCAGACAAATATGGCAGAGGGAGCCAGGAAACTCAACTCCACACAACCCGACACTACACAGTCAAACGGGTTTCAGGATTAAGTAAGTAAGTAAGTAGTTTAACATAAACATTTGTCTGGTTTTGGTTTAAAATACAAGAAAAATGCAAACTATAAGGGTGCGCACAATAAAAGGCTTTTATCAAACTGCGAATGAAACAATTCGCAGAAGGAGTTCTTACTGAAGTAACTGAGGCACTAGCCCCAATTTCGTGTCGTAAACAAGCACTTTTCTGTACATAAGTTTCTGTTAAATAATCTACCAATGTTGTCAGTCGACTATCGTTAATATTTTGCGATAATCAATCAAACACAAAACAGTCACCCACACTTTCTGGTTTTAAAAATGTTAGACCGAAGGTCGAATTAAAAAGCCGGCCCATTTTTGAATTAATAGTAATAATAATAATAATATCCTCTTTATGCCATAATACATATGTATGGAATACGTGATTCCCAATAATATAAAAATATTTTTCAGTTCCGGTCCATACATTCAGAAATGAATCCCACTATTTTTATTTCTCGAATCCAGAGATAAATGGAATCTGCAGTTAATTAGTTTCATATTTGACCAAATTTCGTTTACAGCTCCGTGAATACCTCAAAATCAACAATTACTTCATGTAGTTTAAAATTCAGAAAAAGTATTATACATGTTTCTTTATTAATGTTAAATGTTGTCGAACACGAGTCTTTACTTTTGTTTCGTAACAAGCAAAAAAAAAAAAAGACATAATGATCATCTTTTATGCCTTGCCCACGTTTGCACAAAGTGTTTAGGAGCATTAGCAAAAGTCCCACCCATAAACAACGGCATTTGGAGATCGTTGGAGGAAACGAATAAATTTACTTAATATCCCAACTGCCTCAACCTTAATTTGCAACAGGTACCTACCGAATTGTTCGTCTCGTTAAGGAAATTACATTAACTAGGTACCGGCGCAATCGCACCCACGAATTACCAAGCAGTTTGGAGACTTCGGATTATAGTAAGTAGTATCGGCGCAATTGTCCCTTGCCCATAGAATTAGTATCTTTTCAAAAGGTACAAGGAAGAAAGTGCGTTATAAGGAAATTTTCTGTCAGTAGTAATCATGTAGCACTCTTTAAAGTAATTTCTACTTGTCCTCTGATCTTTCAATTTAAATCCAAACGAAGGAAGTCGATCAAATCTAGAATTGGGTTTCTCAAAGCTGTCAGAGAAAATTGAGTTCGTTTTCAAAACTATTGCGTTGCGCTTCTTTGGGTGCTATAACAATAATTTTTATTGACAATTGACGGAGGAGGTACATGTTGAAACTCCATTAACAAACAAACCAAAAACAATAGTACTTGGGTTTCAAAAATTAAATCGAGACACTAAATATGTTTCACCGCACTGTGGCTTCATCAAGTGCATGAAAATACTAATCAATTTTACATTCTCATTCTAAATATATACAATGCGCAAGTACTACTAACAATTAGTAACCCCCTCCTCCCAATAAATAACAAAATTTTAAGTTTTGAATTTAATTTAATACAGATAAATTCAAATCTGACATTTAATATTAACTTCAGCTTATTGAACTTACTTTCTAAGCTTTCTAATAAGTTTATGTATGATACACATTACAAATAGAACGTACAAGGATCCAATGCAATAAAAATTAAATGTTCCTTTGGACATAGCGCTCTATTCGCGTAAAGATTAAAACATCTCGGCTTTATTTTTGGCCGGGGTAAGTTACTGATTGGTGCAAATATCTTGTGCACATAGACACGACTTTACATGAAAAATCGCTGACCGCCTACTCGCTGATTGGACTCGCTTTTCTGACAATTGCGTGTCCCGCTCGGCAGTCTATAAATCAACGCGGAGGGCCGCTTCCTCCTTGACCGAGGAATAATTGCGAAAAAGGCAACACATCAGAAAAAGAAAATGATACCGTGGCTGCGCTACGTGTTCGTGCTAATGTACTGACTTTACAGTTGTTTGCGTTGGTACGAGACCAAAAGGGGAGATATTGAAAAGGAGTTGTTAATATAAAAAGTGCACCAGGCTAACCAGTGTTGATTATTTACGAGTATACATATGTATGTTCAACTGTGTGTATCTTATTTTTACCTTACTTATGTAATAATAATACATTTTAAACGATATACATATATAGACTACTGAACGAGTTCTTATTCTTGCTAATAAACACCTTGGCTGACATTCCTCACCCTCCCTATATCGCGAGTGAATCCATAGCAGGTAATTAGTGGAGTTTATTAAAAAGGTGGTACGGGATGGCAATAGCGTAGCGGTAGCGGTAGCGGGCGTAGATAGGGCTAATTTTCAACTCATAGTCGATCTCGACAATACCCCGAGAGAGTTCAAAGCGACAGCACGTTGCACGCTGCGCGCTAAATAAGTACGCGGGGATGGGACGCCCAAAGACTGTAACGTTCCTTTCCAATGTGAATAAATATTTCAGACATTCCCCTGGATTAGAAGTTAGAAGTCCACATATTTATTGCACAATATGCAATAGCGGATAGCTAAGTTGCAATAGGTTTGGATGTAGAAACTCTAATAATTATTGCTCTGTGGAGCAAATGACGGTGAAAATTCTTACACTTAACTAGCACCACCGGAACTCTTTGTGTCTTGCTGCTTTTGTCTTGGAGATGTAATTTAGTTATTTTGTAATAAAATCTATGGTTCATCTCAAGTAACTTTGCCTCGATTGGAATGTCTTTCACGGGTCTTCATGACCAATTTGAAATGCACAAAAAGGTAAATGAAATACTATCATACTAAACGAAAGTAAATATAAACTTACCACGAATATCGCAAAACCGTTAAGTCCAGATAAATACGGCAATAAATTTTATCCATCCTTCTGTTCGTTTAAGGAAAAAGTTGGTTTCCACAACCTACTTCTGCAAACCGATGCTACCATTCCATCGAAGCGCGGAAACAATAAAGAAGCATCCGTAATATATTAAATGGCACCGGACCAATAAGACCTAAATCGTAAGAACTCACAAAGACATAAAAATAGGGCGACGGCAGAAAGATAGTTGAAGTGGACCGCAGGAGGCGGCAGATGTGATCCTTGACGTCTTTGTCAATCGTGGCAGAGTGTTCACTGTGTGTTAGATTGGAGTTTAGCGAAATCTGTGTCCGTTAGTCACACGTTCGCGTAGTTAAAAGTTGCTGTGACGAAATACTGACGATTATTGGTTAGGAAATTGTCGCCTAACATTGTACTGTAGAAACTTTCTGTGTTGATTGATGTCTTTGGCATCGAAATTTCCTGAAAATGTCCAAAGTCAATACGAATGATATTTCTGATAGTCATGAATCGTGTCAACAGTAGGTAAACATCTGCAAGCTATTTATCATAGATTTTATTATTATTTATAACAGACATTCGACTTTATGAAACTGAAGAATACTAATTTCGACTTTACGCTATTGTCGATGAATATTATATAGAGATGTAAGTACTTCAATATTAAAGATACATATACATATAACTCAGGCATGAACCATTGGAAGTGGAATAAGAATGCACCCGAAAAACATTCTTCTTGTTTTATGTTATAGTACAGGGATGTTTCCTAAATTTTAGATATTTGAATATAATTTTTTATTTCGTCAATTTTCGTCAAAATTAGAATGTAGCTTTTTGATATAATCTCCATTTAATTCGATACACTTATCCCAACAATTTTTTTAAACCGTTCTCAAAGAAATGTTTCCTAGTCTTTGCAATCCACCTATTTGTAGCAAGTTTCACCCATAGGATCTTCGTATTGTTATCTTGCAATAAGGGGTGCTTATGCAACTTTCCAGACCACTTTCTTCCAAGCGCCCGCCGCAATCAAATCAGAAGTATGGAAATACGTCTGTATCAGTCAAATAGCTGAAGTATGTATGTATATGTCAATACTTGCCTCTGACCTAATGCTCCCATAAGATTTACGCAATTGTGCTAGAAACAATTTGCTACAACATAAAAGTATCCCTCGTATCTATCATGACAGTTGGGTTGATGGGTTACTTTAAAATACACCCGAGTTCGGTTTGAACGACAACTTAGATTCTAGTCATCTACACTGTTACGCTAACATTGACAGTACAAAATTGTGCAAAGAATTCAAACCAATTAATACTGTTCCGTGTAATGGAAGAGGTCTAATGCTATGTATGCTGAAGCAGCTGCAAGAGCATTGCAAATGAAATATAGCTATCGCTGCAAATCAATCAAAGGAAATTAATTTCGTGCAATTGTGTTAGTTAACACGCGTAGCAAGTGGTTTCGATTGGCCAATGGCAAATGATTTTGGCTAGATTACCACACCTTGATAGACAAATGCTGATAGAGATCTGACAGAATTGGAATTAGACTTTCAGCGTAAGAACCGGTCTAATTATATTTTACTAATCACTGTCAAATAGTCAAATACAATGTGATATTTCCCGAAGAAGCACAGTACACTGTTCTCCAAGGAAATATGCATCAAATTAGTCGCCAATTTCCCTATGAAACTGCGAACTCCAACGAGGATGCACAGTTATAGCTACGATCCTACGACAGTTCTACCACGGACAACGGCCCTCAAATACATCAAAACTGGGTGCTACCTGATTAAAGGAGGAATAACATATCGCCAGATTAAGACCTTTGTAGGCATATTAAAGAAGTTAATAGAGGAGATCATGCATGACAAAGTCTGTTTCCCATTAGATCCTGAACCTGGTTACTTCTTTGTTAAGGCTAAATGTCAGGTATGCAAGTATACTTCGCACTTAAAAGCTATTGGAGCCGATGGACATTAACAAGAAATTCTTGTACAACTTTTGTCTCTCGCACACACGCGTTAAAGCGAGTCAGGAACACTGGTCCATGTTGAATTTTCTTTACAAGAATTTATGCAAGCTAGCATTTGCAAATTCGTATTTGAGAAAACGCAGGTGGGCAGCTCAAACACACATGTTGAAATAGTGATTTAGTCTAGTCAAGTCTAGTAAGAGGTGGATTAGACTGCGTGCCTTTAAAAAACAAATTGAAATAATAACAAGTTGGCAGTGTCCAAGGACTTTGAAAGAATTCTTTACAAGTTACTTGTCAAAAATTTCTTCTTACTGTCCATCGGCCTTTAGTATGTCCAACTAGAATTTGACCAAATCTACAATATGGACTTTTAATCAATCAAAAGAGACCTGCCTCGATAGGTTTGAACCAGCGACCTTCAAATCCAAAGACTCAGACACTAGGTACTTTACTATGAAGGCCAGCATTCGATGTGACTTTAGTAAAAGCGATTCGTGTCAATTAATGCTAAAAGCCTTTGAGTCGGCTCAACAACTGAAACATAAATAACGTTCTTAGCATCATTACACGTGACAAATTATGAATTTGTTCCTTAGAACCCCAAAAAGTTTATTTTTGAATTGAATTGAAGATGAGAAGAGTCAAACGCAAGTAATGCATTTCCGCAGTGTATAGAAAAGGATAGTCACAATAGCCACTTGTACAGCTACAATTTCTTTCCAAGAATGGAGAATAGTTAGCCTGTTTGCCAGATATATTCACCGCGCTGCGAGAAACTAAATCAGAACGTCGAATCATCCTCCATCATTACAATGCAAATTCACAAACAGTACGAAACACAACAATTGAGCTTTGAACCAGCAAAACAGAAACAGTAAATCATCCTCCACATAGTCCCGACCTAAGTCCTAACGGTATTTCTACGTTATTAATGATCAATTGATATGACGCATTGACCATTGGAAGAAGCAGTCGATGCGCTTAGCAATGGGAATGATCACTCCTGAAGATTGAAATAACTGCCTTAATACTTCGTTTGAACGAATGCAAAAGTATTTCAACCTTTTTGAATGATAGTTTGAAAAACTATAAAACACATTCAATTATTTCAGTGATTATAGTTACCTTCCCTTTCCCTCTACCTATATTCTGAGGTGTCAAATTAGTATTCAGTTATACATGCATTAGTTCACCTCTTCCGTGATGATCTGAATCCCTTCTATTTTAATAGTACACTGCCAGTTTGGCTTCCTTGTTCGCCCTTTATTCTTTGATTTCAACTTTTTATTGTCGGTTTTCTTTCTCATCTGCCAGGTTGTATCCTCAGGCACGTTTTAATTAGCCATTACGGATATATTCTTATAATATGGGTATACTTATTTCCCCTTTGCATTTTCGTTTATTATTATCGAATTTTGTCCAATTTCTTGTCTAATTTTCTTTTCGTATTTTACCATCCTAATTACCAATAACAGTCATTATAATTACAATTAATTATTCTCTGTATTATGTAGTCATATTTGGGTGAAACGCCACGAAATGCTATCAATGTTTTACATGATCTTAGAACTTGCTAGATAATAAAGATATTATTTGTTCGAGAGATTTAAAACCACTTCTTACCTAAGCTACTGGTTTTGAAATATATATGAAACTTCATAATAAGAAAATACCGTATATTATTTTCTAGTAATACTGCCTAAAACTGCAATGTGTTAAAGAGATACCTGGAATTTTTTAGTCAACATGTGGCACCACAATGGGAAAACAGAACTAATTTGTATAGGACAAATCTCAAAACGCAAATATTCTTTAGATATAGCATTTAGAAAGTGATAAAAGTACGGTAGTAGGGTTCGTTATATCCTGAGAAGACGTGTTCCAAACATTGTGAATTTTGAAGAGTTGCTATTATTTCATTTGATATTGAGAATCCCTTTTTAAGTTGCAATGTTTGAAACACAAACAAAACAAAAAATATTAGTAACAAAATTTACAACAATATGGAAAATTTCAAAGCCAATCGAACTTATTCTATTTCATTTTCTTAAACTGAAGGTCAATACGGCGGTGTTCTTTTTAATTGCTTTCTCGTTACTTTTTAACAAAGGCACTGCACCTTTTAATGTCTTGCACTGAAAATTTTAATAAAAGAGCTCTGTTCACAGACGCTGTTTATCCAAAAAATTATAAGCTGCACCTGTTAAGTCCAGGTTATATTCAAGAAATGAGTGATTATAATTTTCAAAATTGTCTGAATTCAAGCGCGATCGGCAACCAAGTGGTTTGAAAAAGCGAAACGTTCTTTTGCATTATTTATAATAACATCACAAACGTCTATACATGCAATACGATGGTCTCCTTGGCTATTATTTAAACGTTTCCTTTTTGCATCACAGAGGACTGTACTAAAATTTTAAGCTTGCTGTATGATAGAATCTATTTTATTTCGAACGTTATTAATGCTTTTCCCAAATTATTTACCACGTTTTTTGCATTTATTGGATTCATCTCCTTATTTTGCAGTTGGTTACATGAAACTTCAAAATGTGGCATAATCTAATGAAAAACATTCAGCCAAAAAATAAAATTTAGATCTTCCACAATACATCGACTACCTCTTGCTTCTTTGCCCATCACTGCATTTGAATCTTCTTCCAGATGTTGAATAATTAAAAAATCCAGATATGTCATGTAAATTTAAAAGAAAGACATGTAACTGAGAATTAATTGAAAATGCTCGTGACATCACCCAAATTTAATTGATGGGGACAGCAGTGCACGAAATGTGCATTTTTGTGTTTTTCTTTGATTGTTGCTTGAACTCCGCCATGTATTCCACTCATTACAGCTGTTCCGTCATAGCTTTGAGGAATGACTTTCTTTTATAATTTCTTTTAAGTAGGGTCAATAACATTAAAAATATTGTTAGCTAATGACATAGCATTATGATTTTAGGGAAGCAAAAAGTCCAGAACCTTTCCACTGGGTTTACCTCCTTGGTAACGTAACTAAGGCCAATCACCATTTGAAATTTAGAGGAAACATCTGTAGTTTCATCAGTCGTCACTGCTAAAAACGGCGCTTTACTTATTTTGCAAAGAATTTCCTCACGATACACTTCCAGCATGCAATCAGAAATCTCATTTTGTATCATTTTTGAGGTGCCTTTGAAAATCATTGCCTTTTTAAGACATTCGCTAAGTGTTTTATCAAGTTCACACGTAAAATTCACCAAACCCCGTAAAATAGAGGGATTTTCGGATGATTCAGTTTCGTGTCCTCTTAAGGCTAGCTCGAAAGCCCCACAAAATTTTATGCAGTCTATCCATTTTGATAACACATACCTGTTGTTCGTTACTTCCTCGTTGTACTTTTGTATATCTATTCAATAAGTAGAACCAAGTTGAGTTTAAATATTCACTTGCCCAAATAATACAAATTTCATTTGATTGCTGATATAAGCACGGCTTGTTTAATATTTTCTCACGTTTTCGCTTAAATGTATTAAATCACGTACGCCTTTTTCCCGCCAATTTTTTCTTCGTAATCAGTTCTGAATAATGCACACGGAAAACGGCGTTTTTTCGCCAGAGCCACAAATGCATAAATTGAGAATTTATTGTGGTGGTTATGCAGTTCAGCAGCACTGATGGAGGGGCCGCCTCTGGAATTTTATTAAAACGAATATTCTTATATCTAAATAATGGAATCAAGTTCTCAGCCACATTTAATTAGTCCATGACTAAACAAGTAGCATACATAGTATACATATATATAATGAGCGAGCGGAAGTCAGAATACTTTCACTTGTTGATAACACTAAAAACTCTAAAGGCAAATATTTTTGTTTTTCAATCCCTTGTTCTGGCAGTTTCACTTTGTAGTTCGATATCTTGTTTGTTGTTTGTTACATTTTACCGTTTCCGGTGTTCTTTTCGTCCCTCTTACCTATTCGTACAAAAAGACTGTCCTTTTTAAGACATTTCTTTCGTGCATGGTTGAAAGATAGCGTTTACCATTGGCGAAAACGCTTTGATCGTGATGGCTTATTTTCGAACTGCTATGGCACATGAACTTACTCAGCTCAGTTTTGCATAAATCATTTTTGTACTGATTGTGATAATGGACAGATTAATTGCAAAACATTAGTAAAGAATTGGGATAGATTCGCAAGCAAGCTTATGGAAACGCGCAGTGTTTCAGAGCGTAAAAAATCAGCTGCTCCATGCGTTTCAACGGGATACGTAGTTGAGGATATATCGAATCGAATGAGTGTTAACCCTAAGAGATCTATTAGAAAAATAGCTGTTAAGCCTGTCCCTGCCAGGCCGGAAGAAAAAGAAAATCTGCTTGGCAGAAAAAGCAAAAAATTATTTGTCACCCCCGTTTTTCGTCTTAATTCTCCGCCCACAGGCCAAAAATCCGGCTTTGGCCTAGGCGCTTTACTATATGCATGCCAATTTTCAGCTTTCCAGCCCATCAGTGGGCTTCAAAAAGCTTTGGATAGACAAAAAAGGAACACACAAATAAGGAAGTTATATATGTATATAGATTACCTACACAAACTGGATATATTAAATAGATTATATGTATTGAGAGAATGTGGTAATGTAATTTATAAATATATCATATGGAAATTGCCGTGCTGCTTGCACATGCATCCTTATAAAGTGAGTGTATGTCAGCAATGTACATAATTATTGCCAATAGTTTTTTCAAAACTGACATAATATTGACTTAGATTTGTTCTATTCCAATGATGCATCATGGCTCCATCCTAACGGTTATATTAATAGCCACAATTTTCGGGCATAGTCAACAGAAAAGCTCGTGTATTTAATGAAACAAGTTTGCGTCCAATTAATATAGCTCTGTGCGTGACAATACCGTGCAAATGAATCATAGGGCCCGTAGATTTTGAATGCACTTTAAATGGTGCACATTATCGCAACAATATTATTGAAACGTTTATTAAACCTGGATTTTTTCAACAACGTGGAGCTACTATACATGCAGCTGATGCTATGATTACTTTTTTACAAGAATACTACCATAATAGACTACCAACAATACGTAAACAATAAGTAAAAGAAACTGTCCAGTCTACAGATTCAATGCCATTGGATTTATTTTGATTTTGGTATCTGAAATACAGTTTTGCAGAACAGACTACATAATTATAAGCCCTAATGACTGCAATCACTTACTGCAATCACTAAAGCAGTAAATAATATTTCCGCTGTTTTGCATTTCAAAATAGGAGAAGGGACATAAATTTGGGCATTGAGCTTTTTGTTAATTCAAATACAAAATATATACAAATATTGAGTTTGAATCTCGTAATTTTACTGTAAATATGTTCTGCTTTTGACACTTAAAATAAGAGGAAACTTGAAGTAACAATATTTTGCAAATCTATTAGTGAAACATGATTTTATTAAAAGATTAGATTACAAAATTCATTTGAAGTTATGATATGGTAAAAGTGAATGGTAATCGGCCTTCTTCCGGATTCCATCAGCCAGTCACAATATTAATAACACACAGAGTGATATATCTGGACAATTTCATACCCCTCTTTTAAAAGAACTACTTGTCTTTTATAGTTAGGATTTCTAGCTAGATTAACTAAATTATCGATAATCGGAAATCTTACGAATCCCATTTCCAGTGAGGCTGTATGTGCTGTTTTACATTTCCACTGAAATTCTATTAGTGTCTGCGTCTCAATGCGTCCAACTAAACGTGTGAGGTGACGTGGTTAGCACTTTCTCGCTCTATAATTCTCTTGCTACGAAAAGTGTAAATATTACTCTGTAAAATTACAATTACCATTGCAATATTTCACAATCCAACTAGATTCCGTTGTAGAAGTTGTTCGACGAAATCATGATTAGTATAGAGCACTATAGTTGAAACAGACATTCTTGAATGCATACAGCCTGTAAGTAGCAGTCTTTTACCCCATTAAACTCTCTTGAGTATGGGTTTTATTTTCACAAACTGACACATTCTTTGTTTGTCGCGGCTAGTCTCCGTCTTTCGTCTACTCCTTGTGGTTCATTTACTAAATACATTGATATATACATACCTAGATAGTCTGATGATTAGACTTAAGCATTGCATATTTTTGAAGCGAATAGCAACAAAAATTAATGCGAGAAAAACTGTATACATATGTCGCTAGGATTATTAACTATCGAATTTGAAAGACCAACTACAACTAGCGGGTTCGTATAACCTTTTCGAATAACTGTTTATAATTTGAAGTGCATCTATTTTTGTATAAACACATACATACATAGATCGCTGACTAGATACCAGAGTAGATTGAAATTCGAGCCACCAGTGAAAAAGTTGCCGTCAGCCTGAAGAAAATATTCTTTGTCAACCTCTACTCATGATATCGAGTTTTTTCCATCTCTCTATTTGCATATTATTGTCTTTTCTTTGCTTCACGCTAATTGGTATTATCATCTACTCCAACTATAACATATTATTGCGTTACGATAGTTCCAGGTGCTGTTTTACCTAGATAGTATTTTAATTGCAGCAAGATGAAGATATTGCTGCTTCCCATACATTACAGATCGTGACAACTACGGAAGAATCGTTCCATTGGATTTGATATACATAATATTCACCTCTCAGAAGAATAGAGTACTGTTATGGGCGCAGAATAAGCTTGTATGTATAATTCCAACTTTTTAAATTAAATTGAAGTAAGCAAAATAAATCTGTCGTTACTAAAGGCCGGATAATATGCAGTTTGCATAAATTTGCATATTTGCATAATATATGCATTTTGTATATTATTTGCATATTTTGTAGTAATTCAGCATATTTGAAGTATCCGAGTTTTATTTATTTATTGGATGTAATTTATTATAGAATATGCATTACTAAAAATATGTCGTGGTTGTAACAAACAAAGAGTTAAACAGCGCTCTTTAAATTAAAAATAGCATTCTGTGAAGCCTCTTCTCGATACTTCTCCGATAAGTGCTTCCAAAATTTATTAATGCTGTTCCCATACATCTAGACCGGGACAGAATTCAGGGAAAAGCTAATTCCCTGAAACTTCTAAATAAATACAAAAATACGTTTTACCAGAAAATTAGGAACACAAGTGTTTCTTTGTTATTCGGAGAAATTTATTCCCATATTCGAAAGCAATCTTATTTATTTTAAACGTCATGTTACGTTGGTTTTTCGAAGTATAAACTTGTGGGTTGTTATTAATTATAATACCAAAAATACCGAAAATAGCGACTGTGCCTGGATGGATTGCACCTTGGATGGATGGAGAAAAAGTATTTTGCGGAGCATGGGGCAAGATTGTAAGTAAAATTTAAGTTTATTTCCTCTTATTAATCTATAGTGTGTAAACGATGTTTAACAAAATCACCAATACAACGCTTCGACAAATAATTTTATTTTAAAATGAGTAAAATGAGATGTATATTTCATGCGTATTTTTCGCATATCATCAGTACAATACGGAATATCTGATATTCCGTATTCTGCTGATGATTTTTAAATAAAAATCATTTTAAAATAAAATTATTTGTCGAAGCGTTGTGTTGGTTATTTTATTAAATGTCGTTTATTCCGACTGTTTCGCAAACTCTTTACACATTAATTTTTTATTTCTTCTTTATCTTTTACTAACACTTATTTTATAAGAAAACAACTGATGATGTGATATTTTTTATGCAGGTTACAAGTGAGAGAAAGTTTCAAGTCGACCAGCATATTAAAACTCCATCTCATGCTGCAAAACTATCAAAGACGAAATTGGCGAAGAAGGGTCAGCAAACATTACCGCAATGTTTGCCATCAACATCCAAAAAATCGGAACAAGAACAATTTAATGAAGATTTGTGCCTAATGTTTATGTCGGCAGATATTCCACTACATAAAATAAACAATTTAAATGTCAAGTTATTTTTGCAAAGTACACCAGCAAATATAATATTCCCGACGAGAGCACCTTAAGAAAAATATATTCACCGTATCTATGCAGAAACATTGAGTAGCATTAAGAAGGCTGTGTCAAACAATGCTATACCTTTACATATGCGCAGATGAAACTATTGATAGTGTGGGCCGATACATAGTTCATTTAATGATAGGTATCCTTAACGTATCGGTTCCAGCAAAATCTTCTTAAATTTCATCCAAAAAGTTGGAAAAGACAAATAATTTGACAATAACAAGGTTTATACAGGAAGAACTGGTAACCTTCTTCTTACCGGAATCGATTCCAACAGAAAAAATTCTATTGTCTTTAACGGATGCCGCACCATACATGGTGAAGGCAGCTTGCAACTTGAAAATCTTTAACCCAAATTTAATTCACACAACTAGCTTGGCCCACGAACTAAATCCTGTTGCAGAAGGAGTAAGACACCATTTTCCCTTGGTAAATACTTTAATTAGTAGTGTTAAGAAAGTGTTTTTGAAAGCTCCATTAAGAGTTCAGTTTTACAAACAACATCCATCCGGTATTACGCTTCCTCCTCAACCAGTAATCACACGATGGGGAACGTGGTTGGAAGCTGCTATTTTTCATGCAAATCATTATGAAGAAATAAAGACAATTATTATGGATCTTGATAGCGATACATAATCTGTGCCAGACGCCCAAAAGGTGTATTCGAGTAAAGAGATACCTCAACAGTTGGCGTTTATTAAAGCCAACTACAGTTTTATTTCCACTTCAATATTGCAATTGGAAAAACAATTTATGTCGCTAATTGAGAGCGTTGAAATGATAAACAAATTGGAAAAGTTATGTTTTGATGTTAAAGGAAGGGTGGGAAAATCCATGTATGAAAATTTTTTAAGTGTAATAGAAAAAATGAGGGTTTTAAAAAGCTAAAGGATATTGCTAAAATCTTGAGTGATGAGTCAGTAGAAAATATTGAGTTGACAATAGAGGATATTTCTAGTTTGAAATATCCTCCTATAACAAGCGTGGACGTAGAACGAACCTTTTCAATATATAAATACGTGTTATCAGACAAGCGCCACAATGTTTCTATTGAAAACTTTGAGAAACATGTAATTTTGAAAATTGTTTTCATAGTTAAATATGTTGTAAAATGTTATAAATAAACTTGTAGTAAATATAATAGAATATTTTTTCTATAGTATTATATTTTCATTAGCATTACTCCTATTTTTTATCTGCATATTTTTCATAAGAAAGTGCACATTTAGGCCAAAACATCTGTATATTTATGGGCATATTTCCACCTTTTTGCATATAATCCGGTCTCTAATCATTACTATGCAAGTATTACTACTCAGGAATCTATGTGCATTTAGCTGAAAACATAAATATGATAACTGCACCTAGTCTAATAAATTCGTGCACGAATTAATCGTTTCGTATTGATGGCATAATATCCTTCTGTAGCATGTTACTTTCTAGAAAGATATGCTTTCATAGTTCAAAATGTAATATTTATTAATGTATCGACCTTCGGAATCTCGCAAATCTGAGTTGCACGACAGCCTTTTATGAAGTAAGATAATTCATATGGGTTATATAATGAAATTTGTACATACATGCGCTTGCATTTGCTTTTAATAGCGTGTGTTTACGTTCGCGTAGTGTGCGAAAGCGAATACAAGATAATAAGCTAAAGATAAGTTGCATTCAGGTAATACGAATATAGTTAATATGGAAATTAGCCCATAAATAAAAGGCACACATCACATTATTTAGTTCAACTTCTAAAATCCACCGACGTAACCGTACATACTAAAAACTTTACACACACATAATTCTTCCTCATCGCGATATTATCTTATATTTAGACGGGGTTTCCGTTACAATAAAGATTTATACGCGGGCGTTAATGAAACTTAGGTATTAAAAAGACACGGAGTGTCAGGAAAACGGCGAGTTTATGGGCGAGAGTCTGTTAAATATTAAACCTGTAGGCATGTGATAAGTGCACCTCCACTTACCCGCCTGAATTAGCAACCAGCCTTGCGCCTCATTTTTGATACCGCTCCCAGATATTCCCCGAATTATGACCGAACGTGCTGTTTTTTCGGTAATTTCTTTACGGTGCTCTTCTACGGCTCTCTATTTCGTCATAAAATTTACGTGTAGATGTTCTGCTCAACACGCCAAAAATATTGTCGAGAAGATGTCTGGCGCATAGGAATTATCTAGGGACAATATGTCCTAAACAACTACTAGGTTTTTCATATCGCATCAAATTTAACACATTGTATGAGTTAAACGTAAGTTAATGGATGTAAAAAAACAAACAAAAAACGGGCAAATAAGTTGAGTTTTGCGACCACTAACGTATTATATCCTGTATTATACAAATGTCTCCGGATTGATTTCACTATAGGTATAATTGATCAAACATTTTAGAATCTCGTTTTAATGTTTTGGAATGCCGCCCAGCTTGGTCTCAAAAGAGTTTGAAGCACATTCTTATCTTTTAAAAATTAAGGCCGTCCGATAATTAAGAAACAAACATTTCCTGTTTACGTAAAGTGCCATTTCGGTCAATAATCCGGCAAAATGCTTTTGAGAATAGTTGTTTAAAATATGAAATTTCTGATTCTATGTGAAATTAATACAAAAAAATTAATATATTTTTTGAATGAAATACTTTTTAAAAACTGAATTGTTAATTAATTTTTTGTTTTGAAAACTTACATAGAATGCTTGTCTTAAAAATTGATGTAAGTTACTAATAAAACTATTTTATTCGAAAAAAAGAAAGTAGCTTATATTAATTTTTTTGTTTTGAGAACTTATACAGAATACCTGTTTTTCTGTAGTTACAATGCAAGAATACAATAGAAGTATTGATTTAGACAAAGTGATCCTAGTCACAATTTCATATTCTGAACAACTTTCCTCAATAACGTTTTGCTGTATTATTGACCGACATGGCACTTTACTTACTGAAAATGTTTACAATTGTCATGACGGCCTCGACTTATGTATAAATGTGCTTGAAATTCATTTCTGACTAAGCAGGGCGATCTTCCCAAACCTTAAATCTAAATTCAAAATGTTTTGATCATTTACACCTATAGTGAAGTCAATCCGGAGACACACTGCGCGCACAGTACGCGCTCGACGTGTTGATCCTAGAAGTGAATAAACGCGTTGTATCCAAACATCTACATCTACATGTGACCCTCCTTAACATATTGACCTGATTTTACTAGTGTTTATATTTCTTTGTCTAAACAGTAAACATAACCCTTTATTTTACTCTATGGGTAAGGAAAATAATTTCCTTCCGCAGCTTTAAAATTTTTTTCGCCTTTCTTGTGCTGGTAGAAAAATATTTCCTCTTTCAAATTTTGTTTCATTTGATATAAACTTTTTTAAGTTTTAGTTTTATGCATAAGTTGTGAAAATGCCAGCATGTTTCACAGGATGTGCGTCAAATTCATTTATAAAATTATATGAGATAAAAGGTAAAGCAATGAATGTAAAAGTGGCGAGTTAGAAATCGACGGAAGATGAAATATTTCGAAAGTGCACTTTCGGTACGTCGTTATCGCTCGCTCACAGATAGGTTGGAACGATTCGAGTTCTTGAACACCCCTGAATCTGCTAAACGTATGACCCGATCCTTACGTTTTCATTCCTTTGTCTAAACACTAAACATTTAAAGTTATTTAACGTGATATATGAATTGATAATGACTTAAAAGACTTGAAGTGGAATGAACTCTCTGGGTTCTTAGGATATCGCGTCAACCACTATTAACGTTCATGTGTGTAAATAACAAACATCCTATTTGAATGTCAGTAGGAACATCTGAACATCTTGCGTATGAGACTTTAATATTGGAGCTTTCTCCAATATTAAAGTAATTAATTACAACTTTCTTGTGATAGCAGACAAATATTTTGCTTTAGAAATTTTGTTTAATTTTATTTGAACCTTTTTTCTGTTTTAACATATTTCTGTTTACTAACTATACATACATACAACAGTAAATCAAGATAACAAAACCACTTTGTTAGTATTTCGTGCTTATGATAACACATTCACATGAAAACTATATGCACAGCAGCATTTTTGCCACTTATAAGTATTTGATAGCCTGATGGACAGATTGAATGATTTAGCGTCCCTACAAATAGATATCTGCAGTTTGGGAGTTAGCGAAACTATTGGAACTGTCTCCTGTCTAAACTTTTCCAATGCATATGCAGCAGGGTTAATTATGTCACCATGCATCAACAGGAAAAACAGCTTAAGATAGAGAATTGAAATCGACAGGTAACACTTGCAATCAAATCTGTCGTCGTGAATATACACTGAGTCTCTCAATGTTTTGTCATGTTACCTCAAAACATACCCTGCTTTAAATGATATCATTGACGTTCTATATATGAATAAAAACGATAAAAGTACCTCAAGAAAGCTACATTTTTTTCTTAATACCTCCCTTTGTTAAAACAGAAATTGGTGTAGTTTTGATTTCATGGCGTACTTTTTGATTTGGAGAAATATAGAACCTCTTCAATGGAAATACAATATTATTTAGCGACATTCCAATATGCAACGATTGTTTCAATCAAGAAAATTAAAATAGACAAAATACCTGGTTTATTTCAAAACCATAGATCACTTTAAGCACAATGCCAAACTGCCGGCCTACCTTAGTTATTACTAAACTGGGCAAATATGCTGTATGATGAGTCATATAGAGGACAAAGGACAGATGACTCATCATACCGCATATTTACCTAGTCCAGTTATTACATATTGGATAATGTATCAAACAACATGCAGCATATATCAGAATTAATTAGGACGTAAGCGCGCCAAAGTGATATTACGTGGTGACTACGCAGAAATGAAGTAGACCACAGAAGAAAACAGGAAAGAAAGAACAGGAAAATTCATAACATTTGAGTCTTATGGAATACTTACTTGATTTTAGGACAAATGTGTCCCCATGTCTATGATATCCGCTATGGAGTGAAGTAGAAATAACAGAATATCATTTTAATTACTTTAGTACATCAATAAAATTCTTGTAGAATTCAATCACAAGTTACTTATTTTTATTCGTTATTAACAATATATGTATACTTAATTCCAAAGTTATAAATCCCTGTCGTCTTTCTAAGCGATCCCGCATAGTATCATAAATAGATAGTAGACTCGCTTGCAACACAAAATACCAAAACCGGTAATATACGAACGCGCGCGTTCTAGTGAGTCGCTGATTTTAATTCAGGCAAAGATAAAATGTCAGATATAGTCCTTTAAGGTAAACTATAGATCTGTCAGCTAATAGGCATTTATGAGAGTAGGTTGTGATAAACAAATCCCCATATCTGCGCATGTGCCCTCTCGCGAAGTCACGATCTATTCGCCACGATAATTTGAATACAATACATGTCAGCAGTTATGTCGTACA